>CM055025.1:9354460-9954460 GCA_029204005.1 Salix udensis
AGGGCGGACGAACAGCCGCGACGCACAAACGCCTAAAATGTCCAAATTCACGCCGATCCGAGTCTAGCGCTACAGTGCCCACCCCGAGCTGTTTTAGCTCTTTTGTTAATGAGCATGTGATCAGAACCAGAGACAACTTTAACTTCATCAGGTGGATTGTTTTCAATCATCCATCTCTGTAAAGCTTCCTCCATTACGTTATCTTGGTCACAAATGAAATAAACTCGAGGAATCGACCCCTAACTCTCCTTCGTAACACAGACTTTTTCTTGAGTTGCCTCAGCACTAAACAAAGGGTGAGGATACAGTAATAGCATTGCTAGCGTAAGATCCTGTTGGTCAAGTTTTAAAAGAAACAACCAAAATTAGAAGGAGAAAAGAAAATTCAATTAGATTTAAAAAAAAAAAACCATGGTGTGCTAAGACATGTATAAATCATGCATGAAGAGAAATACTCCTTACCTCAGTAAAGGAGAGCTGGTACAACTGCATTGACATATAGTCAAGCCCAAACAGCAAGGACGTTGGAGGATTGTTTGGGCCATTATAAGATATATATTGTGAGTCCATGAAGGAATTCATTTGTCTAGCATACTATGAAATGCTTTGTCTTGTTCAAAAGCTTTAGCATGCATCTTTATATCTTGTCATTCATAGTATATCGAAAAATGAGTATTTTTTTTCTTAGGTCCTGTCATGCATCACCTTTATTATTATTATTATTTTTTTGGCACACACATTAAACTTTAAGTTAATTGGGGGACTAGCAGCTTATCTTATGACTTGAGTCAAGATTTAAGTTTGTGTAAACCCCAACTCGTTGCTGAGTGTTTAGACTGGTAGTGATTGGTATACGTATCATCACGCTATCTGCTAAACCCCCATATAGTCTTTACGAAGGTGATCACTAGGACACCAAGAGATCCTCTTTAGAGACCAAGTAGTAAACCTATCCCTATATCTCACGTAAAGGAACTAGAACCTATCATTAGGGTGTATGCTCCATAATTTCTTTTTGCATAAAAAGAAAAGGCTTAAAAAGCATCTTGACTTGTAGGTCTTGTGAACGAAATGACCACCACTACTAAACTTTCTATCATGGAATATGGGAACAATTCTGAATTGTCACAATTGACTGAAGGAGACTACCTTAAAAGCGATGCTAAGAAAGTTATCACCAATCAAGAATCTGAATTGCATTGTGAATGAGGTGAACAAGTTAACAACTCATTTTTAAGATGTGGATAAGGACGCATTTTTTAGAAAATACGGACGCCTGGTAGAGATTGCGAAGGTAGAAGTTTTAAGCCCAGCGGTGCGAGCTCTAGTTCACTTTTGAGATCCAGACTACCGTTGTTTTTACTTTTGGGAGCATAGACTTATGTCCTACTATGGAGGAATATGGGATGTTGATTGAGTTTCCAAATGACCTGTATAGAATTTATTTTCCCTTTGAGATCTAGCAAAATCATCCCTGAACTGTCAAAGCTGCTCAGAATCCCCAACTTGGAAAGGATTTTAGAGAAGAATGTTGCTGGTCTGAAATGGAAGATGCTAGAATTTGAACTAGAAAAGAAGTCTGGATCATAAAAAGAGAGACTAATTGTCTTAGGAATATTTGACCTTTGTGTTGTTCCCAAGTCATATGGGTATAATAAGCTTGGATGTTGTTGCTGCTTATATAGAGTATGAGAATACACAAATCAATCTAGTGACCTCTATTTTGGTTGAAACCATCATAACCCATTAACCATTGCCGAAGAGCCGGGAAGAGAGTAATGAGTATATTTATTAAAAGAAAAGAAAGAAGTGTTGAGCAAATTTAAGGAGTTTAAAAAACTTATCATTCCATTCATAATGATCTTAATTTATTTAATATCATCATATATAGCTCTTCAATGAAAAATATCTTTAAAACATGATTTTGTTTTTAAAAAAATCCTTTTAAGATTTTCTTAATAAAAAATATTTATTTTTTAATAAATGGAAATTGGTTTCATTTTCTTTTTTAATGAGACATATTATTTCATTACTAATCTTAACTCATTGAATAGAATAGAATATTTTCTAACTTCTTTATTAGCCTATATATATATATATATATTAAGATACTTATATATAATATTAAATATTGTTTAAGGATTATATTTGATAAACCATTCATAGCTCATGCTTCGTTGACTAGTAGTTATACAAGGAGAAAAACTACACACAAAAAAATTAACCTCTTATATTTCAACAGCTCTATTTTATCTTTAATTGATTCAAATTGTATAATTTGCAATATATATTTTAAATTTTAGTAGGTATAACTTGCAAAACAAGGGATTATTATCTATAATTAATAAAATCTTTTTAGTTTCTAACATATACCTTTGGTTTGTGAAGTCATTACTTCATAAAATAATACAAAATATTTATTAATAATTATGATTTACAGTATATGATATTTGATACTCAAGATATTCAGGATCATAATTCATTAGTGATTGTTTTCAAATTTATAGGATCTACCGACTCAATTTTGAAGTTTGTAAGAAGAAAAATATTTTACATGACTTTTATTTATAGGCTGATACTTCTTCCTCTTATCATTTGCAAACAGTAGCAGGCTCCGACAAGCAAGTGGAAATTGACAATATCAGAAGTAACTCTTGGCAACCTCCAGGAGACAGGAGCACGTCTCCTGAGGCTTTAGAAAACATGAGCATGTGATCAGAACCAGAGACAACTTTAACTTCATCAGGTGGATTGTTTTCAATTATCCATCTCTGTAAAGCTTCCTTCATTATGTTATCTTGGTCACAAATGATATAAACTCGAGGAACCGACCCGAACCTCTCCTTCGTAACCCAGACTTTCTCTTGGGTTGCCTCAGGATTAAACAAAGGGTGAGGACGCAGTAACAGCATTGCTAGCGTAAGATCCTACAGGGTCAAGTTTTAAGAGAAAAGATAAATGGGGCATGCAAAATTAGATGGAGAAAAGAAAATTCAATCAGATTTAAAGAGAAATACTCTTTACCTCGGTAGGGGAGAGCTGGTACAGCTGCATTGACATGTAGTCAGGCCCGAACAGCAAGGACGTTGGAGGTTTGTCGGGGCCATTATCGAATATATATTGTGAGTCCAGGTAGGGAATTCATTTGGTTTGGCATACTGATAATATATTTCTGAAGTCAGTATCACCAATTAACACAGAGAGAAAGCTTAAGAGTGATGCAATTCCCAGTCCATATGCTATCCTTGAACTTCAATTTAAGAGAACAATATGAGATAGAACATAAAAACTAGAGAAGACAATACATCACTTCATCTTTGGCGAAAGCCGGTTTGTTACAGCCCGGGCCGAGCATAATAACCAACTGCGCAGGACAGCGAGGAAGCTATCAAGGGAAAGCAAGTTTTTCTCCGTGTTCCTATTCTCGAGAAGAAAAATCTCCAGCGTCCATAATTGACCAAGGTAGAGAGAGTTGGACCCTTTATTAGACACTATAATATCATCGTTGACCCATCAAAGCACATTTGACAATAACCCACATGCATGATCATGTTGGAGTAGCCTTAATTAGAGCCTGGCCATGTTCCATCAATGATGTTTGGCCATGTTCCATCAATGATGTTTGGCCATTAATAGTGCATAATAAGCTAGACAATGTTGAAACGAAGCTCAGATCATGCTCAAATTTCTGTGGGATTTGAAGTCTATGACTTGTCTAAACAAAGTAAGAGATTTACAGAGTTTATTGTGGTTTCAAATTCAAGCTATATGGTTGTTAATATGATCTCATGTTTATTAAAGGAAAAATAAGATATTTAGGCATTCTCAGCCTCCCAAACAAGCCAATCTAATTAGCTGGCCAGTAAAGAAAAAGCTACCATCTTATGGAGATCCATTGTAGCCTGCATAATAGATCTGAAATCACACAAGCCAGGGCAAGAAATAACAGCAGTATATCTAATTAAAGACACGTCGAGGAATCAGAGTATAAATATCATGCTCCTTTCCTTCTCTGAAACATTTAATTTTTTCTGGGTATGTGTGTGTGTGGAGAGAGAGAGGAGAGAGAGAGAGAGATTGAGAGAGAGAGAATGATACCTCTTCCCTTATAGCTGTGAAGCTGAGATCAGGGACCTGGCATGAGAGCTGCTGCAAAAGACTGCACAAGAAATTTTCTCAGGGAACCTTTCCATTGCAACAGAATTACAGAGCCCACCCATGCTATGACCCACTAGAATCACCCTTTCTTCTGGTGGCAAGGATTTCATGAACTCCATCAATGGCTCGAAATAGTCTGAGATATCTCGGAGCTCCTCTACCCGCTTTGGATGAAGCCCTGAAGCAGCCATGTCTAGAGCTGTAACTTTGTGACCAGCTGATTTAAGCAAAGTCGCCACCTTATACCAACACCATGCTCCATGACCGGCTCCATGGACGAGCACAAAATGCTTCTGCCTCTCCATCTCCTCCCGCTCCTGACTCTACCTTCCTATCTCTTGTGTCTGTTTCCCCGTCCTGCTGGTTATATTATTCTATCCAAGCTAATTATTTTAGTTAAATGTATATATTATTAAAAAACACTCTTGTTGATTGTTTTTTATATTCTTAAAAATTTAATTCTTCATGCAGCGGAGCGAATAGCTATGCAGTTTTTATTTAAAAGAGATTTAGAAGAGATATATTATCGATCAGATCATTCAGTTTGCTGTAAAAAATAAATAATTGATTTTTAATTGATTTTATCAATTATTTGTTTATAAATCTGCTGTTATTAACTTATTTCTGTAAAATTATTTTACTTCATATGATTATTAAACATAAAAATTGTTTGATAAATAATTTTTTTAATGTGCTTCGTAAAAATTCTGCTTACATTATTTATTTTGGCCAAACATTATAAAAACATTTGCATATCGTACTAAAAACTATCTCTTAAAATCTTGGCTAAGACAAATAGCTCGTGTTAAATATGCCGTGTAATTTGCTTATATGAAGCAAGAAAGAAGAAATAAAAGTGAATAAAGCATTAGGCCATTGCCGTCTGGTAAAACATGGAGGGACCCATAAAACAGCCAAAAAATAATGGAGTTTTTTAAATGAAGAAGAAGAAGAAGAAGAAATTGCCAAGTCTATGCAAGAGATGATGGAGCAAGCAGAAGAAATACATGCCGGCTTTTTGGATGCATCCTCCAACCTCAACCTCATCGTCATTTGCTTACAAGGAAAGGAAATTGTAGTGCTCGAATAAGATTATTTTATTAAAATAAGATTATTTTATCTTTTAAAAATAATTAAAGTACATATCTCAAGAAAGAATCTTATCTCGTATCTAGACCCCCTAGTGTTCATTGTCTACACATATTTAAAACATGTCGCAGAAATTATTCGTGCACGCCAAGCACATCAAGTTTTATTCCCATCCATCTGGTACAGCCAAGGTTGTCAATTCTTGTCTACATAAGTAGGTCATGATAAAAATATAGAAAAATCTATTTACATTGTAAAGGTTACTTTATATTCTAAAAGAAACACATTTGAACTCCAAGCAGTCATATAGTACATGCAATTGACATATGTTAATGTTAATATAGATAGTAGTAGTAGTAGTAATAATAATAATAATAATCCTTTCAATAATAATTATTTTAATTTATGTCTTAGAACCACCAAGAAAAATAAAATCAATAAGACTTATTCTAGTTTACATATCACACAAGCAAGGTATTTGTTTTTAATTTATTAGTCTAATAAAATTCTATTAACATAATTATTTATTATTGTATTTTTAAATTATTTTAAATCAGATTTTCCTATTACATCTTGGCAGAAATAAATACATGACAGCCCACCCAGTAAGCAAATCAGCTGAACACCACAAGTAAAAGCGCCTGAAGCTTGCTAAATCCAGCAAATTGTTCGGACAAAACGTAGATATGACAGCTACAAAAGGAGTTTAGCTGACATGTTTGAATGATGGTTTGACACGTGACCGCCATTTTTTCACGCTGATATACATCCAAATACATCCTACCTAAAATTTATACAACGTTACAGGATCAAGCTGCAGCATCTTGTGTAGCATTAAGAGCAACCATGAATAGATAGAACAGATAATGGATGCTGCCTCCCATGCACATATGAAAAGAAATTAAATTTCTAAGACTCAATAAGGAGGTGATTTGCAACACCCTGGAGCAAAAGCCGGGAGAAAGACAGCATATAGAGCAGTAAAACAGGTTCTCAAAATGAAATTCAAGGATCCTTGTTAAATTCAGGCAATCATCAGGGCAGCCAGCATACAAGTTGACATAAGACTTCATCATCCAATGCTATGCCGATCAGCGTCGTACATTTCGATATTTTGGTCTTGATGGTTTCTGGAAGACAAAGGCAAAGGAATTTCGAATTGAGATTTAGTAGATCGACAATGGAAACATAGAAATTAAGGGGTTGTTTGGAACATCAAAACAGCATTTCCCTAAATTTTGAAAATTGTTTTTGCTTAAAATTTAAAAAAAAAAATTATGTTCTTGGATAGTTTTGAAATAATGAGGTCAAAAATATATTTAAAAAAATAAAAAACATTATTTTTATGCATTTATAAACGAAAAACATTTTAAAAAGCAACCGCTACCATACTCTCAAATACCCCTTTAAGTAGATGACATAAGACATAATGGCCTTGAAAATAACAATGACTGAAGAAATTTTAAATCCCATGTCTGTGGCTCTTGCAGCCATTCTAAAATAAGATCAACGCTAAATGAGGATTGAGAACACATCATGGATATTGACATCAAATTAGCTGAATTTGTTCCATAACCATAATAATAATAATGATAATGATAATAATAAGGGAAAAATATACTCACAGATGTAGGTCCAAAGCTAGCGCCAGATCCTGGCACTGTACATGGCAGGAAAATTAAAGAAATTTATTCAGAAACAGCACTTAGTCACTGAAATTAAAGCTCTTTTGTTTATCTTGACAATGATTTGCAAATTCTTCAGAAAAAATTGATGAAATAATAGAGGTTGCACAACTTTAACTTCCTTCAAGCTATTAAGTAAATTGCAAGACAATCCAAGTTCAGAAGTATTAAGGACCCAGTTGAAGATAAACTAGAAAAGAAGGTACCTGTAAGTGGTGTTGAAAATAGCGAACCTCCAGCAGAATTAGTACCAAAAGCTGAAGTGGTACTGCTAAACAAAGAGGGAGTTGAAGCAGAACCAGGTGCTGGTGCTGATGAAGAAGTGCCAAAAGCTTGAGCAGCACTGCTAAATAAAGGAGTTACAGTTGACCCAAACAAAGAGGATACTGGAGCAGAAGTTGTCGGTGTTGCGAACAAAGAAGATGACATGGAGGAAGATGGCACAGAAGGTGTGTTAAAAAGAGATAGAGCATTTCCTGAAGATGCCAGTGCTGGTGCTGTAGATGTCTGGGGAGCAGTTGATGCTGAAGAAGTTGCCGAGCTTGCAAACAAACCAGCACGTTGTGTGGAAGGCTGTGAATTTGCAGGCAAATGCAAAGTTGGATGTACCCTTTTAGCAGCAGCTTCTTTTCTTGCTCTTTCCCGCCGATCCGCCTCAAGGAATGGATCGTTCCCATCCCCTCGACGACGCTGGTCAACAAGATAGGCTGTTTTCATGGATTCGATGTACTGATGAATGCTCTCCACCTAAAGGACATTAAAAGACACAAATGAAATATGTTCTAACCTTTAGCGTGCATGCATACTTCCACTTTTAAGGAAAATCCACATGTATGTTGAATCAAATCTGAACCTTGACTATGGGAGAATTCTTACACAAGCAGTATAAGCAGCCTGTATCATCAATAAACTAGCAAGGTATAGTTTTTACGTGCATGTATCATAGATTGAAATAATATAATACTTCAGTCAGGAAAAAAAAAAGAGAGAGCATCTCAGATTTTTAAGACTTTGAACTGAAATTGATTAAAAATAAATAAATCATCAACTCAACTGTTGGCTGGCAGATACAAATATATTTTCATGGGTTAACAGGGAAACGGGAGAATTCTCAGATCACATGTCCATCTGCCTACAAATATACTATATGTGGAAAATATGGGCTGTCATAAGATATTCCAGCACAAGGCAATGACATATAACAAGATACTGAAGGTTGCAACCATATCTATCTTTATTTACCTTAGCAGCCACATGAACAAAAAAACCATGCACATTTGACATGACTTTTGGCAGAGACTGCAATAATGAGGATCCAGGGTGGGAAGAGTTCCTGTCAGAATCTAAGAGAATCAGTTGCTCTAATTCTTCAATCCACTGGCTGCATTCACCCAAATACTTTCCAAATCTAGCAACTGTCTGCTGTAAAAAGAGAGATGGCTTCTTTGGAAGGCCACTGTAAAAATCAAACACTGGAACAATAGAGGAAGATGTTGGCTGACTTGTGGAACCAGGTATTCCTGTTGTTCCAGGAGGCTGGGATGGTGCTGTGGCATTTGAAGCACCACCTCCTGCATTAGAATGAAGGAATCTAGGATGCAGCATCATGAAAGAACGAACAGCCATCTCTGTGTTCCGTAACATGTCTTTAACATTAGTCATAAGCTCTTGTAAAAGAGCTTTCTGTCTCTCCATGGAATTACTGATTCCCCCAAGTTCCTACAAATATGGCTTAAAGTATTAATTATCATCCCATGAGCATAACTAAAGATCAAGGAAGTCACAATATTAGCTACGAATACTTAACATATTGTGGTCACATATTATACATTAGTAGCCTAAAAATTTAATTTCTCCCTGAATACTTAACATTTCCATAGATTTCAACCCCAGACAGTACATTCAAGTTCATACAGTGTATCCGTTTAAAAAGATGAAACATACATGCCGTAAAGAATCATCTAAGAGATGGACTGGACAAACCATTCTCTGCTACTAGCAGACTATAATTTCTAAATTACAAAACCCCATAAGTGGTTTGAGTTACATTAGGAAAATAACATGCTGTCAGGCATCAACAAGGTTTCTGCCCACATAACTCTATAGGAATCTACAAATCCCAACCAATGTGCAATCCAAATAACTTCAGTAAAGCAACTAATGGAAAGATTTTTACACACACAAACAATGACATTCACTTATTTTGATGCACCAAACACCAATAATTGGCAACACAAAAACAGAAGTAAAAACCTGAATAATTTGGCTTGCATCAAGCTCAAACCCTTCATTGGAAACTGAAGAGTCATAAAGGCGACTACACTGATCTAGCCTCTTACTCTCATCCCTATACTCCAATATCCGCTCCCTGCATAAAAAAATGCACTTGAGAACCTCAAATACCACATAGTTGTTAACAAATATTACATAAAGCGTTACTTTTCAACAGAAACTCGAGCATTTACCAAACAAAATAAGAAATTCATTACTACTGGTTCAACCCTAAGAACCATCAAAATAATTTAACTGCATAATCCTCAACTCATCCATTTTGTAGGTCGGTATTGAAACATGATTTTTTTTAAGGTCTTAATTCAGATAGTGTTCAGCAACTGAACAAACCTCAACTTCCTTTATTGCTAATTATAGGATAACCAAACCAAACTGTCAAACCTTAAGCACTTCTTACCTCAACAAAACACTGAAATCAAAAAACTTCTACTTTCATCAAACCTAACAGAGCATATATATATATATATATATATATATATATATATATATATATATATATATATATATATATATCTTTTTTTCTGGTAAACAAAATAAACAGAACACATACTTCGAAAGGCCCTAAAATGTATGTATACCTTTGAGGAAATTAGAAATCCTAGTACCCAATCAAAATATATTTCAATGCTATTTCTTTCATCTTTTCTTTTCTTTTTCTTTTCACATTTTCTTAGCAACCAAAAGCCAAAACATAAAACTCATAATTAAAAAGAACCCAAGAAAATATACTCAATCTGAAGCAAAATTTTATGGGACTCTGGGTGAAGATCTGCCCATTTAGTACTATAACTTGCAGGAGCCTTGTCATTAGTAAAAAGATATAGTTGCTGCTGTTGGTGCTGTTGAAATTGTTGTTGCTGCTGTTGTTGTTGTTGCTGCTGCTGCTGCTGCTGAAACTGCTGCTGCTGCTGATTTGGAAACGGCAACTGTGGTTGTTGCTGCTGTTGTTGAAAAAGAGGGCTGCTTTGTTGAAAAGGCTGAGATTGAGGCTGAGACTGAGGCTGAAACATAGATGGGGTTTGCTGTGGTGGAGTTGAAAAAGAAAATGCCATCTGGTTTTTTGATTTTGATGTCAAAGATTGTGCCTTTGATTGTGATTTTGTTGTATTCTTGGTATTAGAAAGGTTTTGGGTGAAAAAACCTAATTTGAAAACCCTGGAAAGGGAAGTTGGGGGAAAGAAAATCGCGAGAAAGACCCGCCTTGGTGTTTTTTGATTGTTTGGGAATTTATCTAAAAGGAGTGGCACTAGTGGGTATTTGCTAAAGAGTGTAACTTTTAGAAAATACTAGTTAATTGCCCGCATTATAATGCAGGTGTAACAAATAATTTTTATAATTATTAAGATTAAAATATAATATTTATGCATATAAAATTGGATATAATGAAACAGATCAACATACCTTATTACAACAACAATAATATTGAATTCTTAACATTTAAAATTATCATTGTTATTTTTGTCAAAACAATAAAAATTATCAAATTATCCCGAGAGAAAAAAACTCAAAAACATTAACAAAAGAGTAAGCAAGAAAAAAAACTAAAATTATTATTATTATTATTTTTGTTGTTGTTGTTGTATTAATAATGAAAAAAACAAAAATAAATGAAAGACTAAAAAAATCCTAAAACTTTAATAAAAGATCAAATAAAAAAATAAAAATTATCAGATGAAAAATATTCATTTGAATTGAAAATAAATAAATAAACGAATAAAAAAAGAACAAAGAGAGAGAGAGAAAAACAGAAATATCAATTTTCAAATAATCATAGACACAAAATAAATTTTAAGAGCTATTTTTTTTTAAATACCACCTCAACAAATAAAAAAATAATAAAAATCAAAAACCAAAACCAAGAGCACACTTATATATACATGGACTAAAATAGAGATTATTCCAGAAATATAAAAGAAATAAAGGGATTAAAATCAAAAATTAAAAGTATAAAGGTCGAAATGAAAATCAAATATATTATCATTTTCAATCCAAAGACAAAATTGAAAAAATCAACACTTATATACCGAATATATTAAGGTATTTAAACTCAATCCAAAAATTAAAAGAATGAGGACCGAAGTGTAACCTAAATATATAATGAATTTCAATCGAAGGACCCAATTGAAATAAATTAAAACTTATATAACAGAAAATCAAGGCCATAAACAAAATTAAAACTGAAGGGACTAAAGTGAAAAGCTCACAAAACGGGGGGCCTCTCCTGCACTTTAGCGTGCAGGAGAGAGAAAATGGAAGAAAGACGTTTAACCGACCTCCGCCGTATATATGGCTACTGGGTAGGAAAACAAGCCCAACCAGGAGGAAGACCACACGGCGATGCATCTTCGGAGACATCGATAGCCCATTTTATTCGACCGTAGGACGCCTCACGCGCCTCCCGAACAGGGCGTGAGGCCGAATACTGTTGGTCGCGTGTTCCACACGCGCCGACAGTATTCCGAGAAAAGGAATAAAACATTAAGGTCAATTACTGGGATCCCATGTGCTTAAGTCATCAATTTTGTTTTATTAGGGGCTATATCTGTATTTAGCTATTTTCAATAAAATATGAAATTTCCGAGGCAACCCTCCCGCCCAGACCTTATTTTTGTCCTTTTCGAGGGATAAAAGGGTTAATTCACTGTGCAAAAAATTAGAAAAAAAATAGAAAATGCGGCGGACCGGAACGGACCAAACCGGACCGAAATTATGCAATTACATCGGAACCCCTCCATCCATAACCAGTTTTTTTTTCTTTTTTGAAGGACAAAACTGTTATTTTGCTGTGCAAAAAGAGCAAAAATCAATAAACCGGCAAACCGAACGACCCGAACCCACCCAAAAATTGAGTATTACTATTATAATCCACAGTGAAAATACACACAAACTACAGTAATGACTCTAAGCTCTTTTAGTGTATTTGATAATTTCCGTTTTAGAGACTTTTGCTAATAAATCTTTGAGTCCGTATAAGAATCAAGAATCAACAAGGTTATCAATTCTGTTTTGGTTGATATTTTTTTTTTAATAAGAATAGAATATTTTGGTTTTGAAGTATTTTGGTATTTTGTTTCAAGATTGTATTATATATATATATAATTTAAGATATTAATTCAAAGAATAAAATTTTAGTTCAAATCAAAAGATAAACTAATTTGAAATTGTATTATTCAAATTTCAAAATACAAGTAAAAAAGTGAGAGTTAAATCAATATGACTTGATCGACTTGATGAGTCCAAAGATAACATGGAAAACTAGAAAAATATAGTTTGACTAAAAAAAACAAGTTGACATCTTAAAAAATATTGAAACGACGATATATTGGATCAATTCGGGTCAACCTAGGTTAAACCTTTCATATGTATTATCTAGGTAATGAGATCATGTAACCTTAAATAAAGAAAATCAAAGAAAAAAATATAAAGTTCAATTCTTAATAAACTCATTGTTCAATAATGAAATTGAGAAAAAATCAATCTAAAAAAAGACAATAAAATAATTTTTATGAATAACGTTATGAACCTAGATGATATTATGAGAATATCATAAGCAATCTCACAAAGCTTTTATATTCTCTCATTGCTTTAATTTATTTACCTGAAATCTATATAAATATATTAAGAGACTCATAAAATTTCAGTTTAATCTAAAAGTCTAATTAAAAAGATATATTTGATACTATAAAACTAGACATTATTTATAAAAATATATTATTTGGCCGAAATAGAATATAAATGTTCTAGGAGGAATTTTCGAAATGGATAAAGATTCTAACTGAGATAAAATGTGTTCTAATTTATTTTATTTTTTAAACTAGAACGATATATACTAGTTATTCTATATAGAACGGGACATAATTGACAACTTTGATAAGAATATATTGATGTGTGATTGAAATTAACTCGTACCTTAGTTATGGTTTTATCAATATACGTTATAATTTATAATTTTAAACGAGTTTCAATGAAATTTTTCAATATAGAATTTGGTTTAAGAAAATTATAATTTGTAGGTTTTTTAAAATTTATTATTTTATTAAGAAAAAACTATAATTTATATATAAAAAACCCATTTTTAAAACTGCAACTTAAAAAACAACTACAGTAAATCAAACTTATATTTATTAGGTATTTCATATTATGGTATCGAGTGTTTTTTATTTAAAATATATTTAAATATTTTTTTATTCTTTTATATTAGTACATCAAAATCATATAATAACATCTAAAAATATATTAATTTAATATTTTTTAGATGAGTAATATTTTTGAAAAATAAGTTGTAAAGCAAAATAGATTAAATGTACATTTTAGGCTTCTGCCTCAATATCCCATGTCATAGTAGCTTGTAGTTTTTTCTTTTCTTTTTTTAACACAAAATTAGTTAATTGGCTTGATTTGAAGAAAAAAATTGCAGACTCCTTGGCTGGATCTTTGATTTTGAAAGTTTTTAATTTTATACTTAATTGACCCTTTAAACACTTGATTCTTGCAATTGCATCCCTCATTAAATAACTTATACTCTCATATTTTCGGAACCCCTTCATCTTGGTCTCTAGGATCTTAATTCTTTTAATTTTCACCCTAGTTGACTTCTAAGTTTTAATGTTCTCAAATTAAACCCCTAACTTCCACTTTTGGTTACACCGAACTCCAAACTTAATTTTTCTTCCAAATAAACCTCGGATTAAGCCAATTAAACACAATGAAAATTCAATTAAGTCTCTAAACTTTCAAGTCTTATAACTTCATCCCAATCTTCAATATTTTTCACCAACTAAGCCCCAATCTTCAATGTTCTTCTTTGGTTAGGCCTTTTATTAGTACAGATGAGATCCTAAACTTTTCCATTTTATCGATCTTGGTCCTCCAATCTCTAATTTGTATAACCAGATCCAGTTTAGTCTATTTTCTTCTGCATGGCTCAAATTACATGTTCACTCGGTGTTCTGACCAGGGTGACTCAAAGCATGTTTGTCCGTGACCCGAAAATATAAGTTTTAGGATTTCGAAATATTTCTGGAAACAAAAATATTTTATATGAAAAAAAAACAGAAATTTTTGGTGAGTGAAAATCAAAACAATGTTGTAGCAGAAAACCTAAAAAAGGAAAGCAGGAAAAAAGATTACTTCCACTGGAAACAGGGCAACCCGAAGAGGTAAAGAAATCTTTCAGCCCTCCTGATTCAAACAGATCGCAAGCAATAATCCAAGTGACAGCTGAAAACTCAAACAAAATTGAACAAAAATGGCAAGAACAGCAGTGCATTTTCAAGCTCTTCAGCAAATTAAGCTTGTTATTTGCATGCAACATTCTAATTGTTAACCTATCGTCAGAAAAAGGACAGAAATCAATCAGAAAAACCCTACCATCATACATGAAGCAACCCGCCTCCGCCTCCGCCTCCGCCTCTTATCTTTCATCATCGGTTTTGCTCAAGAAAAAGAAGGGTAAGAACTACAAGAAGAATTCAATGATATCATAGCTGAACCAAAACCAATGGCACTCGTCTGCTGCATGGTGTTTCTGTTGCATGGTAACATGGAAGTTTCATCACATATCCATCGGATGAACAAAGGCTGAGGACAAAAGCCCAATCTGCAGAACCAATCCAACGCTGCTCAGCCAAACCAGAGCAAGAGGAAAGTCATGTTCCGGCGGATTTTTCCCTGTCCTGACATCCGGCCAACTGTTGCCATGTGTGGGCTTTATTCCTCAATTGCCAGCCAAAGCAAACAGGAAAGTCATCAAAATGAAAAGCTCATCGTCAAGACAAGAGAACAGAGAGACTTTATTATAATATATATATAGTCAATAAAAAATGATCTTGAAGTAATCCAAAAAAAAGAAAGAATCAACACATCGCAGAACTTTCAGATAAATATCTCCAACGTCGACCAGGATGTAACATTCCAGTTCACCATAGCCAGGTCTTACCCTCCGAATCATCATCACATACGTCACAATCTCCCTCTATAAATAAGCGACTCCATCTATTTTCTCTCTTCAGCCACGAAGTTGAAGCAATGGCAGATAAAAGCAAGATTCTACTGATTGGAGGCACAGGATACATAGGAAAATTCATTGCAGAAGCAAGTATCAAGGAAGGCCACCCAACTTTTCTTCTTGTCAGAGACTCCACTCTTTCTAGCCCTGCTAAATCCATTATCATTAATAACTTCAAGAATCTCGGTGTCAATTTCCTAGTTGTAAGTGTTCCTTTACAAACTAAAATCATATGAAAGTCCTGTAGGAACTGCTGTAGCAAATGTTAAGTGGTGAAACATTAGTTTACTGTCACATCGGTGTGTAAGAATATTTTGTATGATTTGTGTCTGAAGGTATTTGTTTTTGTTTATGTTTGTTTTTTGTTTTGTAGGGAGACTTGTTAGATCATGAGAGTTTGGTGAAGGCAATAAAGCAAGTGGATGTTGTGATATCTTCCATTGCTCATGATCAGGTAGATAATCAAGTAAACATCATTGCCGCCATTAAAGAAGCTGGAAAAATGAAACGAAAACTGCTTAGTCGAATCAAATTTATTTATTCCTGAACGAATAAGGGTCGCTAATGAGAATTGTTTTTATTGCAGAGATTTTTCCCATCAGAGTTTACAACTGATGTGGATCGATCGCATATTGTTGAACCAGCAACAGGATTGGCCGCTTCAAAGGCTAAAATTCGACGAGCTATTGTGGCTGAAGGAATTCCTTACACATGTGTGGCATCTAATTGTTTCGCTGGTTTCTTTCTTCCAGCTCTGAACCGACCTAGTTCTGGGGGTTTGGGATCGTTTCTCCAACCAAATGTCCATGGAGCTACTGCATCTCATAGCGATAAACGTGTGATTTTGGGTGATGGAAATGTAAAAGGTAATAGCATCTTTTAGCATTCAATTACAGTGTTTTACTAATGGATTCTTCTTAATTGAGTGTCGTATACATGGCATTATTTACTTCCTAGCTCCTTTGCCATCTGCTAACAGTGTTCTGTTGATCTACAGTGGTTTTCAACAATGAAGAGGACATTGCCACATACACTATCAAAGCAGTGGATGATCCAAGAACAGTAAACAAAATCCTCTACATTAAGCCCCCAGGGAACATCATCTCATCCAATGATCTTGTTTCTTTGTGGGAGAAGAAGATAGGGAAAACAACCGAAAGGGTCTATGTTCCAGAGGAGCAAATTTTGAAGAATATTCGAGGTATGAATCTCATCTCGTTGACTGTGAATGTAAACTTCCCAACACGGGCAGAGGAAAATCTATTCATTTCAAGCTCTGTCAGCTTGATTTGAATAATTTTTAGAAATACTGGTGAAGAAAGCTTGACAATGCTTCTCCTCTCTTTGCAGAAACTTCAGACTTTCTACGCAAACTGACTTTAGCAATTTGCCACTCTTTGTTTGTGAATGGAGATCAGACAAACTTTCAGATCGAGCCATCATTCGGAGTAGAGGCTTCTGAGCTATACCCTGATGTCTTATACACTACTGTGGATGAATACCTTAACCAGTTTGTTTAAACAGTATTTTCCATAATCTTGTATACATCATATATCTTATGGAACCGTTGTGATCTCTTTGATTTACCATGTTAGAATTCAGGATGAATAATAAGCATCTGGTTGACTCCAAGATTGCAAAACAAGTATTGTCCCACATGTTTTTTGGGCAGCAGATAGATTATTCTGCGTCTTTTAATAAGAATCCATTTTTACGAGGATTAAGGAGCACACAGTTCTTACGGAATGATTTATATTTATGTTCTTACGCTAGTTAGTCATAAGAAGTTTAGACCCTTTTATTTTAATTGGCTGGTAGAGTGTACTAATTCCATAGCAGAAAGAATCTATACATGTCACATACACTGTTGATCTACAGTGGTTTTCAACAGGGAAGAGGACAATGCCACGTACACAATCAAAGCAGTGGATGATTCCAAGAACAGTGAACAAAACCCCAGCAAACATCATCCCATCCAATGATCTTGTTTCTTTGTGGGAGAAGAAGATAGGGAAAACAAATTTGGAAGAATATTCAAGGTACGAATCTCATCTCGTTGACTGTGAAGGGAGATCAGACAAACTTTGAGATTGAAACATCGTTTGGTGTAGAGGCTTCTGAGCTTTATCCTGATTAACCAGTTTGTTTGA
This sequence comes from Salix udensis, assembly GCA_029204005.1. Classification (NCBI taxonomy): domain Eukaryota; kingdom Viridiplantae; phylum Streptophyta; class Magnoliopsida; order Malpighiales; family Salicaceae; genus Salix; species Salix udensis. The sequence goes on from CM055025.1 coordinate 9,371,842, forward strand.
GTCCGAATTGATCAAGCAGCATTGCCTCAATCGATAATCTTGTACGAATGCTGAGACCAGAGCCAGTCTTCAATGTTTTATAAGTTTAATGAAGAATAATTATTTTTACAGCAACGGTAATTTTTTATAAGAAAAATCATTGTATTCATATACATTATATACTATTAACAACTCAATTTATTTATTTATTTCATCCCTGGCCGATTGAACTTCAAAAAATTAATTTGATCATTTAAAATTTCAGTGCTCTAAATTAAACCCAAATTATATTTTCAAACTTGATTTGTCATCGCTTCGGTCTCTAATAAAATTAATTTGATTAGTTATAAGTCTAATTAAGTCCTTACAATTAATTAGTTTTTTTAATTTTACTCAAATAAATTTTTAATTTTAATTAAACCTTTAATTGAGCCTATAATCAAATCAAAGTAGTATATTTAATGTTTTAATTTAGTTTTTGATTTTTAAGCAATTCATCCTATAATAATTTATTTAACATTAAATCCCCATTGTCTTTCAATCTCAAGTTCAAGTGGATTTCGAATTTTGTATAGTCTTAGTTTGTTTTTTCGGTGCTTGAAACTCTTCTTCTAGCCAAGTTACCAGTTTTTATTTTATTTTATTTTATTTTTGCTGTATTTTTAATGTTTTTTATTTTTAAAAAGAAAATACAATTTTAAAAGAAACCCAAATTTACGTTATGAAAATGAAAACAAATAATTATTAAAATAAAAGGTTTAAGTTTTATAGTGCTTTTACTCTTTTGCACAAAATAGGCCTTTTTTTCTCAATTAAGCCCTTTTTATCTCAACTAAGCTGAAATGTCATATCATCGTAAAAAGAGTGTCAATTTCACTTAAACCTCAATGAAAATCAAACTAAATGGATGTGAATAAATAGGTTTTTTTAAAATAATTATATTATTTAATGAATAAAAAAGAAAAATTATCAAACTTGACTCAATTTTTTTTTTATAAGAAATTATATTGATAAATAAATAATGCAAATATAATAATTAAATAAAACACAATAATAAAATATAATTATATAATTTCTTTTATTCACTGAATAATGCCTAGGCATGGATATACACCATCAATTTTGAAAGTATCGTTAAAGTTGCTTTCGAAAGTTTTTTTCATTAAAAAATATATCAAAATAAAAATAAATTAAAAAAATATTTTTAACATCAGCACATGAAAATGATCTAAAAACATCAAAAAAACTAGTTTAATGTAAAAAATAAAAAAAATTCATTTTTTTTAAAAACATTTTTGAAATGCAGTGATAAACATAACAATAGGCCTAGAAATAACACAACTCCCATTACCTATAAGCTAAAACATATCTAAATTTAATTGTAGAGAAAATATTATAGCAATAAATACAGATTATTGTGGTTTATAATAGTGAAATTATTATTATACCTCTTAGAACGCCTCAATTTTAGCCTTGGAATTCGGTGTATTTTTATTTTTTTATATTTATGTGCAGAGTAAAACAACCATAATACTTTCAAATAAGACAAAAACCAAATGTTGTCGTAGGGGGTGTTATTAGAATTTCATATTTTTTAAAAAATATATAAATACGGATATGCCCTAAGAAAAGACAAAATTCAAGAGTTTGTTGTAGGGGTATATAGACAGTTCTACTTTTTTAATTATTTTTTCGTGTGGGTTACTGTGGGCACGCTGGACTAAAGTGCCGACAATTTTTGGCCTCACGTATCTTTGAAACGATGCGTGCTGCGTCGTATGGCGATGAAAACTATCCACCTAACATCTCATCGGATATGCTATTATGTCCTCTTTTTGATAGTGGTGCTTGTGACGTTCTACGGTAGTTAAATACATGACAGTTGTGAGCTTACATGAAAATTCCCTTTGTTTATGTTATTTTTATTTCAGTTCCTAATTTTTTAATTATTTAGTATTTATCTTATTTTTGGGATATAAATTTTGACTTGTTCCATATGATCTATTTGTGTGCCTCTTCATTAGCTTAACGAATAACTTCATAATACTATTTTTATTTTATTTTTAGATTGCCATTAATCCACCCAAAACAAACAAAGCCTAAAATAAAGGTGAAAATTCCACGACGAGACAATCATTAAACTTGGGAGTGGCAAATGAGTGTCGTGTCGTCGAAGGAACTCAATGAGGCCATGGAATACGATCATCATCATAACTACATGTAAAACAAATAAGGACCATGTTAAACTACGAAGAGGAGGGAGGGCACATGAACTAACCAAATAACATCTCATAGAGTCAAACCCAAAAAAAAGTCAACAGTAATTTTAATTTTCTTTCTAATTTGAACCCTAATTTGCTCTCTCAACACTTCAATACTACAAGGTAACTAAACCCTCCAATCCATAATTAGGACCAAAATCCAAGAGAAAAAAAACAAGAAACACCAAATTAACATACTACTACATCATTTAAGACCATTCCCAGGAGTTGAAATAGCAAGATCAGGCCAGGAAAAGCAATCCCCGCCTACAAACCCGTTTTCCTGGCCATTCTCAAACTGCCACGTGTTGCCCAATCCAGCTGTGACAGCAGCTCCACCATTACCACCGACGGAAGCGCCGACATCTCCCATTCCCGGAAAAGGCCACAGCCCTCTTCCAAGAGCGAAGTTCACATCTTCGATCCCAGACCCGAGTCCAATCCCAAAACCATTTAGAGCCAAGAACCCAGCTGGGCCCTGAGTATTCAACAAAGATGTAAAACTCCCGCCCAGACCACCACCGTTGCCCTTCCCATCACCACCACCGTAGTGAACGGACAAACCCTGATTAGCTGAGAGTGGGAGCAGCACTGGGGTAGCCGGGAGTGGTAAGTTATCAATACTAGTGCCTGTAAGAGGACCCACAAAGGAGACAGGAGAAGTGGCTGAAGTACGTGATCTTTTAGCATTTTTCCGAGTGCCACCACCAACTGGAATATCACGGAGAGTGCCACCGTGAGTCCAGTAACGGCGGCAAGACTTACAGAAGTGGCGAGGCTGGGAGAAGTTGTAGTTGTTGTAGTAACAAAACTTGGTGTTCGTCGAATCACAACGCGGACATGGCAAGTGCTCTTGTTCTTGAGGTGGTGCTCCTCCTGCCTTGGTTAATGTCGCAGGTGTCGATTGCTGTGGTCTCCTTGTTGCTTCGCAGGGTGTCAATTCTGCTGGCATTTTGGCTTTTGGGGGCGAAGAGAGTGTTGAAGGAGTGAGGTTTGTTTACGTTTTGCTGCGTTTCAAGATCGAAAGAAGAGTGATTTTCTATGTATGAGCGTGTTGCTTGTGAGGTTGTGAAATGTGGGTGGCAAATGGGTAATAGAAGGGAATTTATGTAGAGATAGATGGGGGAGGGAGAATCTGAAAAATTCTGAGGGTGCAGTGCAAGGCAGGGAAGAGAGAGAGAGAGAGAGAGAGAGAGAGAGCATCAGCAGCAGCTTCAGCAGCTTTTACAGTGTTCTGTTATAGGGGTAGCCAGGCACGACATATTCAGTCGGCTCCAGAAATGGGTTTCTTACTGGGGTCAGCTAGTCAGCTCTAGCCTAGGTATGCGGCTTCTGTGCTTAGCCATCTCTCTCTCTCTCTCTCTCGCTGTGCTTGAAAGTTGAAACAAGATAATATTCCTACTACTGCTACTGTTTTTTGTTAGTTGTAAGACTCGCAAGTCTTGAAAGACTACACAGGTGGGATGGCTACTGTCTGCCTAATCTTTTCTTGGTTTACGGGGGCGACTAACGGATTAGATCTCGGACATAGATTATGTCTGTTATTGGTATTTTCCAAAATTTATAAATATATTAGAATAATAATTTAGTATTTTATTTGACAAAAAAAAAACAATTTGAAAAATAGACTAAACCATGTTACTACGAATCACATTGTTTTATCAGAGGAGACTTGCCTGTAAACATTAATAGTATCTCGTAAATGAAAATTGTGAGCTAGTAAATTGTATTTTTTTAATTAAAGAGAGAGAATTAGGGTGATTAATTGAATTGGCAAGCTAAGGTACTGGTTATTATTATTTTTTTAATCTATAATGATGTTGTTTCTTTGGTGGTGGGGAAGGGATGTGATGAGTTAGGTAGAAGCATTGTCATTATTAATCTAGCGGGGGGCCTGCAATTCTTGATTGATTTAAATATGATACCAGAAAAAGGAGGCTGAGATTAGAAAAATTAGAGCAAAAAAACAAAAAGAAAATAGATAATGTCAACAAACAGAAGCTCCATCTTGATAACGATGGTAAATGATATGGATAGAAGAATTAGATTCAAAAAAGGTAGCTAGCTACCTTCCAAATCCCAATAATTCAAGCATTTTTTTGTTTAATTTGCTCTTAAGAATCAATAATACACGCATTATTAGAGAAACGTAGCTTCTTTTTTCTTTTTTATTCTACTTCATTAGGTTGTCCTTACAGTAGCTTAATGCAATTATAAATAATATAATTATAATTATATATATATAGGGGACGGACTGACTGACTGACTATAGGTACCCAGCAAATTATATCAACTGAAAGGTAATATCGTTGCCCGTAAGATTGCATGCATGCAATAATTAAGATCATGCATTATAAATTTGAATATTATTTAATAAATCAGCAGTTTATGGATCACAGCAATCTTCTTCGGACACGCAAGAAAACCCCAACATTGCTTACAAAAACATCATACGTATTACACATAGAACAAACGCAATCATTTGAAATAGATTTCACCAACAAGATCCTTGTCAACTTCTGATAAAAAAAACATAAACAAACCAGTATCTTTGTCAACTTTTTTCTTCCATGGTCAGACCTAGAATGTTTCTAACCCAATATTTAAGCGAAGATAACCAGACCCAACAACATATTTCAGCACACCCCCGGTTCCACCCAAATGCACAGATTTTGTGGTGCGCTGCACGTGATTCCAACTCTATGATTAGGAGGCGGTGGGGTAGCCGGATATTATAGTAATGTTGTGGTGGGGTCCGGTGCAGCTCACGGTGGCTCTGGCTACTGGACAGGCGAGTCGGACCAGAGAGAGCCAAGAAAATTCAAGAAGCTATAAGCGTGAGAATAGAGGACAGGAATTTTGAGAGATTGAGAGCGACTTTTGATGAGATAGAAGTAGAAGGAGGAGGGTGGTGGTGGTGGTGGTGGTGGTGGTGGTGGGGGCAGAGCCGACAGAATCATAGATGTCGGGCAGCGTGGGTTACAATAATTGGGCCTTCCCTCTGATTTCGGACGCGTCATGTCCGCATCAGATTCCTTACTCCGTACCACTATGCCTAGCTCTCCTGCACCTCTTTCACCGGATTTCACGCTCACTGTTCTCGTTACCAAACAGCACTGTTCCCTTTTTTGGACACACATTATCCTTACCATGATGCATCATCACCCCTTGATTGTCATCATCTCCTGATGTGCGGTGGTAATCAATCTCACGTTTTGAGAAGGATTTGTTCTCTTACAGTAACATATTAGATATAATTTAAAATAAGACTAAACTCTTTTTAAACAAAACAAAAGATGTTATCATTTCACAAATCTTACTTTGTCAACTAAGACCTGCAGTCTTCAGGTCGTGGGATAGGGTCTTTGTAACTCAGAGTCTGTAAAGTGAAAACGTTGTAGCCATTGTCGTATTGGCTACCCTATCCCTACCTCTTAATACTTTTATTTTCTTTGGTAAAATGGAATTAAAAAATAAAAAAAAGACATTTATTTGATTCACCCATGATGTGGTCATTCACATTGGATAAATATCTAAAGCGATGCCATCATTTTGCTCCTTTAGCTTTTTACCACACCTGGAAAGAAAAAAAAAAACTTTTAATTTTTTTAGTAGAAACACTGACAAATTAAACATCTGCTTGATTGAGTTCGCCATGGGCAATTCGCAATCTTTTTTTATTTTATTATTATTTTATTGAGTTTTTTTTAATGGTGGTGTGATAGTGCTCCTTTTTTCTAAATATTGTTTACGTGGAAATATATTCATATAATAGTTCTATTTATTTACTTATTAATATTTATTTTCAAGATCAGTACATCAAAACAAATAAAAAATAATTTAAAATTAAGAAAAAAATATATAACAAAAAAAAAACATAAAAGTTGATAGTTATCCATGTTAGGGTTTGATAATTCAAAATGTCATCTCAATCATTTACTAGGTGAGAGTACTGCTACAGATGTGGAAAACTTCGTTACGAAAGAAAGGGTCCCCTGTAAGATGAACAAAAGAGTTAGTAGAAGCATGCTTACAAATTTGACTGCACGTCAAAGCAAGACCAGCATATATACATATACATATACATATATAAAAAAGAAAAACCAGATGAGGAAAAAAGAAAAACCAGATGAGGGAATTCACTCTCCAGTTCCGGTTCAAAGCAGGCCGGCCGAGGATGGAGGTGGCTGGCTAAGCTTGGCTTTTCTCGGTCATGCTAGTTTGTAGTCAAAAAGGGAGTCCATCGAGAAGGGTAAGATCGATGATGTGGGTGGGGTCCTCAGCCATGAACAGAGACACCTGTCAGCAAAGGAGCAGAGGTGTCGGTGGAGGGAGGTGGGTCATGGCCATTGCTGTGGAGGTCTCTCTCTCCTCTCTCTCTCTCTCTCTCTCTCTCTCTCCTCTCTCTCTCTCTCTCTCTCTCTCTAAGGGCGGGGGCACGCGAGGGCAGAGAAGCCATCAGAATGTCTCCTCGGCACAATCATACGTCGCTTTCAGAAAAACAATGCTGAGCTGATGAGCCTCCATTGATATATGGTGTGTAGAAGTTCAGAACTGTGTGATTCGGTCGCCCATAATAACTGACAATCAGTCCTTTCCTTCTCCATCATCACCCCCCCCTGTTCTTTTCTTCAGATTGAAACTCTGTTCCCTGCTTTTCTTTTTGGCATTTTCTTGGCGCATCATGATTCCATCACATGGATTTTAGTTGGGATGGATGGATATCTTGATTAGTCCCGAGCTTTTATTCATCTTCCATCAAAAGTGAATGCCATCATTGAATTGGTTAAATATCGATTCCTTCGTGTATAAGTGAGTGTTTTCGGTGGCAGGTCTAGCGTTATTCTCGCTCCTAATATCAATCAATATCTCACTTCATGCTGTTTTTTTTATTATTATTTATTATTATTAGTGTGGAAATATGGTACATGGCATATATCTGATTAATTTTATAGATTTTAAAATTAATAATTATATAAATTTATAATGGTTATTATATTAGCAACAATAAAATTTAAACTTAAAATAACTAGAGTGTCTAGGTCAGCTTATATATACCACAATTAATTCCCGGATCAAGTAAGACACCACGGGGATGATAGACATGCATAGTGGAGCTTAAATAGTGATGCATAAGACTCTAGGCCAAGACCCCACCAGCAAGAGTTGTTATTTTTTTTTATTAATATTAGTGATGGTGTCTTGGTCTGCTATTGCGTATCTTAACTAATCCAACAAACTCTGAAATCAATGATAATATAATTTTTCAGTGATTATTATATATAGAAAACCACATGGCTCGAGCTCATTGAATTTTTTTAAAAAAATACTTATTAAAACAATTTAGTTTTAGTGAAAAAAGATAAATTTACCCGTGGTCTAATCAACCTATATTTATTGACTCATGATCCAAACTTGCTCTCATTCAATCATGTCTGGTCTTCAAGCCACGCATGCATGGCATTAGGTTGTGTGCAATGTTGTCGCAATATATATATATATATATATATATATATATATATCTAAGCGAAACTATTTTGAATAGCTAGCATGCATAAAATTTTATCCTTTTAACATGGTATTTAAATATAATTTAAGTTTTTTAGCTTTTGTTGAGAATATGCCTTTTCTCAATTCTTAAAACTGATTTTCATGATTTTTTTAATTACTATTTATGATGTTATCTCAATTTTATATTCTAAATTACAGCATTATTGGGTTAGCTCTATTTAAATTGGTAATTTTTTTGAGATCCTTTCTTTCAATTGATTTTTTCTTCAATTGTCTACTTCAATATTTTTTTCTTGTGGAGATTGATTAAGAATTGGGCTTCTGATTAATAAGATAAATTGAAATTAATCTAATTTGTTATTGCTTTAATATTTTAAAACATATATTATCTTGAATTTTTTTAGTCAAATATATTTTTACTAATCATTTAAGTTGTTTTTTAACAAGCCAAGTCGATCAAGTTATATTGGGTCAATCTTTGTACAACTTTATTTTTTTATGCTAAAAAGACATTGGTAATGCCTGAATGTTTTTTTATGTTAAGAACTCTTTTATCTAACTTGCTATGTAACGTAAATGAATGGTCTAGTAATAACTCATTCTCTATAATGTTAAGGAAAACAAATCTCGAGGTAATAATATAAAAATAAAAGTGTGAAAAATTGAAAAGAATAATTTGGTAAAAAATAAAAGAAAGAAAGTTTGAACACTTGAGTTGAAGAAATTCCAGAGGATGTGTCGTGACCACAAATTTGAAAAAACAAATCATGTTGTCACGCTCATTGATTTGCTTACAATTTTTCTTTATGTTAGGGATTGGTTAAAATTAACTTATTTTTTAAATACTTTGTTTTTTATGAGTTTTTATTGAAAATGATTTTGGAATTATATTTTTATTTTTCATGACAACTTTTCTCATAACTTATTGCATTCTTAATTAGAAATGATAATGTAATCTGGAAAAATAATAATTTAATTTATTAAGAATATTGAGTTTCTTTTGCCATGTATGCAAGAATTAAGAAATTAATTTTTTTAATTAATAAGACAACTGTCAATATCCTATTGGGCTAATTATGTTGGCTAACAGTCAAATCTAGAGCTCGTTTGGCACCGCGTTTTCAACCGCCGTGCCGCAGAAATTCAATTTTTTTTTCATTTTAAATGAATATGTTTTGGTGTTTTTAGATCATTTTGATGTGCTGATGTCAAAAATAATTTTTAAAAAATAAAAAAACATCATTTTGATGTATTTCGGCATGAAAAGCACTTTGAAAAGCTACCGCAACAGCTCTCCCAAATAAGCCCCTAATAGAGGGGCTGTATTTGAGATGTTGCATAACATACATGTATTCAATAAAACCAAACATTATTAGAAGGACTCAATTAAAACAATTTCAAAAGTACAGGGACAAAGTCATCGGTTAAACCCTTTGCAAATTCATAAAAGTTTTCTTATACAAGTCTTCAAGATAACATATGTTTAAAAAACAAGGAGAGGCTAAAAATAGTTAAAGGAGATATCTAGGTTTTGTATGATTTATTTTTTTAAAAGTTAAAATAGTCTCAAATATATATATATAAACATTTGACTGTTATATAGAAACAATATTAAACTATTATAAAAGGGTCAACTTATAAATTAAAATAATCCCAAGATTGATGTCGATCCATAATTTAATGCTAAATGGGATTCATTTCGTTTTAACAGATCATGCTTAGGATACTCTAACTTGATTGCATATTTCTCATCGATGCATGTCCTTTTCGGAGTGCTTTACATCCTGGTTCCCTGCTTGCTCATACTATTTACATTTTGAACATGAATTCATGGCCTGGTAGTGCTCTATTTTGATTGGGATAGTGAAACTTAAGCAATGCTGATAGACTTCAATTTCTTTGAGGTTTACCTTCATCTGTAAAGTTTAAGAATTTAGGGAAAGATCCTAAAATATGATGTATATTATTCTTTAACATACCCTTTCAAGTGAAAACTCTTTGAGCTTGAAACTTGCACAAACTCATATTGTCTTATTCAGCATAATCCTGGGCCGTGTTCTGAAAATTAATCCGCATCTCTTAAATGTCAGACATGATGATAATGAAGGTTAGGGGGGGAAGAACTGCTAATTCAGTTTTTGTTCAGGTTATAACTGTCCAGGTTGAAGATTTTTGGTGCACAGGGAATTTCAAGCGAGGAGAACCTTAGGCTTTCGGTTTTACAGGGAAAAGTCTAAACACCTGAGTGAGGCAGAATCTGGTATGAGAAACAAGAATAAGTGTACAAGAATGTAGAAAAATTCTGAAGTGAAAGATGATGAAAACTTTAATTATAGTTGTAAAAATTCACAGAATATATCTATGGAGCAAAACCTTGTTGAAATACAGAACAAGATCAGATCGGTTCATATATTGCTCCAAGAAGTACTAGTCCCACACAATTCAAGAAACATTATTGATTACAACATTCAAAGATCTCGAAGCTGCCTGAGATTCACCGGAGTTATAATATTTTTATCTCCATCCATCAGTTTCTTGGCTATTATAAGGTTGGCAGCCTCACTTGGATGATAAGGATCCCAGAACACATGCTTGGACCGATCCTTGCACAAGGTTGACGTCGGTCCACATGGAATTATCCCTGCAAATTGCCCTCCATTTCCACAACAAGCTTTACTTGAGGTTGTAAATCCTGCACACAACTCTCATAGATCATCACATAAAATTTCGGATTCTTGGCAGGTTCTTCATCCCATATGTAATAGTTTTTACTAGTTAATTGCCCGCACTACGTTGCGTGCTGAGCAAATATTTTTTATAATTTTTGGGATTAAAACAATTAATAGATTTTTCTAGTTGAAAAATAAAATATAACATCTATACATGCAAAGTTTGATATAATAAAACACATCAACATATCGTATTATAACAAAAGCAACATTGAAGCTTTAACATCTAAAAATATCATTATTATTATTGCTAAAATAATAATAAAATATTAAATTATTCTGAGAAAAAAAACTAAAAAACATTAATAAAAGAGGAAGTAAGAAAAAAAACTAAAATTATTATTATATAATAATAATAATAATTATTATTATTATTGCGTGAATAATGGGAAAATAAATTCAATAAAAGATTAAAAAAGCCCAAAAACTTTAACAAAAGAGTAAACAAAATAAAAATAAATAAAAATTATTAGCTAAAAAATCATTTGATGTGAAAATAAAATAAAATAAACTAATAAAAAAACCAAAAGAAAAAACAAAGGAAAGCAAATAATAAATATCAATTTTCAAATGATCATAAACACAAACTAAAATTTAAGAACATTTTTTTATGTTATCTCAACAAAAGAGAGAATGATAAAAATGAAAAACCAAAATTAAAGACACACATATATAAACATAGACAAAAATAGAAACTATTTAAGAACTATAAAAAATTAAAGGAATTAAAATAAAAAGTCAAATGTATAAGAGCATAAAACAAAACCAAATATATTATCAATTTCAATCAAATAAAAAAAAAAAAGTATAACCTCTATACATGCAAGGTTTGATATAACGAAACACATCAACGCACCCTATTATAACAATAGGATCATCGAAGTCTTAATATCTAAAAATATCATTACTATTACTACTAAAGCAATAAAAAATATTAAATTATCCTACAAAAAAAATTGAAAACATTAAAAAAAGAGAAAGCAAGAAAAAAAAAACTAAAATTATTATTCTTATTGCGTTAATAAAGGGAAAAAAATTCAATCAAAGAAAAAAAAGGTCAATAACTTTAACAAAAAATGAAAAAAAATAATAATAAGCAAAAAAAATAATAATGAATAATCAGGCGCGCTAGTCAAGGGTCGAACCCATGACCTCCTACTTAGGAAACACGTTTTATCAACTGAGCTACAGGTGTTTCGTGATATTTTATTGTATAAAAATATTTAAATATTAGTTAAACAGCGAATCGAACGACCCAAACCGACATGGACCGACCCGAAAATTGAGCAATACTATTATAATCCATAGCGATTCTCCTCACATGCTACAGTAACCGACTCTGATCTCTTTTAACATATTAGATAATATCATGAAAACAAATAAATTTTGTATTTTAATATAAAATAGAGAGTTCTAACTTTCACCTAACTATAAAAACAAATATATATTCAACACCCAGCAGTCAGCCAAGCAAACTTTAACAGAGCTCTACGTCAGGATTATTTTAGCACATCAAGAAAAATCAGAAATTAAAATCCAGCCCAACATGCCAACTGCCAACAACTATTATGTAACTTTGTCAAACCAAGAGTACTTAAATAGTCCTTGAATTAATCCAAAATCACTTGCCATGCCCCTACCTGCCTCAGCCGTTGAAGTAATCCGGTGTTATTCGTTTGTGTTTTATATATAGAACATGTACAAAACTCATCGGTTCTTCTCTTTATGAAATGTCACCCCAAGGTTCTATGTGTTGACAAATTAAAATCTACACGTGGAATCTCACGATCTGAGATTAAATTTGTTAAGAAATTTAAACCCCGAAAGAAGGACTGTCAAGGACCAAAGTCACAAATTTTGAAGATTAGGGATGAAGTTTCTTTTGATCAAAACTTCAAGGGAGGTTTGAATCAATTAGCTTTCAATATATATATATATATATATTAGCCAATGCACCCGCGCCTCGTTGCGGGCGACACCATATTTTTTTCAATACAAAAAAATATTAATTGTTTTTTTTTGTTATAATATAAATTTAGTTAAAATAATAAATTTGTGCAGAATTCCTGTGAATTGCAAGTTTTCTATAAAATATATGAATTTTATATTGATATAAATTCATCTGTTTAGTAGGTTTAAACGAAATAACCAACATAAAATTACCATTATTATTAAAAAAGCAAGAAGATTCGAATATCTGAATTATTGAAATCATTGTATTGAGATTAGTTCATTTTATAATTCAATTTAAATCACATTTAAAAATAAAACATAAATTGTGAAAAGACCTGCAATAATCAAATAATAAAAACAAATAGTTAATTTTCTATCCACAAAAAGACGATAATATAAATTGAAAATATATCCCTACGTTATCGTCATTTTCATTACTATAACAGTTAAAATTATTATCAACATTACTGCCCAAACAATTAAAATCATTAAATTGCCCTAAAAAATAAAAAATAAATAAAACATTTTAGCAAAAAAACAATAAAAAAATTATCATTAAAATTATCATTATTATTGCGCAAACAATAAAATCATCTAATCTGAAAAGTAGATAAAATAATAGAAAACACACAAAAAAAAAGAACAAAGGGAAAAAAAAGAGCAATATTAATTTTAAAATTATCAGCATTTGGTTCTTCATTCACGCCAGTCTATATTAATATTGTTTCTTACTGTGGATTCGGACAGTAAAACCAGGACGCGTTTTATTGTATAGTTAATAATATATAATATCTCAGGTTGAAATAATCTAAGGTTGAAATAATCTAAGGTTGAAGAGTCAATCCTCTCAAGTCCACACGCTTTACAAATCTTCAACCCAAGACATCAGGCATATAATGACGCTTTACATTGTTTCTCAAGAAAGAAAACAGGATAGGAAATCCAGTTCCCCGGAAAAGATTTCCATCAACCCAAAACAACCCATAAACCATTTTCCTCTTACCTTCAGTTCCTCACTAGTTGTTGTACTAAAATTTGCTGGTTTTTCTTTCTGAAAAAGAAGCCATGGCAGCTCAACTTGCGGTATCAGCACTTTCTGGGGCTGGTTTCGAGATAATTTTTGGTGATTTATTTAAGATGGTTTTAATAGTACTGAAAAACAACTCCCAGTTCAAGCCAAGCTTGGAGCGTCTACAGAAGATGTTAGAAGACATGGCTCCAAATATCAAGAGAATAGAATCTTTCAACAGAGAACTTGATCAGCCAAAGCAACTTGAAAGGCTCCAAGGATTAATGTCAGACGGCAAAGATTTAGTCCTAAAATGCTCAAAAATCCACAAATACAACTGTTTGAAAAGGCCTATTTATAACAAGAAACTTCTCAGATTAGAAAAGGATATTCGTGATCATATTAACATTGTTTTGCAATTTCAGGAAGTAGCAGATACAAAAGAGATTTTGGTTAAACAAAATTGGACTTTGGTTGGTGTGAATAATGTTTCTTCTGGAATGAAACAGTTAAGTAATCAAGTTTATTCTGGAGTAACACAGTTAAGTGATGAAATCGTGAAGTTAAGGATGACAATAAGCAATGCTGATAGAGTGGATTCAAGCAATAGTAATATTCGTTTAGCTGGTGTATGCTCACCTCCTCTACTGAAAGTGGATCCTGTTGGATTCGAGATTCCATTGAGTGAATTGAGTATAAAGCTGCTTAAAGATGAGACATCGCAGCATATTGTGATATCGGCTCTCGGAGGATGTGGAAAGACAACACTGGCTACAGCACTTTGTCAACTTGAGAATGTTAAAGGTGCGCATTTACTAATTGAGAGTTCTTTCGACTACCTCCTTTTGTCTTTTACTTGGTCCGGCTATTTGTATCCATCTTTGATGGTAAGAGAGTGTTTTAGTTATTACACCTGTTATAAAGGTGCTGTGATCATGTTAGGCAAACAATTTTGCAAACAGAATAGGTTTCATTGTGTTTTCTGCTCTTCAGGGTAATAGTATCAGAGACAAACTGCTGCTGTCTTCCTTTTTGTTTTTCTTGTATGTTTCGTATCTCTATAGAGATTCCTGTACATTCTCTTGTTGAATTGTTGGTCTTTTATTGATTGAAATAAGAAAATGTAATGGTTCAAGATTCTATGTATAATATTTTAGACACAGTTCAGTACTTGGAACTCTTTAGCAGAGTAAATGAAGCAATTCCCATATTTTGCTTTTACTTTTTCTGTGGATTAGAATTTGGAGTTCCACACGTAGGCTCTTGTAATATATGTGAAATCATAAGAATATCTGAATAAATTTCATTACAGCTTTCTTCTTTCCGACTTTCAGATAAATTCAAGAGCAACATCTTCTTTCTCAACGTTCCAAAGCTGCGAAACCTGACGGTAATTGTGAAGATGATATTCCAGCATAAGGATCGCCAGTTACCTGATTTTCAAAGTGAAGAGGATGCAGTTAACCATTTGGAACGTTTGTTCAAGCAGATAGGACCAGATCCAATGTTATTGGTCCTTGATGATGTTTGGCCTGGATCGGAATCTATTCTTCACAAGCTCAAGTTCCGAATAGAAAATTACAAGATTTTGGTGACATCAAGATATGAATTTCCAAGTTTTGGATCCACATATAAATTGGAAACATTGAATCCCGCAGATGCCGTGACTCTTTTTCAGAGATTGGCATTACCACGGGATCAGCAGTCATATGCTCCAGATCAACAAACTCTAGAGGAGGTGATTTATCAACCTGCAATTATGAATGCTTATTGGCTCATTTTTATTTGGTTTACACCTTCTACATAAATACAATTTAGTGAACAAATATTCTGTGTCCAATATTTTGACTCTCTGAATTAGCATGCACCTGTGCTTAGTTATGTGTTGTCTTATCAAGTGCTATCAGACGTTCAAATATAAATTCCGCTGTAAATTTACTCCAGGGATGATATCTTACAATTTTGCAACTATAGAAAAGAAAAGAAAAACATCCATTTTAAACCTTTCAGAAACAATCCATGTGTTTACACAATGCAACTTTATTTTTAGTTTGTTGCTGCCCACCAACCTGCACGGAATGACTGATTTTTCTGATGGGACTGAATTGCAGATGGTAAAATGCTGCAGGGGATTTCCTCTAGTCATTTCAGTGGTTGGAAAATCTTTGTGCGGGAAGTCTGCTGCAGAATGGCGTAAGAGACTTCGGGAATGCTATAAAGCTGCTTCTATTCTTACCGAACATGAAGTTCTCGATTGCCTTCAAAGCACTGTGGAAGCCTTGAATGATAATGTAGTAGCCAAGGAATGTTTCATGGACCTTGGTTCATTCCCTGAAGACCAGAGGATTCCTGCCACTACCCTTATTGATATGTGGGCAGAATTGTATAACCTAGATGAAGATGACGCCATTGCCAATCTCCACGAACTCTCTGATAGGAATCTGATTGAAGTTTTAGTTACAAGGTACGATAGCTATGAACCCTATTGACATTCTCGTGGACAGGGTATCTGTTCTGTTTATAGTATGTGGGATCTTCACATCAAACATCGATTCTATGAATATCATATGGATCCTTCGACTACATGGACCTTTATATATAAAATGAGTTATCCTGGAAAATATTATAACAAAATCATGGAAATATCATAACAAAACCAGTACCAACTTGGCTTATCTTTCTGGGTTTCGCTGATGGATGACCAGCTTCAACTGTTATGATTGCAACTTTTGATGGTCATTAGAACTCCTTTTATGTTATTCATTTCAATTAACTTGCAATAAACTTCTGTGATTCACCAGGAAAGATGCAAACGAAGACGATGGCTCTTATAATGAGCATTTTGTCACGCAGCATGACCTGCTCAGGGAGCTGGCCATCCGTGAAAGCAACTCAAAAGGCATTGAGCACAGGAAACGAGTAATTCTGGAGATAAATGAAAATAAAATCCCGGAGTGGTTGACGGAACAAAATGAGCTATCAATCCGGGCGAAACTCTTATCTATCTCAACAGGTTATTTATCTTAATGCAAAGACAGTCTGGCCTCTGCACACATGCATTCGCGCGCCCACCAAACATACACAGCAAGTTTTTAATACTTTTGTATTTTCATCACCTTGTTTGCAGATGAAAAATTCTCATCAAGTTGGCCCTCAATGCAAGCGCCGGAAGTTGAGGTCTTACTTCTGAATTTTCAGACAGGGAAATACTCGCTGCCTGAGTTCATAGAAGGAATGAATAAGCTAAAAGTTTTAGTACTTTACAATTATGGGTTCGTTCCAGCTGAATTCAGCAATTTCCTACTTCTTGGTTCTTTATCAAATCTAAAGAGAATAAGACTGGAAAAGGTTTCCATTCCATCCCTTTTCTTGACTTCAATGAAATGGAGGAAGCTAGAAAAGATGTCCCTGGTCATGTGCAATATTGGTCAAGCTTTTAATAAATCTACCAATAAGATTTCGGATGCATTCCCAAAGTTAGTCGACCTCACCATTGACTACTGCAACGATCTGGAGGAATTGCCAACTGGATTCTGTGATCTTGTCCTGCTAAGAAAACTCAGTATCACAAATTGCCATAAGCTTTTGGCACTTCCAGAAGACATGGGAAATCTACTTGATCTGGAGATCCTAAGACTCAACTCCTGCATCGAATTGACCGAGTTACCGGGCACAATCGGAGGACTTCAAAAGTTGCAGATTCTTGACTTATCCGACTGCTTAAGTGTAATGGAATTGCCAGAACAGATTGGTCAGTTGCATAATCTGAGAAAGCTCTACATGATAGAGTGCACAAGTTGTGAATTGCCATCATCAGTTACGAATCTTTTCCACCTAAAAGAAGTAATAGGCGATGAAGAAACTGCCATGTCATGGAAGCGTTTCAAACCTTGTCTTCCATCTCTGACGATAAGGGTCCATAAGGAAATCAACTTGAACTGGCTTGGGTAGCCATTGTTTTCTGATAATGATTACTCTCCAAGAATGCAGACGAACCTTTTATTTGTAATTATGTCATTGCGATTTCCTTTAATTCTTTGTAAGAAGGTGTGCTTCTGTAAATTGCCAGTGGCCTTCGTTAAAGTAGTATTATAATGACGTGATCCAATGTCAAGCCATTTTTCCTTTCAAAAAGATGTTTCCTCATAAACATAAAAAGCAGCTTGCCAGCAATTTCTAAGAGCTTCAATATTTGACCAAGTTTTAAATCAAGGAAAGAGTGCAAAAGTCTTCCCTCAAGACTAACTATCACTTAGGTATAAGATTTGGTCAATGACTTAGGTATCAAAGTCTTGTTGACTCAACGTTCACGAGTTCGAATCTTATCATTTCCATTCTATTTGATAATAATTAAGCACAAAGTAGTATGGATTTGTACAAGTTTCAAGCGCAAAGAGTTTTCACTTGTAAGGTGTGTTAGAAAATAATATAAATTATATTCTGGAATTTCATCTAACTGTTTAAGCTACACAGGTTTCAAACTCAAAAGGTTTTTACTTGAGAATGTGTGTTAGAAAATAATATAAATTATATTATGGAGCTTCATCTAACCGCTTAAACTTTTAGGTGAGATGGTTACTTAATAGGATACCCGCAGCAAATAAGGAATTTTCTTTGGCTCATGGTTGGATTTGAGTCGATATAGATGGTTCAAGTAAAGGGAATCCTGGTTCAACTATTTCTTGGAGCTAATTTAGGCACTGGTAAGCAGGAACATGAGTTGCTTAGTCGTTGGGCTATCGTGAAGTGGAATTGGAGATTCATTTAATGTACATGATATATATATATATATGTGACCTTGCATGATTTATGTGTTCTTCAGTCATCCACTTTTTTCTTCTCAATCCTTTTTTATTTGAATTATATCATGCTACATGATTGCATCTTTCACATGATGTAATAACATCAATGTGCGTATATGTAGGATAATCCAAAACTGTAAGAATTTGTAATTCGATTAATTCTTATATATTCAGTGTATTTTCCTCTCACAATTGAGACACAATTTATAGACAAATTCCTAGACTAAAATAGCTAGAATAAAGTTTACTTTTCTTGTTACTTTACACAGTACCTCTAACAGGTAATTAACGACCATATTTAACACTCTCCTTCAAGTTGGAGCGTAGATGTTTATCAAGCCCAACTTGTCAATTGCATCATAGAACGCCCGTTCCGGAGACTGCCTTTGTGTGAATATCGGCTAACTGATCTTCAGACTGGACAAATAGAAGTTGTATAATTTTCCGATCAAGATTCTCCTTAATGAAATGTCGGTCGACTTCAACATGTTTGGTACGATCATGTTGAACAGGATTATGAGTAATTTCGATAGTTGCCTTATTGTCACAGTGTAGGCTCATAGGCATTTCATAATCAATTCCAAGGTCTTGTAATACCTGTTTAATCCACAATAATTCACACACACCATGAGCCATACCTCGGTATTCTGCTTCTGCACTTGACCTTGCAACCACTTTCTGCTTCTTACTTCTCCAAGTGACAAGGTTGCCTTCTACGAATGTAAAATATCCTGATGTCCATCTCTTATCCATCTGATTTCCTGCCCAATCCGAGTCTGTATGCCCTTTAATATCTTGGACCTCCCCTTTTGAGAATAGAAGTCCTCTTCCTGGTGCATTTTTCAAATACCTCAAAATCCGGTATACTGGGTCCTCTCCCTCAATAGTATTTTGGTAGATTCATGCCAAATAGCGAAGCACGAACTATTTCTATAATTTGCATGTTCTTCCTTTCGGCTAATCCATTCTGTTATGGAGTATATGTGCAGGATGTCTGATGCTCGAATTCCATGATACTGTAAAAAATTACCCAATACTTGATCCATAAATTCCGTACCATTATCGGATTGAAGTGTACGAATGTGCTGTTGGTATTGGATCAGCACCATTTTCTGAATTTCCTGAAATGTTGTACTTACTTCACTTTTATTTCGGAGGAGAGATATCCAAGTCATCCGAGTACATTCATCGATAAATGTAACAAAATATCGTGCATTAGAAAAAGAGGAGACCTTTGCAGGACCCCAAACATCAGAATGAATAACTGCAAATGGTTCTACACTTTTATGCAAACTTGGCAGATAGGAAATACGGTGGCTTTTCGTCAGTTCACAAATTTCACATTGAAAATCTGAAATACTTAAACTCGAAAATAAATGTGGTTGTAACTTCTTAAGATACCCAAATGAAAGATGTATGAGTCGTCGATGTCACAACCAAACGAGAGCATGAGCTTTTATCCGTACTTCTGGTCTGATGCGTATGACCCAACTTTAACCCTCCTTGTTTCGTTAATTCCAAATAATACAGGTTGCCCCGTCTAACACCATAACCAAGAATCTTCCGGGTTAGAATGTCCTGAAAAACACAAACAGTGGCCAAAACGTTACCGTGCACTCAAGGGTAGTCGTAATTTCACTAACCGACAGGAGATTATCAGCAAGAGATGGAACAATAAGGACAATATCTAGTGTAATAGTGTCAGTTAAAATGATAGATCCTTCCCCCGTAACAGGGGAGGTACTACCGTTAGCAGTGCATATAGCTGACCATGAGGAGGGTTTATGACAGATTAAATTATCGGAATCGCTAGTCATATGATTCGATGCACCTGTATCAATAATCCAAGTGCTATTTTTTGTAACAACAGAGTGTGCAAAAAAAATTTCGATGATACCTGGATTGACCATATTCGCTATGGGTTGTACCTGATCTACGTCTCTCAGATGTACCATAGGTTTTCGGATATTTTTCTGAGGTTTTTTTGTAAAGTCCCACTAGTCCGGGTAGCCGATGATTTCATAACACTTTTGTTTTGAATGTCCTATTTCATCGCAATGAGAACACACCAACCCAGTTGTATTTTTGTATTTTCGATCAAGTCGGTCAGCCCCATTTCGGTTAGCCCAAGTTCGGTCAACCCGGTCAGCCTTTAAATGTCGACCTAAAAAATGTTCCGGTCTTTCTCTTCCACCTCCTTCAAATTGCGCCGCATTTCCTGGACGAAATGTCTTCACCTCATTTCTATCTCGGTCAGCCCCCTCGTGTCCTCTATCTTTCCCCTCATTTTCAAGCCTCCGGTCAGCCTCCTCTGTCACTGTGAACCGCTCCCGTGTCCTTTGTAGCTCTGATTTCATCTTTTCCTCCCTCTGCTTGCTGGCTTCTAGGGCCTTCTCCAGCTCTTCATTTCTCTTCTTTAGCATCATCTCCTCTGGCATAAAGTCCAGGTGACGCTCACGCTCTACCTCTTGTAGTTTCAGTGAGATTCCTTGAACTGGTCCCGTCTAAATACGCTATATTAGATGGGTAGAGAACCCAGCAATCTTGTGATGAATTTCAGCGAGACAGGTGGGTTTTGTGGGTGCATGGATTTTTGGGTTTTTTCTCTTTTTTTCTGGGATTTGAGTGTGAATTTCTGAGATTTTTGGGTTTGGGATTCAGTAAATTCGATCTATAAACCGTAATACGGGCAATGTAGCCTCCGGGGATAAAAAAAATGACTGGTAAAAAAAACAAAAACAAATCGAGAAAAAAAAGAAAAAAATCTGGGGAAAATCTGGGTTTCTGGGGAAACTTTTCTGGTTTTCCGGGAAAATTTGGGGGAATGAACAGTAACTTTGAATGAACAGGTACTGTAGCGATCGATTTCTGGGTTTTGAACCGGAAAGGGAAAAAAATATGATTAAAAAAAATTCGAGATTTGCTCTGATACCATGTAAGAATTCGTAATTCTATTAATTCTTGTATATTCAGTGTATTTTCCTCTTACAATTGAGACATAATTTATAGACAAATTCCTTGACTAAAATAGCTAGAATAAAGTTTACTTTTCTTGTTACTTTACACAGTACCTCTAACAGGTAATTAACGGTCATATTTAACAAAAACCTAAAAAAATAAACATCAATTGCAGTAAAAACAGGTAAAATATATAGCTTTGCACTAGAGTTTGTACAGGTTGCGATTCATAGAATGAATTAGTTGAAGATCCTTGGATCGTTATGAAGTTTTCTTTAGTAAGATAATGAAAGCATTGTCTGCCTGCTTAAATCTTTAATTTAAAGCTTGATGGGGGGAGAGTGCAAAAAAGTTAACGAAATCAGGGATTAAGAGGATCCCATTTCAGATTTCCTACTATCAACATAACATGTATAGCAACGACTAATTCAACCAAATTTGGCATTTCAATCCCCAAAATTCTGAAAAGGGAGTACTAGTTTTGTTTTCTTATCGGAAATATGGGTACTGGGAACTTGGATTTATATGATGTTAGGGATCTGGTGAAGTTAAAGCAATGAAACAATTGGATCATGCTCAGGATTCTCTAACTTGATTGCATATTTCTCATCGATGCATGTCCTTTTCGGTGTGCTTTACATCCTGGTTCCATGCTTGCTCTTACTATTTACATTTTGAACTTGAATTCATGGCCTAGTAGTGCTCTATTTCGATTGGGATAGTGAAACTTAAGCGATGCTGAAAGACTTCAATTTCTTTGAGGTTTACTTCCATCTGTAGAGTTCTTAATTATCCAAAAGTACATGGATTTTGAATCTCAGAATTTTCGGACAAATGTATTTTACCTCAACCATAGAGTGTGTGTGTGGTTGTTTGTCTCTGACTATTGAATGATGAGAACTCATCTAAAAAACTTAAGTTATTAGGTGAGGTTCTAAAATATAATTTATATTATTCTCTAACACATCCCCTCAAGTGAAAAATCTTTGGGCTTGAAACTTGCACAAGTCCACACTACCTTATGTTTGATTTTTTATCAAATAGAATGAGGATGGTGAGATTCGAACTCGTGACCGTTGGGTCAACAAGGTTCTGATACCATGTTAAGAAACTATTTCACCTAAAAACTTAAACTATTATATGAGATCCTAGAATATAATTTATATTATTCTCTAACAGATACTACTACCACCACATGCTTATCCTGTCAATAGTATCTTTATTCGAGTAAGAATCACTCTCTCAATTGTTCCTGTCTAAATTTCGTATAGGTGAGTGATCTGAACTAGATTGCAAATTTTTCAAGAAGACCTGAAACCAAGATGGAGAACAGCCTTTTGACCAAAGTTAACAAATCTTTCCAGGAGACTCAAGTTGCAGCACAAACTGTGGCTGATATGGCATCATTATCTCTTGTTTTCAAGAAAATCAAATCCTCTTTTCCTCCTCATGCATGCCCAACAACTCCTTACTTTTGCAGACATTTCTAGAGGTTTTCTTATAGTGCCAGCATCCTCTTAGTGCAGACACCAAAACAAGCTATAACTTCATGATATGGGGATAAGTAGCTCTTGTGGCCAGCTAACTAGATCTACCTTGCAACTGGGAACTTGTCATATCTCATATTTATTTGGTATGACAAGCACATTATCAGGAACTCTGGCGAAACATGTTACGTAATCATTTCACTTAAAAATTTAAGTTTTTAGGGAAGGTTCCAGAATATAATGTATATTATTTTTTAACACACATTCTCAAGTGAAAACTCTTAGAGCTTGAAACTTGCACAGACACATTGTCTTATGCTTAATTTTTATCAAATAAAATGAGGGTGGTGAGATTCGAACTCGTGATCATTGGGTCAAGAAAACTCTTATACGATATTAAAGAACAATCTCACCTAAAAGCTTAAATTTTTAGGTAAGATCCCATTTATATTATTCCTTAACAACACATATAGGACATTATGCTCTTAAGTCTTCAATTAATTTTAGTTTGTACTTGATTTGTTAAACTAATGTCGAAGTTAATGGTTAGTCACTCAAGGTTAAGATTAATGATAATAGTAAATGTCATCTTATGTTTGTTTTACCACGTCAAAATCACTATGTAGTTATCACTACAGGATGAAATTAACAGCCGCGAGGAAGCAAAGTGTTGTTTCCCTGTCGGCATCTGGTGGATACAACATAATCCTGAGCCATGTTCTGAAAATGAAGCCGCATGTCTTAAATGTCAGGCATGATGATTATGAAGGTTAGGGGGGAAAGAACTACTAATTCAGTTTTTGTTCAGGTTATAACTGTCCAGGTTGAAGATTTTTGGTGCACAAGGGATTTCAAGCGAGGAGAACCTTAGGCTTTCGGTTTTACAGGGAAAAGTCTAAACACCTGAGTGAGGCAGAATCTGGTATGAGAAACAAGAATAAGTGTACAAGAATGTAGAAAAATTCTGAAGTGAAAGATGATGAAAACTTTAATTTAGTTGTAAAGATTCACAGAATATATCTATGGAGCAAAACCTTGTTGAAATACAGAACAAGATCAGATCGGTTCATATATTGCTCCAAGAAGTACTAGTCCCACACAATTCAAGAAACATTATTGATTACAACATTCAAAGATCTCGAAGCTGCCTGAGATTCACCGGAGTTATAATATTTTTATCTCCATCCATCAGTTTCTTGGCTATTATAAGGTTGGCAGCCTCACTTGGATGATAAGGATCCCAGAACACATGCTTGGACCGATCCTTGCACAAGGTTGACGTCGGTCCACATGGAATTATCCCTGCAAATTGCCCTCCATTTCCACAACAAGCTTTACTTGAGGTTGTAAACCCTGCACACAACACTCATGGATCATCACATAAAATTTCGGATTCTTGGCAGGTTCTTCATCCCATATGTAATAGTTTTTATACCGTGAAAACAATTAAACTTACTATAAAACAAATATATATTAAAAACCCAGCAGGCAACCAGTCAGCCAAGCAAACTTTAACAGACCTCTTTGTCAGAATTATTCAAGAACATCAAGAAAAACCAGAAATTAAAATCCAACCTAACATGCCAATTGCCAACAACTATGTAACTTCGTCAAACCAAATATCACTTACCATATTTATCATAGTTTGTGATGAGGTCCAGCACCATATCATACACGTTAGCAAGAACAAACGTAGCTCCAGGAAGGTTATCATTTAGCTCAGCAAGTAAATCTTTCAATCGTCCATTATACTGAACTGCTAGCTTATTTGCCAGCCCCACGCATTCATTTTCGTTCAATTGATTTATTGTCTTTTGATATGGAATGCAACCTATCGGCCCAACGTTCCCGATCACAAATTTTCGAGCATCCATTTTGTACAGTCTCTGCAACCAAGAAAAGAAAATATATATATATATATATATATATACACATATATATTTCTAGTAATTAGAGGTTACTAATGAGAGTGATAATTTCCATACCGTAAGCTGGTCCTTAAAGTGACTGAGCATGTCATCAATGAATCCATCAGGACTTTCAGAAATTCTTGCTCCGATAGAGAGAACTGGAAGTAGATAATTGTTGAGGAAATCATTTGCTCCAATAGTAATGGAGAAGATGGATTTCTTCATAATATAATCTCTTGCCTGGGATGCTCCAAGCAATTTATCAAACTGCTTTCTAGTGATTGAGAAGTAGTCAATTTGGACATCCATTCCTAGCCTATTAACCTGCACAATACAATACATAAATACACGTAGAAATGAATATAAATATATAGACACACACAGTAGTTCTCTAGCTAGAGTTGTCAAGTGCTAACAAATATTCTTCCAGTTGCATTCAGAATCCCTCCTCCTCCTGATGCATAATTCACACCATGTAATAAAGCCTTTCCAGTGATGTTTGGAGACAGAAATGGGAGGGCGTAGTTTGGTTGCCCTAGTTCTTCCCCTGCAAAAATGAAGTTATAAGCACTCACAGATATGAAGCAATGAGATATATATATATAGAGAGAGAGAAGATTGAAACAGAAAGAAAATCAAAAGGGGCCGGCCGGAAACACGTCACAAGCAGCTGGCCGCTTACCTACAATGTCACCGATGGTTCTCCCGTTGGTATACCGGCCGGTAGGGCTTCCGCCGGAAGCTTTAAAATCAATGCCATTAGGTTGGATATTGGCCTTGGACAAAGTTGATAGATAATTGTTGTTTCCAGCATCAACCAGAGAATCACCAAATATAAACGAAGCTCCTAACGCAGAATTATCACAAGCTACCTTTCCAAAATAACTCACATTGACGACAAAAAACACCAAGACCAAGGTGTAGATCATCGTGGCCATGGCTATCTTTTCTACAGCTCCCAAGCTACTGAAACTGATGCTAAAAATGTTATATCTCAAGATAGTGCCCTAGCAGTAGGTATTTATGCAGCTTTTTGTCAAACCAGGAAGTAAAGAATCCAAAGGTGAAACTTGTAAGCTATGTTCTTACAGAGTATTTGGTAAGACCCTCTTGTTGTAGAGGGGAAGGACTAGCTAGTGCCATGGAAGGACGACAAAGTTACCAGAGGTAGTTCATCAACATTGTCGCAAATTTCTCAACGTGCTATGAACTTTCGGGGCTTGCTTTTGCGACACGTCATTCGCTTTCTTGAAGGTCAAAGATACGCATTAATTCAATCAAGGTTACTAGTGACCTAATTGAGAAAATGAGTGGTGTTTGGTTCAGGTGATGCAAGCCGAGCCTGAAGCCTGAGGCAGACGAGCCATCCAATTGGAAGTCCGAGCCATGCACAGCACTGTGTCACCTCTCGAACCACTCCCCACCGGACTGGAGCAGGCAATTTAAAGACTCTTTATAAATATAATGTTTTTAGAAAATATTGGCCTTGATCTTTTATATATATAAAGTAGGTTAGCAAAAATTGAGCACTTAGCACCCACTTGAGCTTCAAAAGTCGCGCGATTGAAAATAAAGTGTGTTATTAATTTGTAGGTAATGAATATTTTTTTAATTGATTTACACATTTATGGAAAGAAAAATTTTTGCATATGATTTTAAAGATGCGTTCTCATATTCATATAAGTTTGATGTATGAGTATATATTTAATATTTTTTATAAATATTTATTTTAAAATTCAAATTTAGAGAGTTAAAATATATCTTACGTGTTTAAAATTTGAAACCGAATTATAAAAAAATTCATGTATTTTCTTATGCATTGTGGATGAGGCACACATTTTAAAATTTTAGTAAATGAGTTTGAGAGGAGAAGAGAGAGTTGTTGGTTGATCATATTTTATTAATATTGATGTTAATGAGTTTTGTTTAACAAAAGTGGTTTAATTTAGGTATTTTTAACCTTTTATATTGGTGGGAAAAGTAGATTGAGGCATGAAAATATATTTTTTAATTCAAGATAAATTTTGATTTCTTGACCGGTTAAAGGTTATTATGAGATTAAATATTGATTTATTGAGTTTTGGGAAGTTTTTTCGAGGATGTTTTCTAGTGAAAACAAGTTTTGAGTACAAGTTTTTGGTTAGCTAACTTAGTTAGAAAGATTATCGGTAAGCAATACATCATTTATTTATTTATTTTTTAAAAAAAATAGATAGATAATCATTTTTAAAAAAAAAATCATGCGCAAATATCTACTTGGCAGGTCCACATATGCCTACCTTGCTTTGTTACTGGCTAACCATCTTAGTCACCAAGGCCTGGGACTTTGTTTTAAATATTTTTTAAAAGTATTTTTTTGAAAAAAAACAAATTAAAAAAATATTTTTATTTTTATTTTAAATTAAAAAATTCTGGTATTTTTATATTATTTTCATGTGTTGGTGTTAAAAATAAATTTTTTTTGTATAAGTTTGAAATCTTAAACTTTTAAAAATAAATAAATTTTATTTTTCAAAACTTATACCAAGTTCCTTATGGACTTAATAAGCCTTGTATTAAGTCCACAATGCATGCAAAATATAAAAACTGTTTTTTGAGTTTTGTTTCTGGTATTTTCAAGAAATGTTAAATCATGCAATGTATTTTTGTTTTTTTCTCTTTTCTTTCATGTTTTTTTAATTTCTTTATTAATAAATGCAAAAAAGATTGTTTTAGAAAAACTTAGCCATGTGAAATTTAAAACAATTGACTAATTAAAAGTTTTTATTTTTTTTACCATTTATTTAACACAAAAAAAAATGAAATGCAAAGACATACACACATCCTACAATCACTCATGTATTTACTCAATTATCACATGTAATTAAACACGTTAAATAATCCAAAATTTAGGTGAGATGATTTCTTAAGAATAAGATTTGGAGTTGGCAATGAGAGAAAGAATGAGTGATGGTGAACAGAGAGGTGACACTGTTGTGGTTTTGAATGAGGCAATGGTGGGTCATTGGTTGGAAAATGCAAGCATTGCTGGAGGAGATAGATAATGTTTTGGATTGTGGTAGTAGTTATTTTTAAATTGTTTTTTTCTCGAAAAAAATACTACAAATAACATGAGTACATCAAAAAAAATCATTTTTTTTTATTGTTTTCCTATTAATTTTTAAATTACTTGGGAAAATATTTTTGAAATATAGTAAAAAATTAGATAACTAGACTATGGTGAGAAGCATATAAAACACTACCAACAAGAAATAATAATAGTTTTCTGGAAAGGTAATTCTGAAAATTGAACTACTAACTATGTGAGTGTTTGTTATTGTGATTATGGGTGAGGTTGAAAAAAAACTGGTGTATTTGATGTTTGGGTTATTTATTAAAAACTGATAGCAATTTGTATGGGGCCCACAAATTAAAGCCCTCGTACCATGGTTTAGGAGAGGCAGCTATTAGCTGCTTTTTCGTTGTTAAATTTGTTTGTCACCGATAGACTCCATTTATTCTCACCACAGAAATAAGTCGTTGCCAAACATTAATTCCAAATTAAACCCTCACTTCTCGTCCTCACCAACTGTATCAGCAAGGGCCTCTGCTCCCCTTCTCTTTCGTTCATCTACACCTCCCATTTTGCTTCTCTCACAACTACGACCAACACCATGGATCCCCGCTCTTGTTTCACTTCCCTCACATCTACGACAAACTCAACAGATCCAAATCACACATGCATACCTTAAAGAAGATGGATATACACAAGATCCATAACATGCAACACAAAGCCAAGATAATCAAAGCATAATTTACTTGGTTTCACTTCTTGCCACACACCAGTTCCCTTCCACCACCATTGCCAAAAACATTGCACTGCTAAAGAAGATGAAGAATAGTTTGTTAGGGAGTAACTTCTCCATGGAAGAGACTAGAAGTTTTATAGAGTGGTGTGGTTTAGAGAGTGTGACAGGGTTTAGTTGGTAAAGCAAGAGAGAGATGGAGAAAGAGAAGAACGGGAGCTGGATTCTTTATTTCTTTTAGTGGGTGTTTGTGCAATATATGTATATGCTCATTTTAAAAGTAATTTCATAAGTTAACAACAATATAAAAAAGTGGTAACCAAACACACGAAATTGTTTTTCATTTAACCTTAAATTCAACCAGTTTTAATGGGGTGTTTGGCTCTGTAGTGGCTTCTGCGGTTAAATACCCACCGTAGAGCCAAATTGTTTGGTAAAGGAAGGAACCACAATTTTACAACTATGGGTCCCACTTAAAACTGTGGTTCAATCGCAGTTTATGAAAAGCATCTCACAGATGTTTTTCGACCTCAGCCACACCCGACTGTCAACACAAGTTGCGTTCATAATTATATTGCCATGTACATCGTGTAAGGACTATAGGGTGGATATTATCTTGGCATCGAGTTTTACACCATTATTGTTGTCTTCCTCTCTTTATTGTCATTGGCGGTCTCTCTCTTTTTCTCTCCCCACAATCACAGCATCTCCCTCTCTCTCTCTCTCTTCACAGTCACGACAGCTCCCTCTCTCTCCTCCAGGTAGATGTTCTCGAAGAGCACCACCATCATCCCCCTCAGCATCGGCAGCTTCTCCTCCACTCTATAAGCTCTATCGTGACCTCTAGCAGCAGAACCAAGCCTTGGCGTAGTAACAGCAGCAATAACAACAATCTTCTGACGCTTTGTCTCGGTCACCACAAGCCAACATTTTTGATTTCACCACCACAAAAAGAAACACTCTAGCCTCCTTTTACCTAGCAGTATCAGCAGGTGAGCCCTTCATCATCATCTACCCTACTACTGTTCACATGTTACGTGAACAGTGTATGAGTGAATTAACTCACTCTGCACTATTCACGCAAGATGTGAACAGTGCAACGTAGTGTTTTGCTTGTTTTAAAACACTTCGGGTTGGACTTGCTCTCGGCCCAGTCCAAGTCCAACAGAGTTGAGTTTTTTTGCCCAACTTGGCTGGGCCGAACCATTTAGTTGGGTTAGACCCAGTTCGATTTAAAATATATATATATATCATATTTTAAAAAAAAATATGTAGATAGAGATCAGCCTTGATGAAAGAGAAAGGTGTATGTCTTCGTTTCACTCCATAACCCTGTTGCTTTTTCGAATGATTATGGATCATAAACTTGCAACTGGATTTGGCCTTGGAATTATTGGTTTGTTTAGTATTGCGATCCATACTGAGTTTCAGGATTGCAAATGTTAATTTCCGGTGATATTTTACCAGATGTTGTTTCTCAATTAAATAGCAAGGGATCATATAGGCCTTCACGTATAGATTTAGTTTGTGATGGAATTGCAAGTAGTTTGATTGAAGAATAAAAACAAATGTCTAATTTACTTGAATTATTAATTATACTTTATTAAATCTATAATATTAAAAAAAACAATATATATATATATATGTGTGTGTGTGTGTGTGTACTTTAAAGTAATTTCACAAGTTGACAGCAATATTAAAATCATGGTAACCAAACACACGAAACTATTTTTCATTAAACATCAAACTCAACCATAATTTTAATCAAAGCACTTCAATTTCATTTATGAATCGCAGCTAAAAGTGTTATTCATGAAACTATTTTTTTTAAATCTCAACCACAACAGCAATCGCAATACCAAACAGACTCATTAATCAAACACTTTAATTTCAATTATGAAACCTTAACTAATAATATTTTTCATAAAATTATTTTTTTAAAAAAAATATCAATTACAATAACAACCACAATACTAAACAAACAGCAAAATATGGTTTTCTTGCCGGAAAACAAATTTGAGAAAGAATGCTGAAATTTGGAAGGAAGGACAGTGCGGACCATGCCCAAGCAAATTCAGGTTCCCACTCCCTACCTTCAAATCCAAAAATATATTATGTCAGGAGAACCCTTGAAAACAGAGTGTAAACATGGGAGGTTTAGTGACTTGTAAAGGGCATTGATGTCATTTAAAAATCCCAAATCCCCAAGTTTCCTCCTTCCATCTTCCATTTCAAAACCCAAACCAAAAAAACATTACCGTTGAGAAACCACACACACAGAGACCAAAATCATAGAGAGCGAAAGAGAAAGCTCAAAAATGTCAACTTTTGAGAAAGAGAAAACCACAAGAGACCAACAACAACACAAACCCGAATGAGATCAACAACAATGAGCACCTCGAAAGCCCAAAGATTTCTGTGTATGAACAAACAAGAGAAGAAAGAATCAAAGAAAACCTGGAAAGAATGCAAAAACTTGGTCTCATGGACCTTTCTCTCAAGCTCAAGGCTTGCACTGCGCCTCCTAAAAGAACTCCAAGGACAAGTCCTTCCTCGACAAAACACCCCACTCCCTTTCTGCCACGTGGGCCTCTTCGCCGTTCCTCTAGGTGCCTGTAGCATGAACACCCCCCCTCCCCCTTTTTTTTTCTTTACCCCATTTTGTGGTTTACTGAATTAATGCATGTTTCTATTATGTTTTGAATGGTATGGCTTTGAAAGAATATTTTATCAACTGGGTTTGATTAAAGTTCATATTTTTAGGCCTTTTTTTTAATATCTTAATATTTAATATGATCTTTTGAGTTTTGGAAATATTGAATTTTGGAATATTGATACGTGTAGCGGGATAACATTTATTTTTTAAATCCTGCATGGGTCTTTTGTATTTTTGGCTAGGAATAAGGTTTCAAGACTAATTTTGTTTTCATGTGAATTATTGTCTCACTTTAATGTTTTTTTTTCTGTTTTTGGGGCAAGCTTAGGTTGCAAAATTCAACTCCAGTTAGTTACTCAGAAGTGGCATTGACTAAGAAAGATGGACTGTTAGAGGATGAGAATATAACGCAAGAGGTGGGATCAAAGCCTGAGACATACACGGAAGAGCATGAGAAGCTGTTAGGAAACACTGAGAAGAGCTGGACGCTTTTTGTGGATGGGTGTGGGAAGGATGGAAAAAGAATTTATGATTCGATAAATGGAAAAACTTGCCACCAGTGCAGGTCAGCATGCTTTGTGAAATCCATTTTTATGTCATCGTATGTTAAGCTTGTCTTTTGAGGGTAGAAGGGTATGTCTTTGCGATAGTAATCTTATTATTAACAAGACAAATGGGACATATTTTCACATGCTTTCCAACAAATTTAGCTATGCTTGACATGCAATTGTTTCTAAAAGACATGGAGGTGTGCATTTGGTAGTGCACAGAATGGTAAAGTATTGTGATTATAAGTGCTGTTCTTTGAGAAGGTTGCTGAAATGAATTGTAGGGCATATAGTAACCATAACTGTAAAATTACATTTCGTAAAACCAAAATTGGTGGATTTTTTGTGCTTCTAAAGCTTAAGTTGGTATGTCTATCCATAGAGTAATCTTCACTCTAATTGTGACCTTTTTCACATCCTCTTCTGTATGAAGTACCTTAAATGCTGCTTCATGGAAAGTACGTTAACTTTCTTTATCGTTTGACCTCATAGTACTGTCAAAGATGAACAAACACCCAGTGAAAGCATTTCTAGGTTACAGCTAGTGAATGGTTGGGGTTTCTTACTGCTGTTAGATTGTTTTGAAGAGGAACCAGTGATAAAAACATGTTAGAAATACTAACAACAATAAACAAAAGGCATGGCCATATTTGCTTGTGTGATGATCATGAATTGATTTGAATGCTTAGTTTGTATAATGTGCTGGTACAGCTACTGACAACAGTATCAAAATTCACATTGAATATCTTAAGAAACAAAAGGAATATAGTGTGTAGAAGTTGACTTTAGTTTTAGTATAAACGCTCTCTGTAAATCTTGTTATGGCACAAGTTTTGAAGGAAAGCTTAGCACCAGCTTCTTTCCATTATTAACTGAAACGGCTATCTGAAAATATGCATTAGAATACCAAAGTTTTTACTCGTGGTTGTTGCAAGGGATGCACTGCTAATGGTAACAAAAGCTGTAACTGAAGTTCTGGGAGTGGATTGTGGGGGGCTGTGGTGGTGTTCAATGTAGTGGTTTTGGGAACAGGGGACTTGTGCCTGGTTGACGAAGCAATGATAGTATATCAATGATGCAATCTTATAGTTGATGCAGCGGTGCTGGTGAGAGACTAGTAATGACTAGGTTGGGAGTTTCCAAAATGCTAGGAAAGGGAGGACCTGGTTTGGTGTCTGAAGTGATTGGGGTGTTTGGGACTTGGGGAGAAGTGTGCGGAGAGTTTTGTTGCAGTAAATGGAGCTTGGTGGAAAAGGGGGTGGGGGAATTTGGTTTTGCTAATTAATGTATCAGTTTCTTTTTTAGAAGGTTTTGTTATGGTATGATGCTATAATGAGGTTTTATGTATTTTTCTTTTGACAAAATTAAACTTGCTTTCATTGTTGAGAAGTTGAGCTGAATAATGATAGCTATGGGTCAATTTGCATTATTCATGACAATAACCCTGCATGTTAAATCGGTTTGTCAGATCATTGATTCTCAAGCTGTTTATTATGTTTGATTGATTGATCAGTGTAAAAAGCTTCAAATTTAAAATTTAATGTTTGTTTCCGCACATGGTTCAAAAGCAAATAAACTTTTGAAAAGTGAAAGCTCAATAGAAAATGCTTTCCCACAATCACTTCTTTTCCTTTAAAATTAGCAGCTAGAAAGAAATGATCAAAATAGCTTTGGATGTCTTTAATGTGAACACCTATCCAACAGTTAAAACTTTCCTTATCTGATGTATCTGTTTGCTATTAGGCTCTTAAATTAATTCCTTAAAATCTATATGACTGCAATCATTCACAAACCGAAAATAATACCTTTGACAGGCAGAAAACTCTCGGTTATCGTACTCGCTGCTGCAAATGCGAGATGGTCCAGGGACAGTTCTGTGGAGATTGTTTGTTCATGAGGTAAATATTTTTAGAATATTCTTGACTTGTATTTTCTCTGAGTTTGCAAGCTTTTTTAAGTTTATAATTCTAAAGTTTCAATGCACACTAACTACGGAAACAATCCGTTGATAATCAAATTCATATTTTTTCGCCCTGCCAAACTCTTAAAACCTCTGCTAGTCTGTCTCTCTCGACCACATATTTTCTCAGTTCTTCCTTTCTTGGTATGCAGGTATGGGGAGCATGTACTTGAAGCCCTGGAAAATCCGAATTGGTTATGCCCTGTGTGTCGTGGAATTTGCAACTGCAGTTTCTGCCGGCAAGCAAAAGGGTGGCCTCCCACTGGCACTCTTTATAGGAAGGTAGCTTTCTCCGCTTAACATAACATGAAAATCTAATTCCTTATTGCAGAAAACTAAGAGAGCAAGCCTTTTGTCAACCTATCCTTCCAGATATCAAGTTTGGGCTACAAGTCGGTTGCACACTATCTCATCCAAACCAAACGCCCACAAAACACTGCCAATGAAGTTTCTGCGAAAAAGGTCTTTGCCCTTTGCCAACATGGAAGTTGTGTCTGAGGAATCTCTGCAGCTCATTTATAAAACAGCTGAGCAACTAGAGCATAAATCTGAAGACAAAATACTTGATGAGTTCAAGAGCAAGACAGAGAACAAAATATCAGGCAGCAGAAATCTGGCTAATGATGGTCAGACAAAAAGGGCATTGACTTTTTCAGGCAGTGAAGTGAAGTCTGAGAACGTGGAATCTGCAAAGGTCAACCCTGAGGTTCATGAAAACCTTGGTTTATCAAAGCCTCGATCTGGAGAATTGAATAATGAGTTTGAAAAAGAGAAGCACATGCAAAGCAATGGAAATCGAGCTACAGCTTGTCAGACAGAATTTTCTGGAAGTAAAGCAAGGTCCAAGAAAGTTGAATCTGCTGGCACCCATGAGATTGATGACCATGTTTGCATTAACAATGCCCAAATTTGAAGACATGTGTGAGAATGAGTTTAAAAATGAGGAAGAGAAGGAAACACGCATCTTCCATGAGATTCAGGGTGATCTTGCATTATCAATGTCTAAATTTGAAGTCAATATTCCATCTGAAAGTTGCCGGAAACAGAAAGGGAAACGTGCATCTGCCATCAACCCAAGTCCAGATAGTATTGCTGCAAGATTAAGGCAGAGACATAGGAAAAGTAGCAGCAGAGATGATGCAGAGCTCATGGGAGTTGATGAGAAAAACTCTGATGTTAAACCTGCTGTAAATACCATGTCGTCAAGCCAAAACATTGAGGAAGAAAACGAAATGCATGTTGAGGATGATAAACCAAATGCTGTATTGGAGAGCAGTCAGCTCAAGAAGCGTCCTCGTGCTGCTGAACCAAGCCCAGATAGTATTGGTGCAAGATTGAGACAGAGGCGTAGATTGAGCAAAGGCCATGAAAACGAGTTGCCGGGGACAAATGGGAAAACTTAAAATATTCAGGTGGCGGCATTTCTTGAGAAGTAGAGGTTAAAATGAAACCCTACTGAGTATTAGAAACCCTAGGAAAGACATTGCCTGAAGATTTTGAAGCCCAGGGAGACAAGCAGCATGAATATCAACGGCTTTTTTCCATTTTTCTCAGCAGCAGCAGGAATGGAGCTTAGGATCTTTTTGCTGATGCAGCATTCTTAATGCCACTAGATACTATGGTTTCCTGGATTTAGTGCAGTTTGCAGCATATTGGACCTTCCCGTACGGCATGCTTATGATGTAATTATCAATTAAACAATGTTACTTCGTGAGCATCTAACTTCAATGGACTATATATGATCAATCATCAAAGAAAACTATATATTAATATATCAAAATGATCGTGTTTTCCCACATCATGATTTTGGTCAAAAGGTTTGTTCTTCGTTCAGTTATACCATATGATAGCTTCTAACTTTTTAGCCTGGACATGGATATGTGAACAGGGAGAGAGAGCAGCAACTTCTAACGTTGTTAGCTTCTGTTCTTTTAACCTGTTTTTTTGTTCTTTTATATTTTTGATGGATTGATATAAAATTTATTATTTTATTATATTTTAAATTAAAAAAAAATGGATATCAATCGGTCAATAATTATCACACATAAGTGGAATGCCAAAAGTATAGCTTCCAATTCTATTTTGCAATGCATTCTCACCATAAACTTTATCGGTAAAACTTGGAAAGAGGAGAACATCATAGCGAAGAAAAGAAAAGGGAGAAGACGAATCAAAAAAGCCTCATAAAAGAAAAGGGTATAATTTCAAAAGGGGATCATCCCCTTGCCCTAAATTCAAAATGGAGTTTCCTAAACCCACCTTTGACAAAGCTAGCTACTGTCTTTCTGCTATAAAATGACGTCGCATTGCTTTACATTTGACAGTCGGGAATCCTTTCTTCCTTGTCCTCTCGATGAAAGAAGCATGCAAAGCCTTGAAGCCTGGTGGTTTGAGCAAAGAGGAGCTTCGCTATCCCCGATGAGATTATCTTTGACTGATAAATCATTAGTTCGTTGGTGCTTTTGATGCAGCCGATTCCTTGTGCTTGACCGTCGATAATTTGACCTTTTTCAGTAAGCAATAATGATGATGAATCAAGAACATGGATGCACCGTAGCTTTATAGCTATTTCAGTCCTACTTTACCGCGGTCAGATATTCCGACCACCATTTCAGGGCTGAGCGTTTTCTTACCCAGAATCTTATTTTTCACTCGAAATAGTAAAAAAAAAAACGTTTTAATGACTTTGATAAATTTATTGATGATCTAAAATTTAAAAAATAAAACTATTTTAAAGTTTAAATCAGTTAGAAATTATAAATCTTCTCAGGCTAAAATATGTTCTTAGAAAATTGAGAGAGAAAAACATCTAATATAAAGTTTTCTCGTTGACACAAAGATCAAGTGTATTTGGTGGCTAAAATCAACATCAATAATATTTTCTCTTTTCACTGCTGATTTTTTTTTAAACATGGATGTCTAGATCAATTTATGTTCACCTTAACTAACCATACGGATCCTGGAATGAATAACTAGTTAACAGACTCCAGTGACTCGAAAGATAACAATAGTCGAATTAGTGACCTCTAAGGAGCAAACCTAGAGTCGAACCCCTTATCTCTCTCTCTCTCTCTCTCTCTCTCTCTCCTCAAATCAGATACTGAAAAATAACTAAAATGAACTTTTATATCAAAACTTAATTGAAAAAATATTGAGGGATCAATTGTATATAATTTTTAAAATGTGAGGACTAAATTAAACTTTTTGTGTGAACTTTAAAATCATCACTTATTTACAACACCTTTTTTACTTTGATTCCCTATCTTTTAATTATGCTTATAATCAACAAATTTGATTTAATTGTCCTTGAATTTAGCCCAAAAATAATGCAAATGTGGGGGGAAATTAAGAACCAAATTGGAAAAAAAATTTGTTGAATAGTATGTGCACAGTGAAATGTGAAAGGATGAATAGCGGTGTGTGTACAGGAAAAACTCACACCTTTTGTGTGTTTACTAGTAATGTGATTTAAGCTCTGCCACGATATAAATATTTCTTTCCCTATAAAAAAATTAAGTTTTTTCAATGCATTCCTATAGTTTAAAAAATCTAGGTGCAAATAATATCTATAGACACACACAGACACATTATAGATATATATAAAACGCATCCTGATTTTACTGTTTAATTTTTTACTATTCACACAGACACATATTTCTATGGATTTGAATAGTCAAATTACCATTTTATCCCAAGGGCTGAAAAATTTTAACCCCCGGTACTAGTGGCATTTTAGAATTTTTCAGGGGACATAAATGGTATTTTCAAACTCTTTACAAAGTAAAATAACGAAACTAACCCCCTAAATGACAAAAACCACCACCTGGATCTAGGGGGCATGACAGTACTTTCACCCTTGAGTTTTTTATAGATATCATTAGGTCCAGAGATGTATGATAATTGACTAATTTTTTTTTCTGGAACATTGCAAGCGCGTCATACGGATGTGCTAGCAGTGTTCCTCCCACACGCGTCTCTCTGGTGGCACGTGCGATGTCCTCAGGTGGTGAAAACTGGTCTTCTATCATGTCATCGGGTGCGCCGCCATGTCTTCTACCTTCCTGAGCGGTGCATGGCATGTGAATGTGGTCATAGAATCGTCGATGGACTGTTTTTCTTCCCCTCTTTTCTCTCTCCTACTGGTGGGATTAGACATGCATCTTATGATTTTGTCTAGATTTTGGCCACTATGATGCCCGAAAAATTAAGGCTTATGTTCTTTTGAGCACAACACTTGTTTTCAACCCATCTTGACCTAAAACACATTTAAAACACTTTAGAAATCATGATGAGTCTATTCATGGCCTCGATAATCAATTTGAAACAAAAAATCAACTCAAATTTAGATATTTTTTTCATGTATTTTAAAGGTAAAAGAAAACATCTAATATGAATTTCTCTCATCAAATGAATAGCTTTACACATAAATCGTACGCTTTGGTCTCTTAAATCATGTCACATACATTTTCTCTTTACTATAAGAATTAAACTACCTTTCTCTTTACTAGGAATATAAAAATAATAATAAAAAATTTGTATCAAAATTAAATTGAAAAGATATTGAGATGTCAAAATTTTATAATTTATATTATTTTTAAAGTTTATGGACAAAAATGCATCTTTTGCTAAATTTATAGTTTGTCATCTATTTTTAGTGTCGTTTTTTTTTATTCCTTTTCTTTCAATCTCACATATTCATAAAAAATGATCTTCAATTCAAATTAAATTGCAGAGATAAAAAAGCTTGATAACCAAATTAACAAAAAAACAAAAAACAAACTACCCAATTATCCACAATAATGTTTGAAAGATGAAAAGTGAATCCTTGAATAGTGAAAATCTCAAGCCTTTTAGAGCTATACATAATATAATAATAATAATAATAATAATAATAATAATAATAAATTTCATGTTTAATTTTGGGTAACTCAATTGTATTCCCTAGCTGCATATAACCGGCAGTAATTTAATTAAATTGAATAAAAACTAAACTTATAACAAGTTAGCCTATACATTTCAGCCTTATTCTTGGACAAGTTTTATTATTTATATATATATATATATATATAAATTCCTCGATGATCCTGGTATTACACTGTGTCGACATTCCATTGCTTATAAAATATAATTAGAAAAAAACTAGAAATATTTGCATTAATAGGATTTTTGACCAACACGTAATTGAACTTACTATTTGAGGTAGTGATTTTCATTAATAGGATGTTGTTTTTTAAAATAATTTTTGTTTAAAAATACATCAAAATAATATATTTTTTAATGTTTTAAATAAATTATTTTTTGATATCAGCACATGAAAATGATATAAATTTTTTATAAAAAAAAGAAGAAGAAATGCTAAGTTTTAAAGTCTAGAATCCTCGGAATTGAGAAATGCATTAAAAAAATTTAATATAGAACAGAATAGTATATTCCTAATAAGATTGAGATAAGAATTGATTGAATCCATAGATAATTGCAGGCATGCATGGTAGTTGCCAGCTCAACATGGTCTTTGACTTTGTTGGTCAAATACATTGACCATCAACATAAATTTGACTTGGTTAATTATTATTCCACTCAGCAATTTGTACTGGTCAACAAGGTGACTTTTAGCACTTGATTGGAATAATGTCACCTTAATTGGTATCTATATATTTTAAGAAATAAGGTAGCAATATTTTTTATTATATAGTTTGATAAAGCTGGTCTTAAAATTATTTCCAAACAGATTGGTGAACATACGCTATTACTACATGGTTTGACCATGTTTGTGGTTGCATTTCAAGTTTGTTTTTAAAAAAAATTAAAAATAATAATAATTTAATTTTCTATTTTGAATTTAAAATATTTATTTTTTTTATATCATTTTCATATACTATGTTGATATTAAAAATAATTTTAAAAAATAAAAAAAAAATATTATTTCAATGTATTATTTTCTTTTTTTGTTACATTATTAATTTATTGTCATTGCTAGAAAAGTAATAATTACGAGAATTATAATAGTGGGTGTTTGTGATAATTAAGTTTTCATTAATTAAAAACTGGAGCTCTATTTATCTTTTCATAATTGCCTACCTGTTTTCTGTAATTGTCTGCTCATACATCGCTATCAAAATTGACGCGTGGTAACGTCACGTCAATTGAGAGCCACACCCAAGAATTCAACTTCCAATTGCAGACTATTTTTATTTATTATTTTTAAAAAAATAAAAGATAGTTTTTGAGTTAATTTACGCATTAACTAACATTGTGTTTTTAATAAATAAATAAACATTTCAAGAGACAATCACTCTAACTATCGTATACCCAAGTTGTTTTTATACTTAACCTTTATATTTTAAGAAATAATTACCGATAATTTTTTATATATATTTAAAATAAATTACTTTATGTATTAAATCAAATATTTGAATCTCTGTGTTTGTCACATCATTTTCAAAATATTTATTTTTTTTAAAAAAAATCATACTTTAAACCATTTTGATATGTTAATATTAAAATTATTTTATTATATTTTTAAACTAAAAAATAATTTAAAAAAAACTTCAACATTGCAACCTAAATCTCAATAAAGAAGTTGCATATTTGTGAGTATGATAAAGTTATTTTTGAAAGTTCAAAATATTTTTTTTTATTTTTTAAAAATTAATTTTGACATTGACACGTCAAAATGATCTAAGACTCCATTTGACATTGTGTTTTAAAAGCATTTTTGAAAAAAATATTTTACTTTTTACTTTAAATTTAATTTAATTTTTTTGGTATTTTTATATCATTTTCATGTGCTGATGTAAAAAAATAATATTTTAAAAAAATATATTTAATATATAAATAAAAAATATTTTTAAAAGCAATCTCAATCGTAATTCTAAACCTACATTAAAAACACTAAAAACAATTAATTTAAAATTAAAAACACTACAAACAATTAATTTAAAAAAATATATATTTTTTTTAAAAAAAAAACGTTTTCGAAAGGAAATTCTAATTAAACAGCATGATTGTAGTGGTAAGGTGGGGCCCTTGTTTTCAAACGATTAGTGTTAACAACTTTTTAGGGGTGTGGTCAAATTCTGAAAATAAATAAACTGCAATCTAGCTAATGGCCTTTTTCCCTTTAGGGCAGCATGTGGGGTAGTGTGCACAAGTCCTCCCGCTGAGAAAAATGGGGATCCAATGTGGAGAGCTACTATTTGGCAGCAAGTGATGACCTGTTTATGGCTACTTGGGAGTTGACCTAACATTTTTGTCACCTTCCCCAAACATAAATATGTAGGTGAAGTAGCTTTTCATATGGATATGTACATTTTAATTTGGTTATTTTGGATTTTCGTACTACTTAACATTAATGAAAACTATATCGAGGCTTACATATAATTTATTTATTTATTTTATAAGAAAATAAGATTTTTTTTCAAAAAATAAGAATGTTGTATACATTTGTTTTTGAGTATTTGATATTGAGTTTCAACCTGTTTTTAGTTTTTTTATATTGTTGTAATGTGTTGGTATTAAAAATAAATTTTAAAAAATAAAAATATATATATTTTGATATGTTTTGGAGTAAAAAATATTTTGAAAAATAATTTCTGATATATTAGAGTGTGTTTGGTTAGACGATTGAACCTACTTTTCATCAAAAATTTTTTAAAAAAAACAATACTTAATTTTTTTATTTTTTATATCATTTTAACATACTATGTTAAAAATAATTTAAAAATAAATAATAATAATAATAATAATTTAATATATTTATAAATAAAAATTTAAAAATGTAAATCTCCTTACATTTTCGTAGTAGGTTGTAAGAGAGTGTGGAGAAGAATCTTTGGACTACGCTCGGTAAAGAGCCCCCACAACATTTTTTTTTTTTAATTAATATGTATGTCTAGATCAACTTACAATCGTTTCAATTAATCTTATAAATCTTGAAATTAATAATTATATAAGACTCCACTGATAATTATATTAGCAAGAAAAGCAAACCTCTAACTGTCTGTTTAAAAGTATAATTGAAGTTGTTTTTTAAAATAATTTTTATTTAGAAATGCATTAAAAAAATATTTTTAAAATAACATATAAAAATGATATAAAAAATTAAATTTAAAATCATAAGTAAAAATTAAAAACAAATTCAAATATTTTTAAAAACACTTTTAAAACTACAAGTAACACAAACTTACCCACTGGTCACCTACCACCTTTAATAGGGCATGTCAAGGCGACAAACATTAAATACCTCATCAACATGGAATGCATGACATAAATTGAAATCATTAAATAACTTTTATTACTTGCAGTGAAGAGTCGGCAGCGCCACTTACAGGCTGCCGGAGTAGAATCCAATCTGAGGATCCAAGGAAGGTTACACTCTTTATCTATTGAAATAAAAAAGAAGATGATGCATTTTTAAAAAATCAAATTTGATGATAAAATAAATAAATAAATAAATAAATAAATTATAATTATTATATAGAACAGGATTAGGGTTGGGCTGCAGAATTATTTAACTTAATTATGAGGTTAACACATCTGGGATAGATTAAAGAAAGGCTGACAATAAAGAACTGGTCGTGGACTATTAAATTATATTTCCCTAATTAAATTAAATCATCTTCTAAGAGTTGACCGAAGAGGGTTAGAAACTAAAATGATTTAATTATTTTTAGAAAACAACGATCTTGTCTTGTCTCTATAAAAATATTCATAGAATCATCTTCTTGTGGCAAAAACAAAAGACGCCAACGTGGAACTGCTAAAAAACAAGATTTAGGAGGTGTTTCTATATTTAATAAAAAACTATTAAAAATTATTTTTATTTTTTACTTTAAATTAAGATTTTTAGGTTTTTTTAGATTATTTTCATATGCTAATGTCAAAAATAATTTTAAAAAAAATAAAAAAAATATTATTTTGATGCATTTCTGAACTAAAAATACTTTACAAAACAATTTTAACCACATTCTCAAACAAACACGCACAATTTTTCAAATCAACTCAATTGAAATTTAGTTTTTTTAAAACAAAAATCGGTTTGGTTGGGTTTTTGGTTCAAACCGAACCCAACCATCCGGTTCTCACCCCTAACTTCAAGCATCATGCATGCATTTAGCAGTAGATAATAATAAAAAAATCAGTGATTTTTTTTATTTATAACACTTGAAATCATTTTATATTATAATATATAATAATATAAGCAGCATATCTTCATAATATTTAACTTGGCCTTGGTTCAAATTTAAAGTCACAAACATATCCACTTGCAAAAGAAAGAAATATCTTTACATGTTAGTGGAGAAATCATACAGCTAATCCACCAGCATTTTAAATTATGCACCGTTTCCTAAATTATATATATATATATATAGGCAAAGAGAATTCGATTTATATATATATAAAAAAAAAAACTAAACTAAAATCATAAAAATCCTCACCAAGATCGGGTCAACGTGAAAACATTCTACTTTCCTTTCGCGGAGAATGAAAAGAATCACACCAAGCTCTCTGATTTATTTTGTTGGTATTATTTTTAAAAATGTATTTTAATCAAAAATGTATTAAACTTATTTTTGTAAGAAAATATTTTTAATATCAGCATATTAAAATAATTTAAAAATATCAGAATTATTTAATTTAATTTTTTTTTAAAATAAATAAAAATGAAATGCTGTATTTAACACTCAAAACAATTAGTTGATGAAGCTACAATATTCCATTCAAACTATTTAAAAAAAAAAAGAAAAAAAAAAAAGAAGAAGCAAGAGATTGATTCCGAGCTACGTAGGTGGACAGAAAATAGCTTTTAGTTCACAAGCCACCAACTGATTGTTTGACTTTTGAGCACTGACCGGATGAAGAAAAATGCCTGAGAAGGGTCCCACCATCTCTGAACATAAATCATTAAAAAAAAACAATTAATTGGCCAATTAGTTAATAATAATAATAATAAAAGAAAGATTATTAAAAACAAGACCACTTACATCTGGTCTAGCAAAGTCAATGTCCTTTCTGTCACTGTTTTGTCAAGGAAAGATAGTCAATTGAGAGACGGCTAAGTGGGTTTAGCAACTTACCAATATCAGAACCAAAAAGATGAGTGGAATGAATTACCCCGTGATCCCCTTTTTATTCATGATATAAAACGATTTTATACCATGATAAATTGAATTAATTTGGATTAATTCAAAAACATGTAGTTTTAGAATATAGAATTTAGATAAACTTAAAAAATAAAAGAAAATGGAAGCTGGTTAAATAAAAGCCAAAAATATAAGTTAACCTCACTAACCCGAACTCAGAATGACCTCACATAAAAAAAATAAAAAAATTGCAAAACATAATAATATAATATTAGATGATGAAATTGAAAAAAAAATCAATTTAATAAAACA
Source organism: Salix udensis (assembly GCA_029204005.1). Taxonomy (NCBI): domain Eukaryota; kingdom Viridiplantae; phylum Streptophyta; class Magnoliopsida; order Malpighiales; family Salicaceae; genus Salix; species Salix udensis. The sequence goes on from CM055025.1 coordinate 9,415,784, forward strand.
AATGTTGAGGAAAAAAAAACTAAGTTAATCTAGATTAACTCGACTAACTTTACTATCTAGGATATAAGATTGAGATAAACTCGTAAAAAGAAAAGTTGAAACAAATATCAAACTCAAGGCTCAATTATCTAATGTCAAATGATGAAATAATAATAATAATAATAATAATAAAGAATCCATGAAAAGGACTTAGCTAAAACTTTTATAATATTGGAAACCAAAGCTAAATTACCTAATTGTAAGTTTTGCTTTTTTTGTTTAATGCGATTGAAATTGTCATTACACTGTTTGAAATCTTAGTGAGAGCAAACACAATATACAATGTTTAACTTTTACCTTTCATTTTTTTTAATTACATTGAATATAATATATTTCACTTTACTTTATACTTTGTTTTTGTTATTTTAAAAATTATAGAAAATATCCTAAGTTTTTTATGTTCATAATACTTTTAAATGGCATTAAAAAACAAAAAAGTTTAAATTATTTACAAGTTTATCATTATTTTTAATTTAATAGCAAAGAACCCTTTGATGCATATTGACAATGAAAATATCATTAGTTATTGTTTCATTTTTTTTATAAAAAAAGCTCTTGTTATTTTTTACGAGCATAAATACAATTGATTGAAGATAAACTTCTCACTGAAACACACATAAACACTATCCAATATTTTAACTACATAAAAATCTCCGAGAATTCATCAAAACATTTTCATAAAACCCAATTGCAACTCAAACTCCCAAAATCTCTTTTTCAACAAACTATCACAAATTCCTCAACACATTACCAAAAAAACTCCATCAACTAAAATTCATAGAATATATTCAAAATCATAATTGACAAAAAAACAATTTCCTTTCAACTACTAAAACATAATCCCAATAGAGGCAAAAGTCCTAAAAGTGACCAAATTTCCAGCTCCTGAATTTTAAAACATAAACTCATAACACATGATCCATTTACATTAAATGATAATATTACATAAACTTGTAACAATTACAATAGACTAAGTTCAAGAAATGAAGTATACGAAAAGTGGAAATAAGAAATTATTGGGGTTTCATATATTAAAACTAGCAGGAACAAGTTATTATACATATATGATGACATATCATGTGATGATATTTTGATTTTCTAGTGAAAACCTATAAATGAAGAATGTCTTAATGATCATAAGCCTGTACTAGATGAGGTGGAGAGAATAAAAGACGAGTTATGTTAAGTTTGGATCAAGAATATAGCTTATTTGATGACATATCATGTGATGATATTTTCATTGTTTAGTGAAAACCTATAAATAAAGAATGTCTTAATGATCATGAGCTTGTACTAGATGAGGTGAAGAGAATGAAAGATGAGATATGTCAAGTTTGGATCAAGAATATAGAGGATAACAAGTATGAAGCATATGGTGATAGTTAATTTAGTCAGCCAAATGAAATATATTTAAATAACAATATTAAAACATAACATGAACATCATTATAATAAAGCATTAACAAGAATACATAAACAGTAAAATTTTATTCTTAATTCATACATCAAAGGAGCTTTATATAAAAAAATATATCATTAACACGCATAACAATCTGTATCAATAAAAAATATTCTTCAAATTATTCACTCTAATACAACTTCTTTACCAAATTTACCACCTCTTCACTCTATTAAGCCTTTGCTAATATACTTTTCCCATATTAGATAACATTTTTGATTTCATTAAGGTTTGCAATAAAAAGCTACTAATTAAACTAAACCATAATTGAACATAATTAATATAAATTGCATAAATATTAATTAAACATATCATAAGGTTATATCAATAATAACCCCAACTTTTAATTTGAAAGTTATTTTGGGTTTTCAAGAAAACAATTAAGATTGTTTTTTTCACTTTTCTAAACTTATTTAAGATTCTTAACATCTAAGTTTAAACAAGAAATAACTTGAGATTTTTGGATTTTAAGTGATTTTCAAAATAACCCTTATTTTATGCATTGTTTTTTGTTTTTATTAGAGTAAACCAAACTATATTATGATAAAATAACGATAATTTAATAATGACTAAATCACTAACTTGATCATTGAATAATGATATTTTAAATAATGTTATTTTAATTATTTTAAGATTATTTGAAGTTTTTTGATTGAATAATGATATTTTTTATAATTTTTAAAACAATCCAGACAAAACTTAAGAATAAAGTAAAATAAAGAGTACTTGCATAATTTTCCTTTTATTTTAATTGGATTTACATAGCGGTAGAAGTAGTTAATGAGCATTCTTTGTTAGCTTCTTTCATTTATGCTGTGCAGTGAGAGAGAGAGAGAGAAAGACAGAGGAAAGAGAGGTTCTTTTTTTGAGCTCTCATGAGTGTGTTAATGGAGTCTTGGTGATACAAGAGTGTTTAAAAAAGAGTTCTTAAAACTGTGTATCCATTTAATGTGAAACGCCTTTTCTATTTCTTTCTTCTGAGAGTCTTGCTTGTTGTGCGTGACTGTTTTTTTTTGCAAGATTTAGGGATCTGGGTTTTGGGGTACTAGGGTTTGACTCTCTCTTTCTTGCTTTCTTGGGTTTCTTCCAAATTTCTTTCTCTCTTGTACTCTTTACTGAAATGGGGTTTTTGACTTTCTTGAAATGAGTCATTTCAACTCTGAGCTTTGGTTTTTGACCTGCAATTTGTTGAAGCTTGCATCTTTGTATAGATTCTGTTTATAGTTTTGGGCTCTCTATATAAAGTCGAATTCTTTGAAACAAATCTTGATCTGGTTAGGGTTTTGAAGCTGACCCTTCTTTTTGTGAATTCTGAGTTTTTCTTAGAAGAGCTGTACCCAAACTGTTATTGTTGAGTCTTGAGCTAGATTTGCTTTCTTGGTTTTGTCTCAGTTGATTGTGAAGTTACAAGATTTGATGCATCTTTCACTGTGGAAGCCTATATCTCACTGTGCTGCTCTACTGTTAGACAAGAAGAGCAGAAGGAAAGATGGGTCTGAATCCAGTCTTGAAATCAAGAGGAACTCATCAATTCTTCGAAAACTTCAAGAACACAAGCTCAGGGAGGCACTTGAAGAAGCATCTGAAGATGGGTTACTCGTTAAATCTCAAGATATGGAGTCTGACACTCTTGCAAACCAAGATGAGAGTCTTGGGAGATCAAGATCACTAGCAAGGCTCCATGCGCAGCGAGAATTCTTGCGTGCCACAGCGCTAGCTGCGGAACGAATATTTGAGAATGAAGATTCTATACCTGACCTTCTTGAGGCATTTTCCAAGTTCCTCACGATGTATCCAAAGTATCAGTCGTCAGAGAAGGTCGATCAGTTAAGGTCAGATGAATATGCACATCTGTCTCCAAAGGTATGCCTTGATTACTGTGGATTTGGGCTTTTTTCATATCTTCAGTCTTTGCATTATTGGGAGTCTTCAACATTTAGCTTGTCGGAGATAACTGCCAATTTGAGTAATCATGCTCTGTATGGTGGTGCTGAGAAGGGCACTGTGGAACATGATATAAAGACTAAAATAATGGATTATTTGAATATCCCTGAGCATGAATATGGTCTTGTTTTCACTGTGAGTAGAGGGTCGGCCTTCAAATTGCTTGCCGAATCGTACCCTTTTCATACCAATAAGAAGCTGTTGACCATGTTTGATTACGAGAGCCAGTCTGTGAATTGGATGGCTCAAAGCGCTAAAGAGAAGGGCGCAAAAGTTCATAGTGCCTGGTTTAAATGGCCAACTCTTAAACTTTGTTCCACTGATTTGAGAAAGCAGATTTTGAATAAGAAGAGGAGGAAGAAGGATTCTGCAGTTGGTTTGTTTGTATTTCCAGTGCAGTCAAGAGTTACTGGGGCAAAGTATTCGTACCAGTGGATGGCACTGGCTCAACAGAACCGTTGGCATGTATTGCTTGATGCTGGTTCATTGGGTCCTAAAGATATGGATTCACTTGGTTTGTCCTTGTTCCGTCCTGACTTCATTATCACATCATTTTATAAAGTATTTGGATATGACCCTACTGGTTTTGGATGTCTTCTTATCAAGAAATCAGTGATGGGAAACCTCCAAAATCAGTCTGGGAGTACAGGGTCTGGAATGGTAAAGATTACACCTGAGTATCCTATGTATTTGAGTGATTCTGTTGATGGGCTGGATGGGTTGGTTGGTGTTGAAGATGATGAGGTTGCTGGGAATGCTGAAAAAACCACAGAAACTCGCACAGGATCACAGTTGCCTGCCTTTTCTGGTGCTTTCACATCTGCTCAGGTGAGGGATGTATTTGAGACCGAGATGGATCATGACAACAGTTCTGACAGAGATGGAACAAGCACCATATTTGAAGAAACTGAAAGTATTTCAGTGGGCGAAGTGATGAAAAGCCCTGTCTTTAGTGAAGATGAATCGTCAGACAACTCATTCTGGATTGATTTGGGTCAGAGTCCCTTGGGATCAGACAATGCTGGTCAATTGAACAAGCAGAAACTGGCCTCTCCGTTACCACCTTTCTGGTTTTCTGGCAAGAAGAACAACAAGCGACTCTCTCCAAAACCAACATCTAAGATATATGGCAGCCCAATGTATGATGACAAAGGATTAAACTTGGGGTCACATGATGACCACCATATGCTGTCATTTGATGCTGCTGTTCTATCAGTTTCAGCTTCACAGGAACTGGACCGAGTTAAGGAGGTTCCTGAAGAAGAACAATTTTCAGAAACAGACCTCTCTTCAAGAAATAATAAAGGCTCAGGTCGTTTGCATGTTCATGAGATTGAGGAAGAACCTGGAACCAGCTCCTTTTCAAACTCTTCCATAAACAGATCCCATAACAATAAATCAACCCCTGGATCGCATCATAACCTATCAAATGGCTCATCTGCTGCAATTTGCTCGGAGATGAAGGAAAGTGCTATAAGACGAGAAACAGAAGGTGAATTCAGGTTGTTGGGGAGAAGGGAAGGGAGTAGATATGCTGGCAGTAGATTCTTCGGGGTTGGAAGAGAATGAACATCCAAGCAGGGAAAGAAGGGTATCATTTAGCATGGAGGACAATCGCAAAGAGCGTCCAAGCCATGCTCTGGAGCCGGGAGAGATATCTGCTACCAGCCTTGACGATGAAGATTACAGCACTGATGGAGAATATGTTGATGGGCAAGACTGGGATAGAAGGGAACCTGAGATAATTTGCCAACATTTGGATCATGTGAATATGTTGGGTCTGAACAAAACTACTCTCCGGCTGAGATTTTTGATCAACTGGCTAGTAACTTCTTTACTTCAACTCAGGCTACCCAGTTCAGATGGAGATGGAAGGGTAAACCTCGTACACATTTATGGCCCAAAAATAAAATATGAAAGGGGTGCAGCTGTAGCTTTCAACGTCAGAGATAAAAACCGAGGGCTAATAAATCCAGAAGTTGTTCAGAAGTTCGCTGAAAGAGAAGGCATCTCTCTTGGCATTGGTTTCCTTAGTCACATAAGGATTCTAGATAGCCCAAGACAGCAACGTGGTTCTGTGAACCTTGAAGATACGACTCTGTGTAGACCAATGGAAAACGGGCATAATAATGGAAAAGGTGGGTTCATAAGGGTTGAGGTTGTCACAGCATCTCTCGGATTTCTGACCAACTTTGAGGATGTCTACAAGTTATGGGTTTTTGTTTCCAAGTTTCTTAATCCAACCTTTATCAGCGAGGGTGGCCTTCCAACTGTTGAAGAGGGCACGGAGGCTTGATTTCTGGGACACATCTATCAATTGCGGTGCAAAATCTGAGAGTCAGAGCCGAAGATTGGGAAGTGTTAAATCTGTGTGGCCAGATCCTTTTGCTCTTCCTCGTGACTCTTTGATGCAAAAGGGTGAATTTGTTAATTCTTGTTTGTTTGATTTTTCCCTTCTGGTTTTTTTATTTTTGTAGAGGTGGCTTTAGAATCTGTATCAACTCGGGGAGTTATGTTGACCTCAAAGCAGAATTATATGGATATAACTTTCAGCACCCAAAACTTTCTGCTTTTGCTCTATACAAAATCAAATTTCTTGCATCTGTAAAATACAAAACTCACCTTATTTTGCCTGCCTGTTGTAGTCTATAATACAATTCAGTGGCCTATTCATAACTATGAATCCCAAGTTCTGTCAACATGGTGCTAATTTTTATTCTTGAAGTTGGACCAGGAGTCTTCGTTTCTTAATCTGGCTGGGATTGCATGGTTTTACTTTACTACTGGCTAGCTTTGTTAACCAATGAAGAGAATGTCGCTTTGTTAACCAGTCCTTGGAAATTCATAGCTTAATGTATCTATCTGTCAGGAGGAGATCCAGGGTCTTGACTGGAATTTCGATTAAGAGAGTTACTGAATAGCCTTGCCTGAGGAAGCAGGCTGCTTTGGTCTTTAAACTTCCTGTTTTATCCTTCATATTCTTGTCTTAAGCAGTAATGTTTGTTATATCTTCACCAGAAGAAGTCGTCTTTTTGTTGACATTGAGATAAACATCTTCCTGTTGGTGACAATTTTCAAATAGAAGACTTGGAATCTGCTGTTGAAAGCAAATGGCCAAAACCATAAGCAAAATCTGCTGTTGAAACGGGGTATCTCCTTGCATAATGCAAACCTCACCATCAGGTTCCCATTTAGTAATTATTATCATTGGGCCATACCCATTTAAGTTTGTTTCCCACGGAAATAATGGGGGGCGCATGAATTATTCTGCTTCTTTTCTTTTGGTGCTTGTGGATTCTCACCTCTCAGTGTTCTAGGAGAGCTTGAGTGGGTCTTTTCATAAAGTTGGTGTGGACATGGCACTGCAAATTGCATTTTGAAAGCATACCATGATAATCATCATCACATGCTTTTCTTAGAAATAAAAAATAAAAAGAAACCTCAGCCGGTCACCACCAGATACTCTTGCCATTTCAAATGGGAAACCTTGTATACATCCAAAAGATTCCTTAATAAAGTATAACAAGAATGGTGCCATGTTTGACAAAGCTGCTTCCTGAGCTCCCGTGGAGAAGTTGCTTCTAAAAGGAGCTTTTACGCGGTGGTTGGTGACAGTGCATCGTTGACAAACTTCAACTGATTAAGCTAGTTGGCTACTAATCTACAAGATTTGAAAGATATTGCATGTCATACTCATGATCAAGAAAATGCTGTTTGCATAAACAAAGATATGTAGAAGTACGTCCTAATGCTTCCTAAATTATTGTATTATATTATAAAATAAAATTTTGGTCTACAAAATTTCTAAGGAATAACATTGGTATGGACAATCTCAATAAGAGAAATCTAACCTTTCACCAGAAATTGAAGATCTGGTCTGTGCACTGAATGAAGTTCTCTGTTCGAACTGTATTGGCCACCACACAATTAAAAATTTAAAACCACTTCAACTTGAGCAGGCCAGATCAACCATCCATCCCCTATGGTCCGAAATATTAAATCAAGTGTGAGTTAAATATTAACAAACAACGAAAGTAAAGAAAAGAATTCCTTCAGCTCGTGATTGGTTCCTGGCTGGCAACTTAAGCTGGATCCAAATCTTATGATTCCATCATCTTTATAAGAAATGCAGTTTCTAATGCTGATTCCTTGCACTGCAGGTATCTATTTTCCTCCACTATATCCGTAGTTAAGTTAAGTAGTATCGGGCGTTTGGGATCATAAATAGCATGTTCGCGAACTCGTGCAGCCCATTTTGCAGCTTCCCAAACCCCAAATCTGAAACATACCAAGGATAAATAACATGAGCATCCCACTCAAGACAAAAATCAAAAGAAGTGCAATCATTGTTTCTAAAAGTTGAAAAAAGCAGAACCAATTTGACATAATAAAAACATACAATAACAATTTCTAAGGAAAAGAATTAATAAGAGAGAGTCCTGAATCAGTCATTGCTTTAGGATCCAAAGCCATTATTAAGTTCTTTGCAGAAGCAGGTGGATAAATTATTTCAAACAAGAAACATGAACCACTCTAATAAACATCATGTACACATAATAATATGTCTGCGTGCACAAACGTGACATATCTCTGATTTGACAAAATGCACACACTTTATTTAGTACCAGAAAGATGGCATCCCTCTATTCCTCATTAATGAACTTCACTAAATAAGCTCAAATTGTGCAAGAGTACGAATACATACACCATTCCATCTATTATGTGTCTTTTGACATCTATGAAATATGCTTGAAGTTAAAGCAATTTATCCACAACATTCTGAGCACATTAACACCAGCTCAAGTTTGTAGCTCTCTATGAATTAGAAGATGTTTTTGGAAGCCTTGAAAAATTGGCTACTATTCAAAATTTAAAAATTTATCTGAATTCAATTCCAGATATTGCTAGTTACAGTCAATGAACACCACTATTCAGAGAGATAGGCTCAATTTTTTGACACCGAAGTAGTGACTCAACTTCAAATTCAAAGGAGTAACACAACTTGAAATGACCATGCAGTTCAGCAATGAGTTATTTTTTGATGAACTTCATTTATATCTATCACTATCTAAATGAATTTGGGAGTTTAACAATTTAATCATTATTCATAGAACATAAAACCATTTGTTATATATAGAAAAAGAGACTGCTCCATAAATGTAAGCCAATAACCTGAGTAGAGGAGAGCAATTTCATCTAAAATCATGCAAGACAAATGAGAATCAACTACAGAGAATTATCTGTCAAGCATAAATGGGAAACACGGGACAAGAGTAAGACTTTAGGGCCAATAATCATCAAGCCAAGAGCATATCAAGTCACACAAAGAAAGGAAAGTCACAAAGGACAACTAAAGAGTTTCCAACTTGAAGAAAATTCTCGAACAGCCAGTTCAAGGTCCTAATGTATGAAAAGATGATAAATGCTTTGTGGAAAAAAAAGGATGACAGAGTCCTTGTCATAATTGTTCACTCCCAGTGGTTTTGGTCTTGCCACTATCAGATAAGCTCACCAACTTTACATGCGTCAAGAAAAAAATTTGCATTTGTGTTAAAGTATCTGTCTGGTCACAGACTATACAAAGAAAACCTGACATGTTAGCAAATTACCGTGTATTAAAGGATGAGGTTATTAACACAGCAGGATAAAGGACATCTTTCTGAATATTGGCATAAGGACAATATTTCATTATGGCATGAAAATCATCAATGTCCCCAGGATTTCCAAACTCTTCATAGTCAGCTGCTGTGAGTGGTAAAATGGGATTGAGAAGAGTGCTGGTAGCATCTAAAAAGGGAACCTGAACAAAAGGAGTATATAATTACTGGAAAACAAGAATAAAGAGCTGAGATAAGATATTGACAAATGACCACATGATTGCAAATGCTAAATGAATCTACAGAACTTTTTAATTACATTGTCCAGACCACTGAAAAGAATTGCAGAGAGTCATCTATCACAAGCAATACCGTCATATGATCAAGGGAGAACAACAACAATGATGTTTTGTATTGTATAAGGTAACCAAGAAGTTGATTGTTTAAGTCAATTTGCTTGATAACAGTGACAGCTTTGTATATTATAAAACATGGTTTCACAATGAGTGAAACATGTATACCTTCAAAATGGCAGCACGAAATAAATCTGGGCAACTATTAATGGCAGCAGCCACCAAAAGTCCTCCAGCACTATATCCCCAACCAGCAAGCTTGTTTTCTTGCACAAACTCATTTTCAACGAGGAACTTGGCACAGGAGACAAAATCTTTGATTGAATTAAGTTTCTTGTGTTGCCTACCATTATGATGCCATGCCTTACCATGACCGCCTCCACCTCTGCAAACATAATGAGCTGTAGGTAATTAAACTTTAAACAAGCCCAGACAAACAGTAACCATTTCAAATGAGGATGTAACTGTATTAACACTAGAAATAAGCTGAGCCAAAAAACTTCTGAATAGTTGCAGTACAGGTGCAAAAACATACCTAACATCAGCATATGCAATAACCCAACCACGATCAAGAAGGCTTTTCAAATCACTGCGCCACCGCTTGTCAAGTAACTCACCATAAGCTCCATGCCCATGAAGCAAACCAGGATTTTGATTCTTATTTTTGTTTTTGCGTGAGTACAGAACAGTTAAAGGAACCATAATTCCATCATAAGAGGAGACATCATACTGTTCACAAGCATAAAACTCAGAGAGGCAATTCCACAGGTTATCATCTTCAGATTTGATTTCATTCAGAAAATCAGAATTCAAATTATTCAAAGATCCATTGGCAATGCCTCCTGAAGAGGTTGTCCCATACAAAATTCTTGTTCTTTCATAGAGCAAATTTTGCTGTTGGACAATATTCCAATTGCCACTTGACAGCTCATAATCAACTACAGCATCGGGCATCTGCAAAAAATTGGAGATGTTCAAGTGGAGATGCTCACTTTTGCAAAATATATAAGAGGAAGATAACATTCAAATGGAGGAAAAGTTGGAAGAAATCTTCATTCTTATTAAAATCAGAAAACACGGATATCATGAAAGAGCAAAGCATGCATTGTATGCTAACTGGATATAAACCCTATTCCTCAGACACTAAAACCCCATAAAACCGCACATCAAAAAAGAAAACCCTCAGAATTCCCAATTGATCAAACAACAAAATCTCTCAAGATAACAACAAGCACTCAAGAAAAAAATCATTTGTCAAGCCACATGATGAAATTGCTGGTCTAAAATACAGCGTCAGAGGTTGAATGTCTGGTCTTACAGATACTCGTTTTCACTCATATCTGACCATTATCTCTGAATCAGAATCCAAGTATAATATAATTTAAATGACAATTATTTATTAAATTTCGTATGAACATACGCAGCAACAAAAGCATGAGGAAACCATCTGCTAACATTAATGATCTTTACAGGTCATACCACAGGTGATGTTATTGTGAAAGCGCATGGTTGATGAGTAGTAGTCATAATTTGGTCCAGGCCAAATTTGAGAAACATGATCTGGAAGAGGAAGGAATGTAGGGTTAAGTTCTTTCAGTCTAACTGCTTCCTGCCAGAACAAGAGAAGAAAAGATGAGAATAGCAGAACAGTGAAAACCATGAAATGATTTCTTAGTGAAACCATTACTTTACCTTCCTAGCAGGCATAGGTAGAGGAACTGAACAAAGTCTAAAGCTGCAGTTTTCCCGTATGATTAGTGTCAAGTGTGTATTACAGAAATCAACATCTTCAATAACCATATCTCGATCATCATCAAATACTCTCTGCAATAAATGCAGTGATTGAGAAAAGATTAAATGAAGTAAAAGTGTTTGCCAAAACATAAAAGATTTATGAAAATATAGGTGAATTTTAACGACAAGTAAAAATTTCTAAGAAAAATGCTGAAAGAAAAAGGTATAAAGTAGTGAAAAAAAGAACAGAGAAAAGAGATATGCAGCAAAAATATATGAAGCTGTCAAGCACCATACTATCCAAACCAATGATATCAGCTGGGTCAACAGAAAACAATCAGGGAATAATAGACAAAGTGATTGCTCATAGTTAACCCACCAACCTCCCAGATCCTTGGACAAGAAGAAGCATTAACTGGACATCGAAGAAGATAATGATGATCAACCATTTGGCCCCCTTTGGCAGCATCAGTAAACAAGTAAAGGTATCCTTGGTGATGTTCAACTATGCAGTGGGCTTGAGCTTCACATTCCCAAACTAAAGTGATGCCAGATAATGGATCAGCTGCATTTATCAGAAAGACCTAAAACATGGTCATGATTACTATTCCATTTTAACTAAAGATTAATGTCAGGATCTCCAGGTGAGAATACAGCATTTTGAAAGTGATACCTTTGAGAACGTTGTAGAGAAAGTATTTACAGTCACAAAGTGGAAATCCTTCGTGTGTCTTAAGTTAACATAAACATTTTCTGCTGGCTCATCTAAAAGCAAAACATCTTCCTCAGTTGATCCGATCATGCTACAATATATTCTGATGACAAAAGAACACAAATTTCGATTTCATGCTGTTGAATTCGACAAGCAAGAAAAAAGCACACAATGATGAGATAAATCACACTAAAATGTTATAAAGTCCATGTAATACCAACCGACAAGGCCTCTTATGTTGATCAGTAACAGTATACAGCAATGCTTGTCCATCCTTGGCCCAAGCCAAATTTGACACTCGATCTGCTTGAGGCTTACTACACAATGCACCAGAATTCAAATTCCGTACAGACAATCTAAAGTAGTCATTGTCCTTATCATACATAGTATATGCAAGAAACTTATGATCAGGTGACACTTCTGATAATTCTTCATAAGCATAACCTATAAACACAAACAAAGAAACATTGTCCCAAATAGCTTAAAAACAACAAAACTTCATTCTTCAGTAAAAATTATTGCTTTATCAGTACCTCCAAATCTCTCAGCTTCTTGATTGTAATCAACCAACTTCTGCTCAATTTTTTTCCCAGAAACAAAATCAAACCCGCCCGAAGGATCTTTATTCGAAATGAATTGTTCATTTAAGCTTGTCAATCTCCTACAAAGCACAGGATACTGCTTCCCCGCTTCAACTCTTTTATAATACAACCTACAGTGAATAACATCCACCTTGAAACAGTAGCAAAAAGAAAAAGAAAACAAACATTTTGAGATTCTCAAACAAAATTAACAAGCTTTGATAAAAATTATCCAATACCCCTTGGAAAAATAAACAAAATTACAAGCAGCAGTGACAACTTGAGATAGTATGCAATCACATACCATGGACCCCAGCGAATGGGAGAGGTAGAGAGGTCAAAATGCAGTCTTGAAGCCATTTCAGACTGGAGTTTACTTTGAAGTTTCTCGGTATCAGACATGACAGCTTCTATGTACTTCTCTTCTTGTTCCATGTAAATATCCATGTGTCTCATAGCTACTTTGTCATTTAAGTGCGACATCCAGCTATATGGGTCTTCCCAGGTCGCATCATGTAATGTGAAAGATTGAGGTTTTTGCGGTGGCTTTGGAGGTTTTGGAGGGGCTGGTGGTTTGGGTGCTCTATAGTGGCGGATGAGAAGGTGGTGGAGAATGGCGGGCAGACGGTGGTTGTGGCGGTGGAAAGTCGTGGTTAAGAGGTGACGCATGTTTGGTGGGGGTTTAGGGAGAAAATGAGGAATTCTTGGGGTTTAAGAATTTTGAGTTTTGAAGAGATAGAAAATTTATACACACTCCCTTTGTTTATTTACTATTGCGATATGGTCCTGGTTCTCTTAATTTTTAATTTCTAATAAAAGATATATATATATTTTTTATTTTTTTCTCAAACCCATTTCACCAACGGGTCAACTCAGGAACTTATCAAACCTAGATCGCATTGTGTTTTCTTAAACCAATTATGTAGGGTGTGTTTGGCATTGCGATTGCGATTGCGGTTGCGGTTGAAAAAAAACAGTTTCAAAAAAAACACTTTTACTGTGGTGCAAAATAAGCAGTGAAGTGTTTGGTTAAAACTGTGGTTGAGTTGGAGGTTGAAAAAAAAGCAGTTTTGGGTGTTTGGTTACCAAACTTTTCATATTGCTTTTAACTTGTGAAATTACTTTAAAGGGTATATATATATATATATATATACAATATAGTGTGATATATTTTAATATATTTATTTATATTTTAATTAAGTTTTTAGATTTTTAGATTATTTTAATATTAAAAATATAATAAATAAATAACCCATAACTACCTCCCACCCCACCCCTCTAGAACCATCCCTCGTTCCAGCCCCTCACTCTCATTCCAGCATCTCCGTTCCAGGCCCTCCCCTCCATCTCCTCCCCTCTCTATCTCCATCTCCTTCCAGCCCCTCACCTCCCATCTCAAAAACAACTCCCTCCTCCAGTAGCGAGACCCCCGATAGAGAGAGATGATCGATATGCGCTTGCGGGTATCATTTATTTTTTCCTCTGCTTCTCTTTTCTTTGGGTAGTTGAGTTGAAAAAACCCGGTTGACTCGTTTGTAAATAATCTTGTCAGAACCTGATTAATTGTTTTTTTCAAAATGATTTTACTTCGGTTTTTTTCTAATAAATATATTTTTTTTTCTAAACAACAATGTTTCAGATAAAATAGATAAATAAATGAATAAAATAATTGAATTGTATCCAACAGACTTATAGTAACATGTGATCAAAATCTTTGATTCGAACCAAGTTGAGTTTTAAAATTTTTAAAACCTCTCAAAACTATAAATTATACTTTTTTTAATAAATATTTCAAGAGAGAAGAGTCTGAGATAAAATTATAATGTATTGATTAAACAATTTTAAATTTATGAATGAAGTAAAATAAAAAAAAATCAAGACTTCTTTTGAGATGCAAAGAAACTCCACACCACAAAAAATATATTTTATAAGCCCAAATAAACGAGTAAAATTTTGATTGTTCTAGATTCTTATAAAGAGATGCACGTCCTGACTCGAACTCAAAACTCTAGTATGTAGATATCCTCTACCATCACATCATGCTCCTTGAGAAAAAAAAATCAAGACACTTTAAGGATACATATAATTTTAGATTTGAACAACTTATTTGTTTATTATGCAATAGCAAGATATATTTAGAGGCTAAAAACAGAAAAAAAATAATCTTAAAATCATCCCTGTGTGTGTTAATTCAGTAAATAAATCCATGTGAAAAAGCTAGTCAAAGTCTACTACATGTTCATAAAACTTAATTGATTCTGTTAAATTGAACTAGATTGGGATTAAATAGTAATAAGAATACTATTTAAAAAAAAATATTTAAGAATTTTTTTTTAGAAAAAAATAGTATTTATCAAATTAATAAGTTTAAAATTTTTATAACAAAGATTTCAACAATATCTTGTCCTTGAGGTCAAAATGCAATTCAAAGGGAGAAAGGGGGGAATGAAGCCATTTAAGGTAAAAACAGTAAAGGGGTTAATGTCTATAAAAAGAGGTTAAGGAGCTGACTGCTAACTCATGTGTTTTGGATAGTTTCCAACATACATGAACTGTCCTAATGTTTTTTATTTTTTATGTCGAGGGGGGTGTTTGGTAAGCAATCTAAAATTGCTTTTCGAAAAAAAATATTGTTTAAAATAAATGTTTATAGTATTTTTATATCATTTTGACATGATGATATCAAAAATATCATTTTAAAAAAATATTATTTTAATATTTTTATAAGTGAAATTACTTTGAAAAATAACCGTAACTACACTCTCAAACATCTCAAAAATATTGGCAAAATGGTTCAAACCAACCATCTTGTAAGTGACCCAGTGGTAAGATTTTAGAACTAAGGGGTTTGGTCCCCCTATAATCTCATATTCGAGCTTTGTGGTTGTTAATATGATGGTTACTAGAGACTTATATAATTGTTAATTTCAGAGTCAGTAAGATTAATTGAGATACACGTAAGTTAATCCGGACACCCATATTAATAAAATAAATAGTCTAAACCAAACCTCTTTCAAGATCACAAGATTACTAGATAATACTAATTTGACTCAACCGGATTTTTTTTTCTCGTGTTTGTTGTGTATTGTATTAAATGATATACTTTATCTTATTTTATACCTGGTAGATAATATTAAAAATCCATCTCCTCATTTTATGTGATTGTTTCATATTTGGATTTTTTCTTTTTATTTTACTCCAATGTCTCAACTTTATTCTTTACCACTTGAAAATATCACATGTATATTATATCAGCACAAGCAAAATTGATAACAATACTTTTCATGCAAAAGTTGTATACTTTAAATATGAAATACTCATTGTTGATCATGCTAGAACCATTTCATAATATATAAATCATATAATTTTTGTTTTCTTGAAAAATAAATTTGTTATGGAACCATTGGGATTTAATGATAGAATCCATATCTCTATTGGCTTTTTTTTTAATTGAAGAAAACCCAAAAATCCAACCTATTCCTTATATCAAGATATTGAAAAATTGAGTGTTCATATACATATATAATGTTTACTTAATTTTATCTCATAAGAAGGGAGCTCTACTCCTTTTCATTATTGTTACAAGAAGGAAGGGGTGCATATGCCCATGAACAAATTCATCTTCAAACCCATTTACTTGCTCACAATATTCTGCGCATGATCAACATTTTGATGGGGTTTATTTTCCCATGAAATTTAGGTTGAACATTAGAGCATCGGAATTCAGCCGGACCCTCACTTCCGGTGTATCGGAGGTCAATATCAGCAACCTCGACTTCCTTGCATGGGATGTCCTTGCTGCAAGAAAGCTGAACAGCCACGGGAGTTCTAGACGTGCCTCTTATATTCTTGAAGCTAACATTCCTGATGCTTACTTTTGACGGAGACTGCAATTAATAAATAATAAGATTCTATCAGTATCCTCAATTCTGAGAGGTTTCTTTCTCAATTTCTGTAATCAGTAAAGCAATCACTACCTTTTTATTGCATTCATTCCATGGACAGTATACTTGATCTATGACAATCGGATTGCTGACGTTCTTCATGATAATATCTTCGAAATGTATATCAGACGCCGAGCCACCAAACAAAGCCGGCCAGGATTTGATTCTCACCCCATTCTGGGTGTTAGAGATGGTGCAGTTCTTGACAAAGACTCCAGACACAGACTCTTCGTTCTGGGATTTCCCTAAACTTCCGATGCTGATGCCGTGACCTGGTGCGCACGTTACTCCTGCAATTGTAATCTGTCTGCTACCATGGCCGAGGGAGATACAATCATCTCCTGTTCCGATGTCTGAATCGATAATCTTGATGTCTTTTCGATCGTCCGATATGGATTCCATCTGTGTTTAGGCTCTCATCATGCGCAGTGATGGTAAAATGTTGGAAAGTAAGGTTTTTGCACCCCAGGAGATGAGCATGGAAATACTTGCTGTCTGTGGATGTTATATCGTGGACTATCCCGTTGGTGATGAAGTTGAACTTCAAACTCTGGCCGATCAAGAAAACAAGAAAAACATAAAATCAAGAGATTTTAACCCCTCATTTCGATCATTTAGTACTTAACGTACAAGAACTTAAACTTACGACAGGGGGTAGCTTGCAGTGTTTATCCTTTTCCACAAACTCTTTGATTCGATGCCAGTTTTCCTTGGCCATCGAAAGTTCCACCACCAGTCAAAGTAAACTGGTCAACATAGTTGAGAGTAATCCAGCTACTAAACCCTTCGAACTCGCTCATGTCTGCTGGCGCCTGCAATTTTCCTTTAACATGAAGCTCCATTGCAGCCTTGCAAGGCCCTGATATAATCACCGGGCCTAGCAAGAATGTCCCTTTCGGAATCAAGACTGTGCTCGGACTTGTCGATGCACAAGCATCTTCCCATGCACTTTTGAAGGCCTGTGGAGCTTGGTTATAAGTATTACAGAATAATAAATATCATATTTTGGAGTTTCACCTAACAGTTTAATTTTTTAGGTAAGATGATCACTTAATATAATATCAGAACCTTGTTGACTCAATGGTTACGAGTTCAAATGTCACCACCCCTATTCTATTTGATGAAAAACAAAGCACAAAGTAGTATTTGCATGTGCAGTTTCAAGGCTTAAAGGTTTTCACTTTAGAGTGTGTATTAGAGAATAATATAAATCATATTTTAAGACTTCACCTAACAATTTAAGCTTTCAGATGACATGGTTCTTTAACAATAAAAGCACGCAAAATATTTTAATCGAGAAAATTTGGTGAATTTGATATGTGTATTGCTGTGACACTTACCTTGCAAATATCTTCCTCGTTGCCGTATTTTGTGACGTCAAAGACAACATTTTCGGCTTTAACATCAGATCTAGATGCCAAGAACATCAACATAAAAGATTGCCGAGACATTAACCTTCATCAAGCCCATATTTCTTCCACCTCCTTCTGTATTCTGCAAATTTGTTTGGATCGAAACTGGTGTGGTTATAAAATTCTATCAACCTTTTTATAGATCTTGAGGAAAACAGAAAACCAGTCATATTTTTTTTCCGGCAACGAATTCATATGGTTTCTATTATTAGGTTTCTCTCAACTGCAAAGAGTATCACAGCTCGGCAAACTAACTTATCCAAACGTTCCTTTTATTTTTAGATCTGGGCAAAGAAATCTTATATGGGATGATCAAAAATAATAATTAAGAACTAATTACAGGTAAACAGAATGACAGTAGAGTTTTCGAAGAGAAACTTGTAACCAACTGCTGTTAGTACATCATGCTCTCTGCCATTCAATTCATTAATTACATCGAAGCTCGCCCTCTTCAATACTTCATAACCAGACCTGGATTAGTACATATACAGATGTTTAGCTCAAATGGTTGTTAATTGGGTTTAGTTTTTGTTACTCCGTCAAGCTATATATTTTTGGAAATTAGATAATGTGAAATGGATATGAAGGCCATGACACCATATTTTTTCTAACGATATGTTTGTTTGGAAGTCTGCTTCTTATGTTTTTTGAAATATTTTTTTATTTAGAAATTTATTAAAATAATATATATTTTTTTTATTTTTTAAAAAAATTACTTTTTGACATTAATATATTAAAATAATCAAAACATATTAGAAAACTTTTAATTTAAAAAAAATTATTTTTTTTCAAAAATTACTTTAAAGTGATTCACAAACACAACATATTTTTTTATTAATTATTATTATTATAATCTGAAGAAGAAGTTCATGAATATTAACTATTAATAAATATATAAAATCAATCAAATATTAAAGAATATAATTGATATAAAAAACCAAAAAGGTTTTAATTGAAAAAAACAATTAAAAGGTGCAATTTATATAAAAAAGAAAGAGGAGGAAAAATGAAAATTCATATTTTTTTTTTAAAAAAAATCAATCAATGGAATCTAAAAAAGAATAAAAGGTATTTGTTTGGGAATGTGGTTGAGATTGCTTTTTGAAAATACTTTTTGTTCAAAAATATATCAAAATAATATTTTTTTATTTTTAAAAAAATTATTTTTGACACCAGTATATCAAAATGATCTAAAAACACTAATTTTTTTTAATTTAAAATAAAAAGAAAAATAAAAAAATATTTTTTTTTCAAAAATATTTTCCAAATCCCATTCCCAAACTTGTCCAAAAAAAAACACGTACCAGCTTCTTTACTATATATATAAATAACCATAGAGTTGCTCCCAGTTCTTTTAGCTAATCTTTCCCGAACTTAAAACCATCATTATACATTTATACTTATAGTTTTGTTATTACTGGTTTTTTTCTTAAGAATAAAATAATATACCCCGTTATAACTTATACCAATAGAATTTAATATTTATTTCTATCAATGTTAATAAATAAAATATATATAACTAATATGGAGATCCTAAGAGTAAAAATAAAAAAAAATAGAAATCACCACTTAATTTTATAATAAATATAAATTCTAAGCTAGATATTTTAAATAAAAAACTAATTGTGTTTAAAGAAGTTAAAAATCATTTTAAATCGTCTTATCTAATATAGCTACTTAATCGTCTTATTATTTTAAATCAAGTTTACCAGGTTTGATAGGATTTTTTTTAAATTATTTTTTTATATAATTTTATACTATAATAATATTGAGTTATTTAATAATTCAAAAAGTTATGATTTCATTATATATATATAATGTTTATTATTTTTAATTTTTACTTTTTATATATTACTTAAATTATCAATTTTATAAGTGATTTAGAATTTGATATTTTTTCTGTAATATTTTTTTTATAGTTGAAAAAATATTTTACTCGCCCATGGCAGACTGGGACAACGAATGTAGTGTTTTCTAAATTTCTGTTTGCTATTGTATTTTAAAATATATTTTTGAAAAAAATAAAAATATTTATTTTTATTTTTTACTTTAAATAATTGTTTTTTTAATATTTTAATATTATTTTCAAGTGATAATATTAAAAAATAATTTATTTTAAAAAAATATAAAAATATTATTTTAATATATTAATAATAAAAAAACACTTTAAAAAATTGAAACAGTCACTAAATAGCCTAAAAGTGGGCCAGGTCTATGTTTTTTTATCTTTCTAAACAGTCCATTAAAGGTGGCTAGCTAGGGTTTTGTTATCTCTAAAGCTCTCTCCACAATACTTTGCACACTCTCTAGCCGTTACCATCACTTATCCAGGTTCCTCCATTTTTGTTATTTGGTAGGTTTTCTTTCGATTCAACAGCTTAGATTTGAGTTAAAACATGGGTTGTTTCTTCTTTTTTAATGTTTTTTTTTCCTGTTGTATTTGAAGTTGCAGGACAAAACTCTAAAAAGGGTTGCGTAAAGAGGTTTCAATCATGAGGTATGTCTCAAAATCTTTAGTTTTTTTTTTTCTTTTTATGTCTTTTTGAAGGGTTTCTTGAGCTTTTCATGTTTTGGGAAGTAAATTCATTTTCACTGTTTTGATTTTCATGGATTGCAAGTATACATGATGTAGGGGTCTTTCTTTTTTAAGCATTTTAGTATAATTTGAAAGGTTCCATTGTTAATCTATATGTTAAAAATGAGAAATTTGTTTGGATATTTTTTTTATAATTGCTTTGGATTTATATAATAAATTGAAGTTTTGATAAAGATCTGTCCGGACTTGGTCCCGATTGTTTTTGCTTGACTGGTTTCTTGGTTATGAAGCGTAAACTACATAAATGTTTTTTTACCTGAAACATCAATGGTTGAGCCAAGGAGTGATTGGTGTTACATTTCATGATATGAATGTTGTATATTTTGATCCTGCAGTAAGCTTGCAGGGGATACAATTCGTGAAGCTGTTACAACTATAAAAAATGGTGTGAATGAGAAGCCCCGCAAGTTCGTCCAGACGATTGAGCTACAGATTGGATTGAAAAACTATGACCCCCAGAAGGACAAGAGGTTCAGTGGCTCTGTTAAGTTGCCGCACATACCGCGTCCCAAAATGAAGGTCTGCATGCTTGGAGATGCTCAGCATGTGGAGGAGGTAATTGTTCATTCCCCTTCTTAAATATACATCCCATACATATACATAGATTACAAGAAGCTCTTCAATCCAGTGTTGTCAAAAGTGAAAGGCGGTAAAAGGTGCCAAGTCTGGAAAAGGCACTAGGCGCCCACCTGAATGAATCAAGGTGCTCTCAACTTGTATGATTTTAAAAAATTACATGTAAAATTATATTATGATATATAAATCTAAAATATATACCAATTAAGATTTAGATCATTAGAAAATCAAAAGAAAATATAATTCCACAACATAGTCATATAAAGTTAAATCTTTCACCCTTAAAATGAAATAAAATAACTTTGATGTAAGCAGTAACAATTAATCTAGAAAAGTGACCTTATTGACTAGACAGAATATATATATAAGCAAATGATTTGTCATGTGTAGAAAGCTCCAGCTATATATTATTACCAACTGGAAATTTTGGTAGCATAACAGAAGAGAGAATGAATAACATGGAGAGAGAGAGAGAGAGAAAGTTAAGAAGAGAGATATTAAGAAACAAAAAGAGATTACATAATTTTTTTTGAAGGAATACCTCTGTTCTTCAATCTTTACTCTTCTCTCTTATTCTTTGGTGGTGTTTCACGTTCTTTGTTTATTTATTTTTTCAACTTTCACAGTTTCATGTCTGTTTTGTTTTCAAAAAGAGAGGACACTAATGATCTGTTCGTTTTCAAATCATGTTTGGCAATGATTTGTAAGGAGTTCCTTTACTACGATAATAGCATTCCTGCAAGTTAAAAAAAAGTGGATTGCTGCTGTCCTTGGATGCATTCATCAGATGATTTTAGTCATGTCTTGTGCCTGAGAGATGTATTGCTGGGGCCATTAAATGCATTCTACAAACTTTGAGTCTTTTAAACCTTTTCACTTGTAATGATTTTTTAATAGGATTAACTGTTTAATTTATATTTGCAGGCAACTTCTATAGGCTTGCAATGGATGGATGTTGAAGCATTGAAGAAGCTGAACAAGAACAAGAAATTGGTTAAGAAGCTTTCCAAGCAGTACCATGCCTTTTTGGCATCAGAGTCTGTCATCAAGCAGATTCCTCGTCTTTTAGGCCCTGGTCTCAACAAGGCAGGCAAGTTTATTAAAGATTCTACAGTGGAGTCTTTTGGATATGGTAGTTTCTCATGGTTCCTGTCAATTTATATGTAAATGCAGGAAAGTTTCCTACCCTTGTGAATCACCAAGAGTCACTGGAGTCTAAAGTTAATGAGATCAAGGCAACAGTGAAGTTTCAATTGAAGAAAGTCCTTTGCATGGGTGTTGCTGTTGGTAACTGCGACATGGAGGATAAGCAGATCTTCCAGAATGTTCAAATGTCTGTTAATTTCCTTGTCTCCTTATTGAAGAAAAACTGGCAAAATGTGAGTTTGCTCTTCTTAAACTTGTTGCGACTCTCTCGTACCCTGTTGACTGTGTTCTGAACTCATTTTATGTCTTTTGCTGTTAAATCAGGTGAAGTCGCTGCACCTAAAGAGTACCATGGGTACCCCAGTCCGCCTCTATTAAGCTAGTTCTAAACTACGGCATTATGTTTTTGGAATGCTTAGAAATGTCACCCCTTTCGTGAACAAATTATAATTGTTTTTTGAGAGATGAAATTATGTTCATGGATTTGTTCTGAATGCTTAACCCTCAATTCAAATCTGTCATGTGTGAACTTTGCTTCCTTTGAAATGTTTAATGCTGCTGGAAAGCCAACTGCAGAAAGAAAAACACAAGCGTCAAAACTTGCCTGAGATGAATCTCCTTTTGCTTTATATAGACGGTAAAATAGGTAAACTTGCTTCATAATTTCAATGGTGTTTTTTTGCTGTTCTCTATTAAAAAATTGGGTCAATCATCGTATGCCCTAAAAATGAACCACAGAGTTGTCTCCAATCCTGCTCCGGAGTTTACTCTCAAACCAAAGAATGTTCATAAAAAAGCTCTTCAACGACAGCCATTATCTTAATTATCAGTTTCGGTTGGTCAAGAGCCTGAAGCTTTTCTGCGATATCCCAAATCCCATCCTCTTTTTGATAGCTGTGAGAAGGAATACATAGGCTTGCTGCTGCATTCAGACAGCCTTAAATATTCAACACAAGCAACAATAACCTAACTCTTGTACAATATTTGCCATAATGTAATATATGACCTCTAAATATCATAAAAGCAATGTTATTTCTTTAATTCTTTCTCCGGAAAGTGTATTTTGTAGGTTCAAATGAACGATTAAAATTCTAGTTGTCACAGGCTCTTATAAAGGGTCATATGCCCCCCCTCTTAAAAATAAAAGAGCTTTTCAACAATATATTTTTTATGCGAGAAAACCTCACTCCTGAAAAATATACTTTGTGAGCCCAGGTGAGTGAGTACAACTCTTGTTGTTCCAGATTCTTACAAGGGGTGCATGTCCTGACTTGAACTCAAAATCTGTTGTGCCGATCACAAGTTCTTTACCATCACGTCACGCGGATCTTTTCAACAACATTGTTGCACACTCCTGAAAAATATACTTTGTGAGCCCAGATGAGCGAGTACAACTCTTGTTATTCCAGACTCTTATAAGAGGTGCACGTCCTGACTCGAACTCGAAACCTGCTGTGCCGATCACAAGTTCTTTACCATCACGTCACGTGGACCTTTTCAACAACATTGTTGCATCATAAACAACAATTTCTTCCTATAAACCTTTCCGCAAGCTGCACAATTAAGAGAATCTGTGCTCACAATTCTTCGCATCCTGGAGAAGATTATTGATTTGAAGGCATTCGATCGAGCTCGCATTCCATAGTTTTCTTCGAACCTGGCTCTAACGAATTAGCATTGCGAAGTCGAGCACAAGTGACAAAACAGTACTAGACTGTTAATGTACACTGCACCAAGATTTTGAAAAATCTTTTAAAAATATTGGTCCCACCTTTTGAAAAATCAAACGAAAGAAGTTTTTCTCGCAATGAAACAAAGAGAACTCGGCTAGACTTTGTTTTGTCCATATCCCTAGTCCTATAAAAAGCCAGCACCATAGCTAACTCTGCGCATAAATTAGCATTGCAGGTTGATCATGAGACTTGAGTTTGCGCCATAGACATAGAAAGGAATCAAATCTGCAATGTGTGGGGAATATTTCACTTTCGATGAAAATTAATGAGTTTTTTTGATAAAATTTCTGTTTCTAGCTTTGCTGCAGATTCGACAGATAAAGACAGTGATGACTTTTTGAATACTGCAGAAGATTTTCATGAAAGCGTGTTCATAGCTTCCCAGAGTACCATGATACATTAAATCATCCCTATCCAAACTGAAGGGGGAAAAGGTAAAGCAATAAGTTCACATTTCATTAAAGAAGTTGCAGAAATTGGATACAACTTTAACTTTTCATATTTGATTTGTCATCCTCTCTTCACATGATAGATTATTATCATTGAATTCTCTTACACATCTAACTTTTTTTTATTTTCATTTTTAAAGTAGTTTCTAAATTATGGATACATGCTTGGCTATGCTATTAGTGTAGTCAAAATATAGCTTGATTGAGATTGGATAATGCTTATCATTTGGGAAATATAGCTTGAAGTACAACATTCATCAATTACTCTCCATTTCCTTTTTAATTGCTAGGAGATCTTCATTTGAAAAGATTAGAGTTTGTAATTTTCATTTCCTTTTAGGTAGTTTGTTCAGAAATATATTTAAATTATTTTTTAAAATAACTTTTATTTAGAAATATATTAAATTAATGTTTTTTTTATTTTTTTAAAATCATTTTAACATAGCATATGAAAATAACCTAAAAATACTAAACTTTTTTTAATTTAAAATAAAAAAAACACCTTTTCTTTCAAAAAAAACACTTTTAAAATCAATGCAAATTACCTATATTAGGTTTCACAATTCATAAACTTATTAAAATAATAATAAATAACTTGCCTTTTTTCTTCCCGTCTCTGCTATGAAATAACTAGTGATTTTTAAAATTGAAAAACAAATTAATTAAACATGTACTTTTCTCCTTATTTTTTTAAAAGAAACTCTAACAAGGATGGTGATGCTGTAGATATGAGTTACTGCTGAGTTTTTTGTTTTTTCAACCAGGAAAAAAGAAAAAAAAAAGACGAAGAGAGAAACAATGGTGAAACCTAAAAGAAACGTTTCTTTCTCCAAAAAATTCTTCAAAGTCTACCTTTCAGATCTCAGTTCCCGCCAGCTGGTACTTTCTCTCATTCTCTATGCTTCTCAACTGGGTTTTTTGTTTTCTCAATTGGATACTGATCAAAATTGAATCTTTCTCAATATTTGCAGAGTTTACCACCTGCGTTTGGTATACAATTTAATGGAAAGGATGAAGCCTTACCGAAGAATGCTACACTTAAAGATGGAAACACAAAGACTTGGCAAGTAGGGTTGGTGAAAAGAGAAGGGGTCTGGGTTATTAATGATGGGTGGAAAGAGTTTGCTTGTTATCATTCTTTAGTTGATGGAGATTTCTTAATTTTTAAGTATGATGGGATTTCTGAATTTGAAGTTGAACTGTATTGTAATAATGGATTGAAGAAAGAAGGCAGAGGTTTAGAGAATAAGCCTAGCATTCATGTGAAGGAGGAGCAAGAAAAGAGAAGAAGATTTTATTGGTCGTAGGCCTAGTAGTGGTTGCAAGCAGAATGATTCAGTCATTGAGCCTCGCATAACTCGATCGCAGGGTTAGTTTTTGATAAATTATTTTTTGTAGACATGATTTTGCCTTTTTATTAATGTAAGTTGTTTTGTGTTAATAGGTTTGTTTGGAAAAAGTGGACCTAAATCAAGTGAAACTAAGATAGCAAAACTTGAAGAATGCAAGGGGTCTAAAGCACCATCATCTGTTCCTCGTGAAGTTCCACGCTTTGTTATCAATATCACTCAATATACTCGATATGCAGTGAGTTTTCTTATCTTGTATCTTGCAAGATTGGTAAAGAAAGTAAAAATAATAATCTCAGGAATTCATTTTAATCCAATCATTTTGACTGTTAGATGCACAATTGTGGTTATTTTGCCTATATCTAATTACTTTGAGGTTCTAAAATGGAAATGGAAGGAATATGACAAGTACCCTGTTGTCCGTTGTGGTTCACTTGCGTGTATTGGTTCCAAGAAACAACACAAGACTAGGAAGTTTGTATGGCTTGGTCTTAAGTATAAAAACCAAACGAAGAGAAAAAAAAGTAGACTATCGTTTAGCTTTAGCCTTCAGTATTTTTTTTTTTAAAAAAAAAACCAAGCAGGGGCAAGGAAATATATTTAGCCCTATTGCAATTGCAAGTTCCAAGCATAACTATGACACATTGTTTATTTAGAATTTGTCTGATCTAATGTCTGAATTTAATGGATTTTTGATATAGTTATGAGTCATTTAGATGCATGCCTTTCAATGTTAAATGAAACATAAATTAGTTGTTGCAGTTGCTAAGTCAAATTTGGCCTAGTGCTGATTTGATCTAATATGATAGCTCAAATTGCTCATCTATATTGAATTAGAAAGTCCTTTGTCTGTGTCAAATAAGGTTTGTCTTTTAAAAAGACGAGAGTTTTAAAATCTTTACTTCAGTAATGAGTTGTTCCAGGAGTTCATTGATTCGATTGCCTGGACCGAAGCCTCAACTCAACTGGTTTTAATTGTCAACTAGCATTTGGTTATCTTGTCTGTGGTTGCTCTTTACTTGGGTTTCAACATGAGCTGTTAGTTCATTTTAAGATCCGTGAAACAATTGCACAGCAGCAATTGTTGCTGGGGATTTCAAAATTCAACCAATTGGATTACTCTGATGTCCTGCCCTTTTACACTTAATTTAAGGACCAAGGAAAAAAATCTATCCCTGCCAAAATCCAAGAAATCTGAATTGGTATTGCTCTCTTAGCTGGCAGAGGATCCGAAATCTTCTGAAAAATGGTCACTGCTTATTCCAGAGAAATTTCTCTCTCGACTTTGTTTCAGCTGTTAGTAAGATTGTCTTCGCCGACTTATACGGCACATTCTTCTCTATTACCTTTAACTTTTACCTAGTTATTGTCTTGCCATTGAGAATTTAATCTTGTTTGGTGACCCTTTTTTTCATTACCACTGCATCCATAGGATGTCTTATTGTGCTCTTGCTTTCTGCAGCGTATTCCTAATAAATTCATGAGAGAACATAATATTGAAGTCCCTAAAGAGATAAAACTTCGCAATGAGAGTGGGAAGTTATGGCCTGTGCAAACCAGTCTCTGGGACAGCGGCTATACTGTGCTTAACAAATGGATTCTCTGAGTTTTGCAGAGCTAATAAGTTGGTACCAAAAGACCAGTGCGTTCTTACATTTATATGCTCAAAAGGCAATTTATGCAAAGTTATACAGGTGCAAGCTGTTCGCAGGGGTCCCAGAACTTGAAAGCATGGCAGCTTGTCTGACCTTTATCATAATAGGTAAGGCAAAACATTGTTTAGTTCAGGAATATTCCTCTTAAATTTTTGAGCATGGTAAGATGGTTTGTTTATACTTGATCAAATAGTGAGAGCAATCCATTGTTCTGATTGCTGATATCTAAACTAGATTTTTCTATCTGTTTGTTCTAAGGTTATCAATTTCGTGTCGGTTGGTGCTTTGTTTTTTCAATTGGATCAGAATATTTCGGTTTAAAGCATTGTTGCGCTGTTTCGGGGCTTTTTATATATATATATATATATATATATATATTAATTAAAAAAAATAGTTAAAATACAAAAATAAAATTATTTAGAATTGTGCAATTTAATCTAAAAAAAGACACAATAAAATGATTTTTCTTAATCAAAATTATGAACATGTATAATATTACAAGAATATCATCATCAATCTCGTAAGGTCATTATATTTTTTTGATTGTTATAAAATTTTTTAACATAATATATATAAATATGTCAAGAGATTCATCATAAAATTTCATCTCAATCCAATGGTTGAATTAAGAGATAGGATTGATATTGTAAAATTATTTATTATTTAGAAAATATATTATTTGGCCGAAACGAAATGGATATAATGAAACTGGAATGTTTCGGCTAGTATTTGACTGAAAAATTCAGAATGAGCTAGAATTTAAACCGAGATAAAAACGATATTATTTTAGTTTTTAACCAGTACAAAATATATCGACCGCAACAAACAAAATGAAATAGACAATGGCCTTCTTCAAAAGATTGAACACTAGCTTGGACTAAAATAATAATAAATAGGTCCAACAGGATTCCATGAGCCAGGCAGTAGACCAAATCTTTGTCTGAACCAGACCATTTGGCTGACATAAAAACCTGCGAGTGGATTTGGTGAACTAATCAATTAAAAAACACACTGATGATCAGGCTTGACTCCTGCACAGCACATACTCGTTTTCTTGATTTGTTTGTATTTTGTTTTTTATAGAATCACATATTACATAGTCCATCGTCGTTTCAGCTTGTCTTTTTCCACAGCCGAAGATGCAGATTTTTGTTTTATAGCGTTGGAGTTTACTAATGAAGTTAGATAGACTAGAGATTTATTATATTGTAGTAAGGTAAATGACTTCTGCTTTAGCTATTACCAGTTTTTTTAAAGTTAAAAATTATATATTTATTTTTTTGCATGGTTATGTGATAATGATAAAACCATGAAATGTATAGCAAAACAAAATAATATGTCTAATAACTATTTAAACCTGAAAATAAAAAAATAAAAGTAAAAAAACTAACTTGAGTAAACCTATTAGTGGTTAGTGCAACTCCTTGGGGTGAGACAAAATTTTCAACCTAAACAATAAACAAAAGTTAAGGCGATATTAGGATTTCCAAATAAATAAAAGAAATTTGAGATTCAAGTCATTAAGCTTTATAAGTTTAGTTATATATACACAAACAACTCTAATTTAATAGTATGAAAAAACAAGCAAACTCAATAAAATTTTCTAAATCAAGGTTAATCTTTCAAAATTATAACTTATGACTTCTCAGACTTTGGTTTCAACAAGAAGCTTAATTCCCAATAAATTTAATTTTGAAAGATAGAATTGAAAAATAATAGCAATAAAAAAAAAACAAGAACCAAACACGGAAAGAAGAAGAAGAAGAAGAATATGGATGAAATCACAATGAATAAATAAAATCTACAACTTTTCTCAAACAAAAAAATAAAATTAAAAGAATGAGGATCAAATTTGAGAGATGAGAAATTGAGGAAAAAATTGAAATTTGTTTTCCCAATATGAAGTGGTTTTTTCAAATAAAACAATTTTAACTCAAAAAACGTTGAACTACATTTGAAGGGAAAAGAAATTTAAGGGTTGCTGTGATTTTTTTCATAAGCAACACGCAAATTGAGATAGATAAGAGAGATGTAAGAGGAAAGGGAATCAGACTGACATCAAATCGAACATAATCACCATACACGTGTCACCCAAATAGTATGATAATGACAAAACGCATCAAATAAAATGACAAAACAATTTTTTCCATTACCAGAGTCAACCACACACACTGACCGTAGACGGTGGAGTGGCTGACACACTAATGTGCACTACAAGTTTTTTTATGCATTAAAAGACAACATTACCCTTTAAGATCAGATAATTATTGCAAAAAAAACCTAGTGATGAGTTCACATCTACAAAGATGCCTTAAGAAATTTGATTTTAAAGATGTTATAGTCATTACACTAAGCTTAAAAAAGTGAAATAAAATCATTATAATGTGCAAAGATGCTTTGAGAATTTGGATTCTAAGGGTGATAAAGTCATTACATTGTGCTGAAAAAAGTGAAAATAACCAAGAATGCCCTTTAGGCATAGTTAATTGATATTTTTCTTTTAAGAATATTAAAGTAGATCCATTGTACAAGAAATTTAGAAAAAAAACAAAGATGTCCATCAACAATTCTAGAATGATAAATGAACCTTATTAAATATAAATCTATCCATTTAAGCAAGTTCAATAGTTTTTTTTTTAAAGCAAAGACATAAATCCACAATTATAATCCACAATGATAGAAATTGAAAAACTTATGTATAAATCTAATAAAGTTGAGAACTTTATATGTTAATAAATAAATAAATAAAAAGTCATTATTGATAAATAGAAAATTTTAAAAAAATGAGAGTTAGACTTAAGATATTTGGTCCCACAACTCAGATATTCAACATAGTTGTGTTTAGACACTTTGTTCACAAAAATAATTTATTTATTTATTTAAATAATAATAATAATAAACACATAAAATTTATTAAATAAAAATAAAAGGAAAAAAAATTATTATAAATGGTTACACGTTTTAAAAATATTATCTGAAAATAAATATCTTGAACATGCAACCTTTTTCAAAATATTGTTTTACATAAAAATATTACGTGTAAATAAAAAAGATTATGACAACATGTAATCAAATAAATCGAGAACCATTTGTGTCAATAAATGAAAACAAAGTCATTAATGATAATTTAATTTAAATATATCTGGAAAAGTCGAGAGGTGAATATAAATCAAGATATTTGATCCCACAACACGAATCATGTATCTGATTATCTTAAATGACTATGTTTATTAAAACAAATTTTTTATTTAATAAAATGATAGTGAAAATAAACACACATATAAAATTGATTGAATAAAAAAAAACTATATTGTAGTGTTGCACTTATTAGAAGTACTATAACAAAATATTTTTAACTCTTCAATTATACATAGCATAAAAAAACGTAGATGAATTAGAAAAACCTGTTTAAAAATTAAATACATAAAAAATAATTGAAAAACAACTACTATTTTTTTAAATAAAACTAAATACAAATTTTTTTTTAGAGATAAGGGATATTAATTGAAATATAATCTAAAAATTATTAGAAAAAAACATATAAAAAAATGATTTTTTTTTAAAAAAAAAGGTCAGACCCTGCTAGGCCAAGACTTGGCCTGTTAGAGGAAGGGTCCTTGGACAGGTTGACAAGAGGAGCCCATGAATGAGCCCTTTTACTGTTAAATATAATTATCTTTTGAAAAATATTTGAGACGATATATTATCTAGGACTCTCCAGATTCCAATCATTGCAACAACCAAAAAAATAAGATACATGTTTTTTTGAGTCAAAAATCTATTTTGACCTAAAACACTTAAAAAATTACTGAAATACCTATACAAAACCATAAATGGTCTTAAAAAAAACATATAAGAACCTGAAATCAATCTTAAACCAAAAATCTTTCAAAACTAGATTTTTTTTAGGTCATTTCAAGGTTAAAAATACACATAAAGTGGAACTTCCCTTACAAAATGAAACTCTTTGACACAAAGTTTGACCATTTTGGTGGTTAGAATTAGTAATTATACTGATTTTCTCTCGGTATTGCTGAATTTCGATTAACTTTTTCTCTCATCTCTTAAATTAAAGATTAAAAAATAATAAAAATAAAATCTTGTACTAAAATTGAATTAAGAAAATATCGAGGAATAATATATATAAAGTAAACATATATAAAGGAATAATATATATATAGAAAGTAAACATTTCATTCACTTGCCCTTGATTTTGATCCAAAAAGAATGAGTTCTTGCAAAAAATAACTTTGAGGATCAAGTTGAGAAAAAACACAGTTACAAACAGTATCCACAATAAAATGCACACGCGTTTTAGTTAATAGTTATTACTGTTAATGCTTGATTTTTGTCCGATAAGAAAATATAGGAAAAGGTGGCCTCCTTGACCAGTATCAAATATCAATATCTGTTTTCCTTGAATATTCATCACCAACTAAAACAAGTGCCTAAGCAATAGCTAATCCAAAGAAAAGAGTTCCTTCATAGGAAAATGAATGTTCCTACAGGATTCTTGAACCATGTTTTATACTTTATCATCTTCTTTCCAATTTTTTTGTTTCTATTTTTTCTGGGATGCATCAAAGGTATCCATTTATTCCTTTTCTCTGTCTTCTTCATTTTATCCGAGTCACTGTTAATCCTTTGTTGTTAATCCTAAAAGTATTGTGCAGGTGCTGTTTTCAGTCCCTTTGTTTTTCTGGTAATTGCTTTCGGTGATACTGGTATAGTCATTGGGTTATGGCCCCTTCACCTTATATGGAGTAACTACTGCATAATAAAGTAAGTTTTCCGTTTGCATGGGAGTGTACCTGTTAATGGGTCAGCTCAATATAGCATCAGGCCAGTTCTTTCCCTTTCTTTCTTACCGTTCCTTTGAAATTGAAACAGATCAAAGAGGTTTGGCCCATATATGAAATGCCTATTGATCTTACTAGTTCCGATACCAATAGCTTTGTGGACTGTTGTTGGAGTTGTTGGGAGTGCGGTTATGGGTGCTATGTATGGGTTTCATTTGGCCTGTCATGGAGACATTTAAGGCTATCAGCAAGGAAGGTTCAATTTGTAGGAAGATGATTAGATGCTTTGATGTAAGATTTCTGTAGCTCTCCTACTTCGATACACCATGAAAAACATGATTTGTATGTGTCTAGCCAGAAATATAATGTTGTTTTTGTAATGACTTTTCTAGGATGGCACTTGGTCCTGTGTTCTGGGAGCATGCACAGTTGTCCGTGATTTTTCTGACTTTTCCTTCCACTCGTACTTCTCTGTTATGGATGAGCTGCTGGAGTCGAAGGGGGAGGAGCCTATTGAACTCAAGTATTGATCTTCCTATTTCATGCAATTTGATTCTGCTAATGTTAGAACTGTTTCATTGTTGGGATTCAAATTATTTCTCCTTTGAATGTTTCATTCAATTGCATGGTCATTATTTCATTCTTGAAAACTTGTAAACGAATCATATTGGTCTCTTCATCTGCCTCTAATGAAAGATGAGATAGTTAACCATTTATGCTGCACATCCATGTTTTCTAACTTGTGATTTTGGCATGACTGGGGTTCAAAGAACATTTTAATGGGCTTTTCATTTACATGTCTAATGAAGTTTTTTATTGTTCCCCTGGTTTTCTAATAGGGTCACTCAGATACCTGGATGCCTACTGGCAGCAATTCTAGGAATTGTGGTTGATGTTCATGTCATCACCATAATAGTTCTGTTAAAAGCACCTTTAATGCTGTTGAAAAGGTTGGCACCGGCTAATACAAGATCTTATAGGAAGGGAAGGGCCCATTTTTGGAGACTGTGTGTGTTCCCTTCGCCGCACTTTGGATTCTGTTATGGCCTATCATGGTTCTGCTGGCGATTGCAGCAGGCATAATATCAAGTCTTGGTTTTGGTTGTTTTGCTGCAGCTGTTGCATATCAGGTAAAATTTGACTACCATATTATATCTGCTACCATTCATGTGGGATTATTATGGTTATTTTCTTTATGAGATTTCTCTTTTGCTCTTTAAACCAGGAGAATTCTACTAAGAGGGGGTTGCTTTATGTAATTGCTTCTGCCTCTATATTCGATGAGTACACCAATGATTTACTTTACTTGCAAGAGGGTTCCTGCCTCCCCAGGTATGGAACTATAGTAATGCCTATATATGTTCCTGAATATTATTCTGCTAGATGGTGTAGCCAGTCCTTCAATGATCTGTATGATAATTTCTGTTGGTGCGGCAACCAGGCCCAGATATCGAAAAGGGGCTACTTCCAGTTCTTCACTGATTCCTGTGAAGGGACTGCATGAACGATTTGAAGCTGCTTATGTTGGTGAACAATTAGCAATGACTACTACAGATAAAGCCACGTCACTGAAGGCTGCATTGGTAAGTATGAAATGTGTACATGGCCTAGTTATGACAAACTTCACCATCAGGCTTTGTTTTCAGAAATCCTTGTTTAGTCCCACCAAAGAGAGGGAGGGGGAGGAAATTGAATGTCATTGTTATAATAGCCTTCTGTTGACAGAAAAGGCACTCTTTGCTTCGTAAGTGTGTTCGTAAATTGTGATAATGTTACTGAATAAATAAAACCTGAATAACTTGAACAAGCTGGACATAAGTACTCATTGTTTGTATAACATTATTATTCTCTTTTCTGTCTTCTACAGCTCTCTTTTATTGCTATCAGACCATAAGATTCACATAATTTTGTATTGTAAAATGATACTCTCGTTTTCTTCCCATCAAATTCACCTTTATTATCTTTAGTTTTTTAAGCTGTCACTTCAAAAATGTTTCTGTTTCTTTTGTATGTTGATTAATTCTGTCTACGATATGTAAATCAGATATGGGATAGTTTCTTCAAAACATTTGAAGATATAGGGAAAGAGCTTCTCAGAATGGGAGCCATTGGAGTACCAGATTTGGATGCCTGGGCAGACTCAAAATCAAAGATCATCAACAACGGAATTCCTGCATATGCATTTCTTGAATGCTTCCTCCGCTCTATCAAGCAGGGCTCCTATGGTTTAATCCTGCGTAAGAATCACTTCACTCTTGCCACT
Source organism: Salix udensis (assembly GCA_029204005.1). Lineage (NCBI taxonomy): Eukaryota > Viridiplantae > Streptophyta > Magnoliopsida > Malpighiales > Salicaceae > Salix > Salix udensis. The sequence continues at coordinate 9,450,124 of CM055025.1, forward strand.
TAACACGAAACTAAGCAATTTACCAAATTGCAGCAGTAACTTGATTCAAGGCCACTTTATTTAGACCACTACAGTGATGGAAATTATCCATTTTTGGTCATTATTGTAGAATTCAAATCAAATATTTGTGTTTTACTTCTTAAATGGGTTTATATGTCACATATGAAGTCCCCAAAATAGTAACTAATATCTTGAAGTTTGCAAATAAAGTTTCTAATGCAAATCTCCATGTCTGTACTGGAGATTTTGGTCTATTGATTGCTAACTTAATGAAAACGAATTGATGATCGCATGACATGAAATAATCTTCATCCTACATGTTTCAGGTGACAATGTTGAGATAACAAGATTGAATAGACCAGAAGGACGAATTTTTGATTGGCTCTATGAGCCAATGTGCATCATGAAGGAGCAAATCAGCAGTCTAAAATTAGATGAATCTGAGGAGCTGTACTTTCTACAAACACTGCCTGTATGGTGGCGATGCAAAAAGAATAAAAACTTTGCTGAATGGTGGCACTCCCCCATCCGACGAGATCAAAAGAGCCCAGTTGGAGGGTATTAGTAGAAGGTATTGCTAACACTTCCACTCTGAATCATGTAGTTCAATAATGTACATTTCCAAAACATCCCATAATGTGTTGCAGTGGCTATGCTTTGTTCAGCAACCAGAAACTGACCACTAAACATTGCCCTCCATTCAATTATTCTCCAATTTGAATTACTATAACATGTTCATTAAACGACAAAGTTCTCTTATTTGTATTTCCCTTGCCTTTTCTTTCTTTTTACTTGAGAAATGATTTATATATTGCAAACCAGATTGCAAGGTTTCTGTTTGACGCTGTCAAGGCTGCCGACATCAAGGCGTCGCTTCTGTGAAGTTGTGAAGGCAATTGAGCAGGAAGCGAAGAACTCCGGCATCCTAGCGGGAAGAGATGACTTGGAGGCAGCTAGATAGGTCCTCGCCGCATCTCACACCTGTATAGAAATGATCGGAATGAATCTGCTATTGTTACTCGTAAACTATGTTTTAGCCTCTCAGCTTGCTGGTGAACTAGTTGACAGTCACCGGAAAATATATTTGTAAAAAAAAACAAATCTTTATACATGGGCAAATGGATGATGTCCCATTTCAATGAAAACATCTGATATCTGATACGTCAACCATTTTAAATTTAAATTAAAGAATTGTTAGAGAATTAGAGAGTAGATTAAAAGAAAAGGGCTTAGGACTCAATTACAATGAAATTTAGAATTCAACTGAAGAGTTATTATAGAATTGATGACTAAATTGAATGAAGAGGGCAAAAAGGAATATGACACGTGTATGGCCTCTAACTTTTTTTTTCTTAGAAAGGAATTCTTTCTAGAAGAAATGATTTGACTTTTCTTCCGCAGTGGAAGAGAGAGAGAGAGGGACTGAGTGAAAACATTCTGGGCTCCTCGTGAAGACTGGGCTCTCCCAATTGCTTCTTCTATGAACATTCTAGACCCAGCAGAAACCCCTGGAAAGTTCCTTGAGTTTCTACATCTCTCCAGAAACTCCCATTTCTCCACCCCCAATAAGTTCCCTCTATAAATAACCACTCTCCCCCCGCTGAGATCCACTGCCAACAAGAGAAGAAACACTACAAAATTTTCAGCAATCGGAAAATCCAGCGAGAAGAGAGAGATGGATCTGAGAATCCTGGGTATGGACGCGCCATTCTTCGACACTCTCCAGCACATGATGGATGCAAATGATCACGAGGCAGACAAGTCCTTCAACGCGCCAACACGCACCTACGTGCGTGATGCCAAGGCAATGGCATCGACACCAGCTGACGTGAAAGAGTATCCGAGCTCGTACGCGTTCATCATTGACATGCCGGGACTGAAATCAGGCGACATCAAGGTTCAGGTGGAGGAGGACAACGTGCTGGTTATTAGTGGAGAGAGGAAGCGTGGAGAGGATAAAGAAGGAGCCAAGTATGTGAGAATGGAGAGGAGGGTTGGTAAGTTCATGAGGAAATTTGTGCTGCCTGAGAATGCCAATACCGACGCCATTTCTGCTGTTTGTCAAGATGGGGTTTTGACTGTCTGTGTGGAGAAATTACCACCTCCTGAGCCCAAGAAGCCTAAGACGATCGAGGTCAAGGTTGCTTGAAGAAGATTGCTTGATCATAAATATAATGTGGCTTTGTTTTGGGTGTTTAAGGTTATGAACTTATGATAAATGATGAGTGCGTGATGGTGTTTTTATTAATTTTAATTACAATATAATGTTCTGAGAAAATTTCGTTCCCGGGCCTAAAGTTTTTATATGTTTTAATTTAGTCCTCAAAACTTCTAATTTTGTTCTTCTTGAATTTTTATTCTCTTGATGTTACATGTTATCACATGTTTGAGGAGTCGTAAATCATTTCAGAGCCAAATTTAAGGTCAATTTACATAATTTAATTTCACTTTATTATAATTAACAATAATAATAATAATAAAAAAACTAAAATTGATATTGACAAAAATATTTTTCTTTTTTCCCACATAGACTTGTTCAAGTGACACATAAAACTACTCTAAAATCCTTTAATTGTTTTATATTAATATTTGGTTCGCTCTAGTCCATTAAAAACAAAAAGCTTGTTTTGTATTTGTAAAATAAGATAAAAAAAAGTCACTGATTATAATGATAATTAGGAAATACTAATTGATCAACAAAGATCTATGATAAGGGATTGATTATGCTAGAGAAAAGATACTTTCATCCTAAAATATCTTACCCTGACATAAATTGTATTATTAATTCTATCTTTTATTTATAACAGTTTGTTATGCCTAATTTACTAGTGGTCTATCTATAAAGAGATAACAAGTTTATTGTTATGAGTTAAACCCTAGATTGAAGGTTAAATCGAAGATTATTAATATCGTTTCGGCTAAAATATTTTGTACCCATCAAAAAATGAGATAAAACAATATTGTTATTGTCTCGGTTTAAATTATAATTTATACCATAAATTTTAGTCAAATACCAGTCAAAACACACCGAAAATACCAGAAATTTTAAATGAGGGTATGTTTTTTTAAATAAAAAGGCACAGACGTTACTCCTTGTTAATATTAAAAAAAAGAAGCAGCTAAGCTCCCTGTTAGTCTATTGTCTAAAATACCAGGAGTGAATAACAAATGTTTTATCGATCATGAGTTTGAAAATGGGAGAATTTTTGAAATATCATCCTTTTGAAAGCCTTGTAATTTGGGCCAAACTTCAAGGAGCTGTTTTTTAGCAGCCGCACAGCACCTAAACCTCTTCATCTCTTCTCAATGTCCTAAAACCCTCCCTCCCCGTTACAAAAATCCAACGAGAAACCAATTTCTTAAAAATATGACTTGAAAATAAAAGCGGGATTCTCAGCTCCTCGTTTCTGTTTCTTTTTAAGTTACAATCTTTTTTGTAACCATAAAACAAAAGTTTTGTTTTTCTTCCTTTTTAATGCAATCCACGTTAAACACAGCCATAAATTATCATCAATTCAATTTTCAATGGAAATCTCAAAAACCAAGTGCAAGAAAGTTCAAGGCCTCTCCAAAAATCCTACCTTTATCTAATTCCCTGAGAACATCTGTTAATTATGGACCTGAAGAAGGCCTTGACAAGGTTCCGGGTCCACCCGGGTCTGAACCCAATTCAGTGTTAAGGTTGCCTGTTGTCATTAGGCAGTCAGGTCGGGTTTCGAGGTATATATATGAAGGGAATAGCTTGAAGTTGGTCAGTCTTGATGGGGGTTCAGGGTCCTTTCCTTTGGATTTTGAAGATGCGTTTCGTAAATTGGTTCGGGTTATTAAGGATTTTCTTATACCTAAACAAGTACCTGAGAACTATATGGGTTATGTTAAGTGGAAGTTTTTGCATAGAGTTTTTAGCTCTGCTTTGCAAGTTCTTGCTACTCAGGTACGTATTATGCCTTGGAGATTTTATTTTATTTTTTGGCTCGTTTTGTTTAGAAGTCTTGAGGGCGGTTGCTGTTTATTGAGCGTGGTCAGTTTATGGTTATGGTTTTAAATGTGAAGGTTGATGCTTTAATTATTTGGTGATTTTAAATTGATCCCATTAAAGTTGCTGAAGAAATTTTTGGAGACTGATAAGGAATATTAACTAATAAGACTTAAAAACTGGATAAACAAGAAGAGATGATTAGAAAGATGGGACCTTTTTTTTTTTGAAAGGAAATTTTGGCTGGCTTGAATGCTTATTTTGTGAGAATGGGAATTTTTTTATATTAGGCAATGTTTCGAGCTATAGGCATTGGGTATTCTCGTTCACTCCCATCGGCAGCAGCTCTTAACTGGGTGTTGAAGGATGGACTTGGACGGCTAAGTAGATGTATTTACACTGCTAGTTTAGCATCTGCATTTGATACTAATTTGAAGGTATAATTTCTGCCTCCATTAGAAGTTCTGATTTATAGGCTTGAAGCTTTTTTCACTTATTTTCTTTTGGAGATGTTTACCAGACTTGCACATACAAGCGCTGTATTTTTGTGTTGCCAGAGCCTTCACACTATTCTTAATGTGTTCTGTTATGATGTTCTTTCTTTTGCAGAGAGTCAGGTTCACCACATCGGTTCTATTCAGTTTGAGCATTGGAGTTGAGCTGCTGACTCCCACCTTTCCCCAGTATTTCTTGCTTCTTGCAACTCTAGCCAACGTTGCCAAACAAATAAGCCTTGCATGCTACCTGGCAACTGGTGTAAGGATTTACGCTTGACTGTTATTCTCCTTTCTGTTAACTATCCTTGTTTTCAATTCATGATATGCTGATGTAAATTAGTTCTCTTCTATTTTTTTGGAGAATATAATGTTAGTTAAGTTTTGTTTGTTGAGGACAAAGAAGCAGCCATGACTAATATATGCCTATATTATTATCTTACTTTCACTACCTTGTGTTGGTGTTTATAAGTTTATTGTTTAGCAATTTCCCCTCCAACATTCTGTAGTTTTTTCCCCCCCATTTTGATTGTTCCTTTTTGTCTATGTACCTACTTGTTGAACATTAGCTTCATCATAGAACATGGTCTGCAATCATTTCAGTGTCAGTTCTAGGTGGCATTCATACACAAACAGTGAAGCACATAAACAACACAATTCTAATATAAAGTAAATTTAGTGGCTCAAAATAAGTTGCGAGCCCCGGAATCATTTCCCTCATGTGATTAATGGAAGCATGCTGCACCCTTTTCATCATTATTCTTAGGGACTGCAGTTTTACAAAGCACTTCTAGATGTTATTGCTTTTTGTTGTAATGGGTCTCTCTAATATGCAGTCTTCTGTTCATCGAAGCTTTGCAATAGCAGATAATATTGGTGAAGTTTCTGCCAAAGCACAGGTTATAAATTTTCTCTAGCATGTCTGCTTTGTCTTTCGCACATAATTTATTCCTTTTCCTTGTGAACATATCCTGACCTGTGGTATGGGTTTCAGATACAAACGGTTTGCTTTGATAACTTTGGTCTCATGCTTGCTGCACTTCTGAATATGCTGTTAAAAAACAACCAAAGGTTTTCTCTTTCTTTCCCTACAATGTCCTTTTGTTTTTGTAGGTATATCAATAAAAATATAGGGAGGATTTCCTCCCTGTAATAAATGTTTTTGCATTTTTAATATTCAATCAGCTGAGACATGTCTGATACTTATACATGTTTTTACTCCCCACTTTATACATATGTTCCTGTTTCAAAGTTACATGCACCTCTGGTTCTCGTCATATTCTGATGCTGAAAAGTTATTTTAAATTGATCTTATTTGAATAACACTTAAACCTTCCCTTTCTGAAGAAATAATGTTTTCTACCATTTGGACCTATCCTTAATGTGCTAATTGAATATTGTGTTGATTTATGCCACTGTATATTTCTGACTTGCTGTCACTGTGCAAGATTGCTTGCAGGTTTACCTTTCTTTGTTTACCCCATTTTCTCAGTTTTTGATCTTTATGGTATATATCAAGGACTCCAGCATGTCCATCTACAGACATTAACTAAGGTTTGTATGGGCTAGCATAATCTTTCTGCCTTCACATTTGGGATCGTTGAAGAGCATGATATGCTCAGTAGCAGATTTTGAGATTTTCAGTTCTCTATTCTTGTGCAAAAAATTCTTTCTGTTGCTATGTGCATGCCGGTTCATTATCCATTATGTTTATTGGACCACTCCTGAATGAAACAAAGCCTATACTCAAATTTCCATAGATATAACATATTAGATGCCTAGTGGCTGTTTTGTTATCTGTACCCGGACAATATAATAAGATTGTGCTTACCTATTAGAAATTTGTTCTGTTTTATTTACTTATGTGATTATGTTGAAAGTATTGTAATTGAACTTTAATTTTAATCCATCACTTATGTCAAACTGTGGATCGACTTTGCTTTTGTAAAAATGAATTTCATCTGTACATGTACAGCATATGTGCTCTAGTACTGCTTGTCCTCATTTTATAGATACAACGGTGTTTCCTCAAAGTATGAAGTTCATTGTTCAACCTCTTAACTTTTCCTATCTATTTTCAGGATAGGCTTGAAATCATTCTAAATTCATGGATTGATTTCGGGCATGTTCCTTCACCTGCAGAAGTGAGTAAAGAGGAAGGAATTGATTTTCTATGGACCAAAAGTGAGTCTTTTCTTCTCAGGTTTTAGTGTTTTTTAGTGCTTTGATGTTAGTTGTTATGAATGATGCAACTTGAGCTAATTATTGGGTTCCTTTACCAGGCAAAGAATTGTGGCCCATTAGAATAGGGTGCTTAAATACCAACAGCGAGATGCCAAAATCGGCAATGATGGCAATGCAGTCTTTAACTAGCGAGGATTATTATTTTGTATGCATGGAGAACTCTTACAGAGAATGGATAAGAATTAAGCCAGTATATCCATCAAAATCTTTTTCCTTGCATTTTCATACAATTATACAGTCACTCTTAAAATGCTTCTCACTCGTTCTTTTCTCTGATGAATTTCTAGCGAGGTATCCTACTTTGCCTACGGGAGGGTTCTGGTACCGCAGATGTTATGATGGGTTTGTTGCAGGTAAAAGGAACTTATAAAATGCCATTTACTTAGGATGCATGCATTATAATTTTCATCACATCATTATGGTATGCATGTTGATGGGAAAATCTGGCAGTATTTCTACTTTTTTCACATCAATGATGTAAAATGCCTTTTACATTGTTGTTACAGGCATGCTACATTCGGAAGGCCCTGATTTTCAGCAGTATGTGGGAGACTGCAGTGGAGGATAATGATGCCGCAGACTTGGTTTTCAAGGAGTGGTTTAAATTGATCGATGATAGCAAGCAATCTGCAAAAGAGGATTTGTCCACTTTGAATGATCAAATGGGATCTCTGGGTTGGGCTCAAAAACACATATTACTCAGCACAGAAGAGCAAGCTAGATACAGTTTTGTAGATGATTGAACATGGAAGATAGTTTGGGAGTACTGTAATATTGTCGGTGGCACTCTGATACATCATCAGAGTTTTCTGGGGATGAAATTGTTTGGAAAGGGGGACAAGTTGTTTATGTTGTCTTTCTGAGTTCCTTCTCAGGAGCATCAAATTTCTATGTATACGAACATGCACGCACACAAACAGGTGAATAATTCTTTACAGTACGGCAGGGTGCCTGGTGCTTTTGGTAGCCTTCAACATTCTTTTGAATATTGTATCTGCAATATGATTTTAATGACTGGAAAAAACATGACATGCATAACTTGTTGCTGTTCATAATAGCAACATTAAAAAGAATGTATTGATAATAATAAAGTTTGCCATTTCATTAAAAAAAAAATACGTTTGAGAAAATCATCAGTGCATGCATGATTTTTTGCAGTCTTTTCCTTGTATTTAACTATTTATCTATACTCATTGAATAAGCACATGCAAATGCAAACCCCATCACGTATGCCAGCGTTCATTCTAATCCAAATACTCTTAAATAAAATAGAGAAAAAGAAAATTGGTGTATGAAGAAAGGCAGCATCCGAAAGATCTTGTGATATCATCTTATACTACAAATGAATATTCGATTCTGTTCAGCTGTGGAAATAACTACACACAAAGGTAGAAACCAAGAACATCAACCGATCCCTTCTTCAGTCTTTCATCCTAATTTATGTGCCGGTAATCTCGCAAATAATTTTTTTGCCGCTTCATATCGAGATAAACCTAAAGGCTGGCTTAACAATCTTACAATAGCTCACGCAAGTAAAACTTCATCTCGTTAATTTCTGTGCCATTATATGTACAGTGGCAATGAGAACTGCTGCTTGGAGGCAAGACCCATATACAAGTGTTTCTTGCTTTACTGATCAGGTGGAATTGAAGCTTGCTTCAGTGCTATACATGGAATACTCACTGAGACTGAAGTTGGGTTTTTCTTCATCCCATTTCAAAATCTCCCTCGCATATTTAAGAGCCGAGTCAACGCTATCAGGTTCAAGTCCCTTGACTACAGAAGCATACAACTTCCTTCCAGTGAGTGAAGAGTAGAGCCTCTTGAACTTGACTGCCAAGTAGTGTGCACCCAGCTGACCAAGTGAGGGGCTACAATTAATGCTATTGCTGTTGTTGTTGGGGCGATGGCTACTGATCACTGGATGAAAATCATCAAACCAGTCACACTGAGTCAACGGTACTTGCTCAATCTTCTCCTCAAACAGATCAAATTTGTTTAGTATCAAAAGGAAATCCATCTGCTCAAATGTTGGATGCGTAACAATGCTCTCAAAGAATTTCCTGCTCTGCATCATCTTGTTAGTAGACATGCCATTCCCGTCGACTGTAAACTGGTCGTAGTCACTCATGGAAACACAAAAAATGACCATCCCAACATCTTCAAACATCTCTAGCCACTTGCAGTTCTCTCCAAGCCCCCGTGCATGTACACTAATTAGTTGATACCTGGTGTGACCAAAGAGATGGGGAAAAACTGTCAGCAATAAAAAGATACCACTCCAAATGACTAAATATTTAATAATGTTCCTGAGTGATGAGATAGAAGGATGAGCCATGCCAGAGATCAAGCAAATAGCCCAGCAGGACAGCGATTGCTTACGAGCTGTTCATTAAAAAGTCCAGAGCATAAAGCATCTGAAATTTAAGACATATCTATAATAGACCATGGCTCCTACCTAAGCAAGGCGTCATGCAGGTCTTCAGTGTCGTATTTATCATCAGATGCTGACTGGGGATATGAGAAATCCAAACAAGCAAGCCCATTTGATGAGGTAACACCCTCAGCATATAGGATATCCAAATCTGAGGGCTCATAGTCTGTTCTCAATATATCAACAGCCTGTGGAGAATAATTTTAGTAACAATAACAAAGCAACTGCAGTTACAGCTATTATCTAATATGTTTGGCAAGAGCACAATAAGATGAAATAAAATAGTCTATAAACCCTTAATCAACCCAGTGGTAAGCTTAAACATTACTATTGCTCAGCCTATGCAAGCTGAGGAATGAAAATTTCATTGCAACCATAAATCAGGTTTTGTTATTGCAGAGAAGCATATGTATAATCACATATAATTTAACAAATTTCGACCAAGCAAATGAACCTGAAGAAGGATCTTACCCGCTCCAAGAAATAGCTTGACACACTAGGCAGCATTTCCAGTTCATTTCTCCGCTTGTAAGTGGCCTGAATGGCTGTGTCCTTCCACAACTCTTCAACTAATGGTGCATATTCACGAGTAGCAGCAGGAAAAATGGCCTCCAAGTTTCCTGAAACCATAGTCTTGAGAATCCAATCTGAGAATGCTTTCAACCTTGGACCAATTGAATAGATAGTTCGTTGATTGGTGTTACTGGTACTCCCTGTTACCACAAAACATTTTCACTCAGGCACTTACAGAATATATGAGCACGTGGAATTTTAAAGTAAATGTAAATCAATCAGCTATCACACACCTACTTCTACATTGTAAGTGAGTGGATTCAACACATTCTGAAACAGCATGTTATTCATCAATACTACAAAGCATGTATCTAATCACATCTTGAAGACAGAACGTTCTTTGGCCCAATCCCAGCTCCCACCTAAAATCTGTTTCCTTATCTTATCTCTGATACACTACTTGGATGCAAGAGGAAGTAAGAATCTGGTGTGTTCCCATACAATAAAAGAGAGTTTTGGAAATCACAAATGTGAAGCAACAACCCTTGTTCTTCCCAAAGATAAGTTCATACCAAAAATCTCAGAAAGAACCTAGTGAGGATCTCCGTCCACTTTTAGTTCTATTGGTGTTCATCTATACACGTTCTATACATCCATGGACATTTCTTTTTTGTTCCCCTTTACGCATGTCCACACACACGAGTTAGTAATAAACACGAGGGTCATTCTTCAAAAAACAATACCAAGAACAAGGAAAAAATGAGAGTTGAGAAGATAAAGAGAACAGAGAGACTCAACATACCAATAGCTTCTGTTTCATCATTAGATTGGTCTTTCTTCATTGCAGCTAATCTTTCCTCTTCAAAACGGTCACGGCCCTCAAGAAGTATACCAATATAACCGTACACGTTACTCTGGATTGTCAGTTTAATGTTTTCACGCTCATCTTCAGTAAAAGGGACAGGTTTATAAAGAATCTTTGCCTGAAAAAAATCATTGAATTAAAATTAAGACACTAATTTTGGACAGCATTGACTAGCATTGCTTTTATAGCCATGCTTTGCAGGATAAGGCATGGCAGCCCCGATAATTTCAAAGGCCATGTTAGAGAAACTGAGTACAAGCATACAGGTACACAGATCAGTGCGTAATAAAAGTAAAAAGCTTGCAGGGCAAGGTTCATATACAAGCACTCCCTCCACGTGTCAGTTGTTTTAAACAGTCCAATACAGGCAACGACAAACGTTGTAATGGCACAAAACCCACAAGACCACCTAAATGAGTGGGCCTTTTCAATGTTCTAGTAGTGTTACATCTATTTTAACTCATTTTTTATCCAAAAATATTGCTTTTGTTGATGGTTTGCCTATGTTTCAAAGTTTAACTATAGCTTACCATTTAAACTGCTTTAATCAGTGTCTAGGTTTAGATCGGAAAACTTGCGCTTTCTTAAAATAAACATATAGCTTGAACGCTGTTAATGGTTCCTACTTTACCATCCAAGGTTCTCCAACTAAATTCAATAATCAAATAAATGCATTAGCATAATAACATCTATGTAACTTTTGAACATCACTTGGATGTTCTTAGATAGAAAAAGAGACCATAACCATATAAAAAAAAGCATTGACAGGCAAACCACATTAACATCCATAGTTGGAAAACAAGACAATGACCATATGACACTATAAAACGACTGGTGATCCTTAACATAAACAAATTTAGAGGTGAAATTCCCCAATTGTGAAACTACCTGTTTAAAGATAGTACTTGTTCCAGATCCACTGTTTCCAACTAAAAGCAGCTTCAGAAGTGTTCTCTGCTCAAGGTAGTCTGGGACACTTCTGCTAATCAGACTATTAACTTGTTCTCCGCAAGAATTTGAAGGTTTAAAAGGAACAGGCAGTGATAAGAACGCACAAACAAGCTTCATTCCCGCCTGTTAAGTAACACACCCAAATAAATTCCCATGTGCATATATAAATGCAGAAGCAGAAACTTCAGGTAGGGATGAGTTTTTCCATGTAGAGCATACCTTGCCCCAAATGTAACCTTTAGTGTTCTTCTGTCCTTCTTCTTGGTATGATCCATCCTCGTTCACCCAAAAATGTGGGTTGCCAGCACATTGAACTCCTGCTAGCTGCAATTTCAACAAAATGGTCATAAAACTAAACCCTTCACATTAAATAATTCAAACCAAACAAGAAGAGCATGATTAAAGACTCAACCTGCAACATCCTAAGCTCTACTTTTGTGATCTCCCGGCCATTAATGAAAACCAGTGAGTTTCCATTGCTAGCGTTTGCCTTAATTGGACCCCCAACATTCAAATGAGGACTTATAATCTGGGAAGGCTTCTGCCCTTCCTGTTAAATTAAAATTTTGAAATAACCATCAAACTCCAAAAACAAAAAACAAACCATGTCATATTATTACAAGAACATAATCACAAAAAGTATTACACTATATTCACCTTTCCCCAAAAACCAGACACTTTATCATACCAATAGTTTCCAGGTTTCATCTTCTTAGGCGGGTTCGAACAAGTCTGCAAAATAACCAGCTCCTCGTGACAAAGAGGTTCTCCATTCACATAAACATACTCTGGAGGCAACTGATTAGCTTCGCACAACTTCTCCGCCTTCATTATCTGTCTAACCTCCAAATCATTCAACAACCTCTTGAGCATCCTCGAACACTTCCCTAAACTCCCACGCTTCGGTTCATCAATCGGAAACCCGATACAAGTAACACACTTCCTCCCTTCTGGCATCGATCCCATCGCTCTAAGCACACAATTACTACAATATTTCGCATCACAAACAAGACAGACTTCCTTCTCCGTAAACCTATTCCCTTTGAAACACCTATAACAACTCCCTTTCTTCCCTTTACTTCTTGCCTCTCGTTTAACCCGGATAGCCCTCTCCTCCTCCTCCAAAAAGCCTTCATTCCCTTCAAACCCACCATCAGTATCGCTAGTAACTTCACCACCAACACCATCATCCGATTCAATATCGCGAAAAGTAACAACCGGGGCTTTTCTACCCTCACCATTCACGTCATTATTAGAAACCTTAACGAGAGAAACACGCGAAGATGGGTACTCATCATCAACATCAACACTGCTTAATACAGACTCATTTGACTCCCAATCTCGAATTGATGATAATTCATTAGAAACCCTCAATTTTAACAAACTTTCATCACGAGATTTATCATCAAAACTATCAGAAAATTCTATGGTACTTGAACTCCTAGCACCATCATTTAACAAACCTGAACTACTTAACTCACCAGAAAAAACACTCTCTTGCAAATTACAATCAGCAGCTCTCTCTATGACTGAAGTTGGCGAAACAGTTATAACTCCCTCTTCAGATCCACAATCCTTACCTGGGATGTTACCGGTAATGACAGAATTTGGGTTTTTACTGGTATCAGATGAGGGTAGCAGGGGTTTAACTACAGGTAAAGTGATCTTCCGGGGAAAATTAATGTGCGAAACTACCGCGGCGACAGGTATTTTGTTGACGTTTATCGGGACGGCGCGTGGGATATCGTAACCCACCGGAGGGCCGGTGTATTCAAGGGCAAATGAATATTGAACTCCATCTTCAGTGTCTGGTGGCATTTTCGTAAATTTGTAGATCAAATTGAAACCGTAACCTTAAATTCAAAAACAAGATGAGGAAACATGTTTTTGGTTTTGGTTTAATTTAGGGGATTTTGAAAATATAAAGTGAGTGGTAATGAAAAGTGTGGGCTATTGAGTTGATTTGGAAGGAAAAGATGGGGGGGTAGACACGGGAAAAGGGAAAGTGGCGTGAATAATGAGTTTGCTTGGGAGAAGAGGGAAATGGAAGAGATGGTTGAAAGGGAGATTTGGGTTTCAAAAATGGAGGCTCGAAGAAGATGACAAATGGTTTGAGGAAAAGTTGAGAAGGGAAGTGGGTGATTGGGTGAGAAAATGTGTTGGAGAAGTAAGAACGCGACCGATAATAAAGAAGAAAACCAGTAATGAGACAGGGCAAGATGAACTCAAATAAGACAGGGCAAGATGAACTCAAATAAGTGAAGAGAAGATGCTTTATGTTTTTTTTAATATTTATTTTGCTATTTAATATATTAAATATTTTTTATTTTTAATATTACCGTATTAAATAGATTAAAAAATTCAATATAAATATATTCTTTACACACAGTTTTACACCTAAAACCAACTTTCAAATAAAAAATTATTTTTTTCTAGAAAATATACTATACTATTTTTATTTTTAATATTATAACATTAAAATCAACTAAAAATATTTTAAAAAGCAAGAATTAAAATTTTATGAAACTATGTTTCAACTTTCAACCAAATATTATTTTAGGATATGATTGAGATTGTCAATTGTTTTCTTATCTAGAAATATATTAAAATAATTTATTTATTTATTTATTTATTTATTTATATGTTAATTTATGGGGAATAAAAAATTAAAATAATTTATTTTTATATTTTTAGAGTAAAATAAAAATTATTTTTTAAAATATCGTTTGTTTGAAAATATATTATCATAATTTTTTTTAAAATAATTTTTTATATTATAATATCTAAATAAATAAATAAATCATAGCAACGGTTGCACATGCCATGGATGGAACAAGGTGTGGGATGTGTTCATCTTTTGTTATTATTAGCATTAGCAGGGGCAAAGTAGGTATCTGGTTTATTGAGTCATTCGAAGAAAGGTGAGGGTGGTGGTGGTGGGGGACACAACTTTTGTCTTTTACATCGTGGTGGTGGAATCGGGGGATAAATGTAGGGTTTGGTAGGGCAATGGATGGGACCACCACCGCTCAATTGGGAGGGAGAATATTGTGCTGTGGCCATGTGATTACTGTTTATTACCGTGTGTTAGTTATTATTATTTTTAAATAATACTGTTTTATAAATATATTGAAATAATAATTTTTAATATCACCAAATAAAAATTCTAAATATAAAAATAAAAATACAATTTATACTCCAGTTTTCTTTAAAATAAAAAAAAATACAATTTATGTGCTTGGAATGTGTTTTTTACCCTTTTTGTATTGGGTAGACTAGCAGTGGAGGTAGGTGAGTGATGATGGCTATGTTATGGAAGAACCGAAGAAGACCAGGACTAGGCACGGGGTTTCCCTGATATTTTTTCACCAACTCTTTCTCTGAGCCCGCCGGCTATGGGATCTCTTTGAACCGGATTGTCAATATCTGTTTTGAAATGGCCAGAACATTCCGTGTTGTTAAAAAAATCGAGATAAAATAGTATTATTTTTGTCTCGGTTTTAATTCTGGCCCGTTCCAGAAATATCGGCTAAATACTGCCAGAATGTCTCAGCACCATTCCGGATGTGCTGTTTCGACCTTAAAATCCTCCTTATTTTGATTAACTTGTGGTTGTATTTCTAATTTTGAGATTATGTTTGTTTGACTTTGTGTTTGTATTGTATAATTTAAAGTTAATTTATCTTAAATTTTAATTATACTTGTTAAATTAATATTTTAATTTTTTTACATATATATATATATATATAAACAATACAACCCCGAAACGGCATGCCAAAATGCTCCGAAATTGATACGGTTCGTACCAATAGAAAAACCGGAACGGCGACTTGAACAGTATTAACAACCTTGTTTGACCCGGTTATTTATGCCCTATATATTTTATTTTCTATCTTTATTTATTTTTATTGCTCATTAATGCATGTGAAGTTTTAATTGTAATAAAAATTTTAAGAAAAATCAAAAAATCCAGATTTTGATAGAACAAGAGGGGAGAAAATGGAAGTTAAATACACGTGTTAAATCAAGAACCCGACCTCACACACGTGTTAACATAATGTTTTCTTACACCTGGTCTCTTTGATTTAACACCTGTCCTAACAGAAAAGGATAGTTTGTATCATAGAAGGTCCAAACGAGTTGTTCCAAAAATACAACAGGCTTGTACGTTTAAATTTAAGATTAAGATATTGATAATAATTAATTCTGATAACTCTGTATTTTAATTGTAAGAATTCAATTTATTAAACATTGTTTAATTTTTTCCATCCTATGATAATTTGAATTATATAATAACCACATACTAAATTTTATATAAACAAGTTATTCATAAGATGTGATGATAAGTTATATAACAATATAACATTCATATTGCAGCGGATAAAAAAACCAACATTCTTAGCAAGAACAACTCCTTAGGGGGTGTTTTGGGAGTGTTTTTAAAAAATGTTTATCAAAAGACATTTAAAAATTTTTTAAAAAATAAAAATATATCATTTTAATATATTTTTAAACGAAAAGCACTTTTAAAAGCAAGCGCAATTATACTCTCAAACATGCACTTGATAGCAATGATCACATATATTGCAATGAACATTAATAGTTAAATAGCAACAACATTTTATTCAAAATCCCCTATCTCACTGTATGTTCTTCAATTATATAGTTATTTTGGGTTAAGTATTGAGAAATTATAAAGTTTGAGTCAGCAAATTAAAAGAATAGTGATTAATCAATTAATTTTTTTTTCATTAAACTAATAAAACTATCAATATATTTAATAGAATCACATTTGTTTGTATTAAGGATTGAAAGAAGGATGTATTAACACCATTCCGACACATCTAAACCAACACCGCCACCATTAATTTCATGATCAACACCATAACCTCTCACATCAGAACTAGATGTTGCATCAACCATGCATATTAAAACCAAAAAAACCCCCCACAAGAACACTCACTCCAAGCACCAATTGTTACACCAACACTAAAAACGTTCATATTAGTACTCACTTCAAAACTAAATATTTCACCAATACATATTAGGGTGGTCAGTTTTGTTGTGTTTCGGTTGAAATATTTTATACCAGTTAGATAAAATGATATTATTTTTATCTTGATTTAAATTCTGGATTTTCGGCCAAATACCGATCGAAACATTTCGGTTTCGTTTTCGTCTAAATAATGTTTAGGGTTTAAATAATGAATAGTTTTACTATATCAATCATACCTCTTAATCCGACCATTAGATTGAGATAAAAATTTACGAGGAGTCTTTTAACATATTTATATATATTATATTAAAATTTTAGAGCAATCAGAGAATATCAATGATCTTGCGAGATTGATGATAATATTCTCGTAATATTATACATGGTCACAAAATTTTTTTGCAGAAAAATAATTTTCTTTTTTTCCTTTTTTAGATTAAATTGCACAGTTCTAAATAATTTTATTTTTGGATTTGAACTATTTTTTTTAATTAATATATTTAATTATACACGCGCACGCATGCACACACAAACAATATAAGTCCGAAACGACGGGCTAAAATACTCCAAAACTAAAAATTTCCATTCCAATTAAAAAAATAAAACACAAACCAAAACGGAATTAACAACCTTGATACAAACACCAATGCAAGACTCATCATCTTCATAACTTGAACCTCCCACATCAACACCAATGCAAGACTCATCATCATCATCATCATCATCATCTTCATCGAAATTTACTAACCTAAAAACTAGGGTAACCTAATTGCTTTTTTTTTCAATTTCATCACTATATGTAGAAAAATATTTAGTTCCATATGGCCTAACGCTATTGGATTTACCTAAACACATACACACACACACATTTCTTATTCATCCTTTTTGTTCATGCATACTAATATCTATAATATTAAAGAATTGTCAACAATCTTGTTCCTTTTGTCATTTCTTATCCAAAAACTATTTAACTAGAATGTAAATTGTATTTTTTAAAAGTATATTGAGCAGGTATAAAAACAATCTTAAGTGTAACTTTCTCTTTATCATCCAAGCTTTGTGTGTGTAATCTGAATTTAATAATAATAAATCTAAATTTAATAATAATAATAATAATAATAATAATAATAAAGAAATCGGAATATTGATCATCGTTGATAAATAACAAAATAGGTGAAAATGGTGGTACAAATCTAGAATCAAGAAGTTTGTTCTTTTCATGTGGTCTTAGATTTGAATCTTATAATTATTAATATGATAATTATTAAAATGATATATAATTATTAATTTTAATATTCATAAAATGAGTTGAAATATACGTAAATTAGTTCGAGAATTTGATACCCTACAAAATTTATTTATTGGAGGATCATGTAAAGAAGCTCAAGCCTGTATATACAGACATGATGATGAGCACCATCACATTATTGTGGGTTTACATATCCTGACAAATATTTTTGGTTCAATTTCACACTTGGATGCATTTTATTATATCGTAATTTTTTAATTAAAAATGAATAAATTTTAAAATGATAATTGAGAATTAATTTTATAATTAATTCTAGTTAAACGCTAAAATAAAATTACTTTTATCTGTTTATTTTTAATTCAGTTATTCTATAGTAAATTTTAAGTAATTGGCCATTAATTTGAGCACTAAGGAATGCAGTCATAGAGGGGAAAAAAAGAAAAAAAGAGATCATTGTGACCATAGCAGTTCGTATATTCTTTTAAGTTGCTTAATTATTTGTGACCATAGCTGAGAACTTTGTCTGCCAGTAAATTGGTACCAACAAAAGATCAGGCAGCATTATATATATAAATATATTCAACGTGTGATTAAAGTTATTTTTAAAAAATAATTTTTATTTAAAATTATATTAAAATAATATTTTTAATATAAATACATGAAAATAATATAAAAATATCAAAAATTTCATTTAAAATAATAAAAAAAATCAACTTGTTATTAAATATTTTGGAAACAGAGTTTGTGAAAAGGAACTCCTGTTTATTTTGCATACAATTAGCCTTTAAGATTATTGTGATTCTTTTATAAGAAAAAAAAAGGGAATAAATCTCATTGTGATTCATAGATGTTTGGCAAAATTTTGATTTTGATTTTTTGCAAATTATTTTTTTTATGTTTTTAAATTATTTTAGTGTGATGATATCTGAAAATAAATTTTAAAAATAAATAAATATTATTTTAATATATTTCTAAATAAAATAATATCCAAATTTGGCCAACTTCCATGCTCTTTTTTTTTCTCTGGCTATTCTGCATTAAATTCAATCTTTTAGTAGTTTAGGCTTATCCTCGATCCAAACCACAAATTAAATAAATATATAATTTCATATGGAGCTTGCACTTCAATCAAGGGACAAAATAAACAAAGATTCTATCGAGTTCACTATCAATTACAATACTTTCGGTGCAAGGAATCTTCTTCACTCTCACCTTTTTAGAGTATTCTTTCGATTGTTTTTAAAAGTATTTTTTAGTTTTGTTTATAAAATATATTAAAATTTTATTTTTTTATTGTTTTAAAAAATTATTTTTTAATATCAATATAAAAAATAATCTAAAAATACTTAAATTTTTTAATTTAAAATTAGAAATAAAAAAATCAATCTTTTTCAAAAAAGTTTTTGAACGGTGCTTTAGTTTGGTTCCCATCTCTCACAGGTTCTGAAAGAAATCCCTCTAATTGCATCTATCATTTATCAACTTTCATGAGAGAGAAAAAAAAACAGCTACTCATTAATCAGAGGCAAAATCTCCATCGGTAGCTTACATTGACAGTGTTTTGCTATATTCTTTCCTTTTCCTAAACAATTTAATTGGTTATGAGAGAATGTTTAAGTTCTTGTATTAGACTTAAAGTAAAGGTTAGCGTAATTATAGATGAAACGAATCTGTAAAAACTCAACAGCATTCACCACTGATCAATATTTTTATTTGATCTGGTTGCAAAAACAACTGACAGAGAGCAGCTGAAATGGAAAGGATGATACAAATAGAACATCAGACACTATTTTCTTTTTGGATCCGAGGAAATCCCATGTCCCGGAAAGTGTATTTTGTGGGTCTAGATGAGCGACTAAAACCCCGACTGTCCCTAGAATTTTATAAAAGATGCACGTCTTGACTCGAACTCGAGATCTGCTATGCAGATCTCGAGCACTTTGTCATCACGTTACGCTCCTGTGGATCAGACACTAGCTTATAATAGAGTAATTTTGTTTTTTCCTTCCCCTTAACATGAGCACCCTTCCCATCAGCCACGGATATGAAAATAAGGTTGACGAATAATTCAAAATCATTAATTTGTTTGGCATAGAATCAACTATCCAAAGATCATGCAAATTTACAGGTTTTAATGCAGTCATGAATGCAATCAGAATACCTTGGCTGCTTTTTGGGTCTGCTTCTGCTAAGAATTCAGCGAAATGACTGAGAAGTGCAGCTGGTTGCTTCTGGTCTTGACTAGTAGCTTCATCCTGCCATTTTCCCTGACCATGCTTGTCTTGCAGAAAGTTTGCAGAAACAAGTTATTAGCGCTGCAGGGTTAGCAGAGAAGCTCTCGGTGGAATGAATGACTAGTGATTTTTTGCACAGATTTAGGGTTCATTCCAGGATGAAGAAGCCAGCAACGATCTGTCAAATGTCCAAGATTGTGATTGGCATTTCAAATCAGTTTGTTTCCCTTTGTAGGATTTTGAATCAGAGAACGGCATGAACTGGCCACGATCAAAAGGTCTAGGATTAATACTCCTAGAAACTAAATATGTCAGCAAGATTCCGGTCCATTGAGTTGAGGATCCAGGACATAACCAGTTGTTTTTGGAGAGCCATGCTTCATATTCTGGATCATCAACATCTGGAGGAATGGTAGAACCATTTATAAAACCCACCTTAGATCTTCCACCAAGGGAAATAATTACATCCCTTGATCAAGAAAGATAATTGAATTCATTCAATAACACCCAACTCAATCTTTGAGAGGTGCTGGTTTCGTCAGAACCATTTGTCAGTAACAGGACCTTTGAGCCTACATCTATGGCATTCCTTAGGTGGTTTTCCATAACAAGAACAAAGGTAGAGTCTCAATTCAGACCAGGAACCCAGAGGATTTTAAGGAATAACAATCTTGTCATGTATTCAAACTTGGAAACTGTACAGATATATAAAGTAGAGAAATCATGCAGCAAGGAAAGCATATCTTGCCTATAATCATCTCTTCCATGATCGCTGGCATGACTATATACTAATAATAATGGCACAATCATATCTAACATATTCTAGGTAATAACATGATGGTATATATCTTCAATAAATTGAAAAATTTCCAGGTAACAAACTACATTTACAGACCTTTTTTGTTTCTTCTTCTTATTTTTTAATGTTCCTGGTCTGAGCAGGGAAGCTTGTAGCTGCTGGCAATGAACTCGGCATGGAGGCTGGAGCGCTGCTGGCACAGCCTTTCCATGCCAATGGTGGTGCCTTTTCAGATACCCTCCACATCTTTACAGACTTATCAAGGCTGCCACTGTACAAAATCCATCGCCTATCGCTCGGCGTGGACTCGAGATCTTTCTCTGCTGCCAAACACTTAACAGGTCCATTGTGACCTGTCAACAATGACAGACAAACGTGGTCGTTTCCCGTTCTCCTCCACACACATATTTCCATATCGGCGGAGCCGCTGAAAACGAGGTTCCCTGCTGTGATTAAGCATAGAATGGCCAGTTTATGACCTCTTAAAACACCACCATGAGACATTTTTTCACGTTCCCAGAAGTTAACAAGCCCATCTGATGAGCCACAGTAGACGACTGTGGAATTAGGATTAACCGCCACTGCCGTGACGGCACATTCTTGTTTCAACAACGTTTGTGAAAAGAAATGTTTGGTTCCTTTCCCTTGTAATTCTCTCCTCCAAACCTTGACAGTTCCATCCGCTGATCCTGTAAAGACCAGGCCATCGTTTCCGGCAACGATTGAATTAACAGCATCATCGTGAGCAATGACCGATTCAAGGCATCTAGAATTGGATATTCTCCAAACTTTGAAAGTCTTGTCCCAGGATGATGAATAAAGAAATGCCTTATCTTCGCTCAAGCTAAGACATGAAATTGCATCGCTGTGTTTGTACCATACCGCATTGCTGTGGCGTTTGACTTCGATATAATTGCTTGTTTTCATCGAGTTCTTGAAGTAATCCTTCATGGTTGGCAAGGTCCCTATACGTTTATGAATGCTTGGATCCTTCGATGAGACCTTCCATACCCGTATTTTCCCATCTTGATGGCCTGTAAATATCATTGCACCAGAGATTACAATTGCTTTAACCAATCCACTATTCGATTTAAACCCTGGAAACTCCTTCTGATTCTTCCAGACCCTTATATTCTTGCTATCAGAGCCAGTATACAGAAGATCACCAGACGCAGCCAATGAATAAATATGACCCTCTTCTCGTACTAATGACCCCATTAGCACGTTAGGTGAGACATCAGCACCACTGTCTTCAAAAGGAATGTTGGCGTTCCTCTGAGACGACCATGGAGACTTCTCCATTGGAGATACATTATAAGGCGAACTCGATCTGGAGTGAGTTACAGCCTGATCTTGGCTATTTCTCGTGTTGCAATAGTCATCATCCTTATCAGCAGGAAGATTTGTTTTCTTGATTCTGTTAAATTTATGCACGCTATTCTCATCAGAGAAGATGCGCCTTCCTCTTGACGAGCTCCCTCGTTTCGAACCTTTCTTTAGCATCGAAGAGTTCATGTTTTGATTTCTACACAAGGTAATTAAAAAGAGAAAACAAAATATATAACAAGATACATCATTTTTGTAATCTCATTAGGCTATAATAGTAAACCTAACTAAATCCAATGCCATGTAGCCGATACGTAGTCATGCAAATCATAGTCCTGGTAGCTTCGGACGACCATCATCAGGGTGATTAAACTTAAAAAGGATGGTGAATCTAGGACTGCATGTTATCATCAGGGTGCTAAAACGGAGAGTTCGGGATGATTTGTGGTGTTGAAAGAAGGGTGCCCGTAAGATCTAGCTAAAAAGAGACAAAAGTTATTTATTCCACTTGTAAACTACGAGCCATGTATCTAACCATTGACTCGGTCAAAAAGACTAAATCAGAGTTCATGGTTTAGCCATTTTGTTGGAATCTGACTTGTAAATATTAGACCCATCTTTCATGCAATTTCATTTTGTATATAGTCGTTGAATATGCGGGGGAATATCTTTAAAAGGCATTGCATTCCTACCCTAAATAAAATTTAATTTTTTATGATATTTTTAGATCATTTTCAAGTGTTGATGTTAAAAATATTTTTTTAAAATAAAAAAAATATAAATTTAATACATTTATAAACGAACTCTTTAAAAAATATTTTCTGCACTTATGTCTTTGTGTTTGAGACATGAAAGATATTTTTTTTTTGAAAAATTGCAGAGAACTGAAAATGTTATTGAAGAATAGAGGAAGAGAGAGAAAATCATTAATTCTTCTTTGGCCAAGATGACTAATTTTGATATCAATAAGTTATATTTAATTAGATGAGTTCTATTTAGGTGTGTTTGATCCCTAATATCCCTTAAGAAATAGGTTAAATGTTAGGAGTTTTAATTTTGAGTTAAATTTTGATATTTTGATCCAGTAAAGGTCATTTTGAGGTTAGATATGAGTTTATTGTGGGATTTGTTTTTGAGATTTTTTTTTGAGGGGGTCACAATAATTAGGTATATGATTTGATCTAAGATTTGATGGAATTCGAGTTGATTTAAGTCGATCCAACAAATCATTGTCTTTATATATATATATATATATATATATATATATAACAACATCATCATGAATTTTTTTTTATCCTTGATATAAATCAAGTTTTAACAAGGTTCTATTTGAACTCATCATGTGATCGGGTTAACTAACTCGTGGTTCAATTTGGAACTTAAGCAAAGAAAAAGGTCAGATCAACCAAGTTAAGTCATCGAGATGGGCTGGTTTTGGTGCCATGACTCAAGAGTTTTATGTAGCAACACATGTTCAATTGTTTTTATAATATATTCATATTAAAAATTATCTAAAAACATATATGTGAACAATAATATAACCAAATAAAACAGTTGATAAGATAAATATTTTAAATAAAAAATATTGTTTTTACCTTTATTTCAAGATGTCAAGATTCTTTATAGATAGCAAAGAAAAAAGAAATTATAGGCACGTGTTTTTCACGTTATTTGTTTTTCTTGAAAATTGGATAAAATATTTTAACCGTCAATAGAAATAGATGGATCGAGTGGTGAAAGATTATTGTCTAATGTCAATTACTTATATTGTAGTTGTAAAATTGATAAAAATAAACGATCAGGGACTCAATTGATAATAAGGTATTATTTAAGGGTTAAATTGAGGTTTAACACGCGTGCTGCTACTCTTTTCACTATAAAGTCATTGCCTGATCCTCATCTTCCCGCGCCGATGACACGTAATAAAATGCCAATAGAACCAAAAAAATCCCTTACCCAAACTTCACTCAAGTAACTGAAAACCACCACCGTTATGTTCTTCCACGACGCCATTCACCGGCGACTGGTGGCATTATTGCGGCCGTGGTTGCAAGATGAACCGGAAACTGAACTCCATTTAGGGCTTATCAACTCTGAATTGACCGTGAAGAAGTTTAAACTCGATGTCTCTGCTCTCAATAATGAATCCGAATCCTCTCGGTTTAAATTTAGAGAAGTCACCGTTGATCACTTGAGTCTCCGCTTCTCCAATTGGTCTTCCCCTGCTTGCAAAATCGGAATTCGCGGCGTCAATATCACTCTTTTAGCCGGGTAAGCTATTTTATTTGTATATGTTGTAATTGATTTTAATGTGAGTGTGAATTTATTTGGTTTTTTTTTTTTATATAGGGAAGTGAAGGAGGAGGGGAGTTTGAAAAGGGAGAGGAAATCGAGTGAGGAAAAGAAGAAGGCGGTTGCCGGGTTTGATCCCGAGGTATTTTATTGTTCATTTTGTTGCCTAGAGAGTGTATTTGAAGATCTAAAATTAGCTCAATTGAGTAAGTGATGCCTTGTTTTAGTGATTTTATTGATTATGCTTCAGTAGGATCACTGATATTTTTCGTGTGTGTATTGGGTAGTTGTTTGTTTGTGGTGTAACTGTTTTTTATTTCAGGAAATGCCTGTACGCATGGAATACCTGCCTTGTATCTCTATTTGGTTGATCCAATTCATTAGTGATTGTGTTAGTATTTTAGCTTGTGTCAGGTCTTGGCTATTTTTCTGAGTTTGTTTGGAAATGAAACAAATTCATTTATGTAAAGAAGAATTTTTTTGAGCTGGTGGATATCTGTTTGCTTTTTTCTTTTTGTAATCCCCGTTTGGAATCACCAAGATGTTGGTTTGTGTACATCAGGGAAGTGCCTTGCATGATGTGCTGGAGAGGATCTTGCTTAACCCCCCTTCAAGAAATTGGTTTAAAACCTCCCTGTCGAATCTTGTTCTCAAACATTGCCACTTCCAGATTTCTGATACTAATCTGCAAGTGCAGTTTCCCAACTTGAATGACGCTGTAGTTTGCTTGTTGGAACTAAAGGAGTTCAATGGAGAATCTGAGCACTCTGACCCTGGGTGTCTTTTAAGAGGGGTTGTTGGTGCAGTTTTTAAACCACTAAAAGTGGTTTCTTTTGTTATGAATTTTAGAGGTTTTGGGTTCGCTTATAAGATGGAAGATCAGATAAACCACATTTCTTCTTTCACAGATCTGCGTACTTGCATTAAATTAAATGATCTTCGGGTGGCAGACGTCAATATCCGTGCTCCAAAATTAAGTCTGTTGTTTTCTCCATTTGACCTCCTTGTTCTGTCAGCTTTTGGTAAACTATCAACGAAAGAACCAAAACATGTCAGAAGTGGTAGACAACTATGGAAACTAGCTGCAAACAGATTAGGATACATGCCTTCATCTCCCAGATTATCATTGCAGAAATTAGTTGATTTCATTTGTCTCTGGCTACGTTATCAAAATGCATATGAATATTTGCTGTCTCTGCTTGGGTATTCTGCTGATAACAACTTGTTAAAAATGTCTGTTATTAAGTTGTCTGAGGACAAAATGTTTCTGAATTCTGTCATACACAATTGGGAGGAGATTTCTGGCATAGAGAAGGAGTTGTCAGCTGAAGCTATTGCCCAGGCACGACGAATAGCACGATACAGAGCAGTCTCAAACATTCAAAATGGTAAAAATAGTTTCAAAGAATCTTCAGTGGATAAACAGGTCGATGTTTTCTCGAAGATCCTTTCAGTATTCATATTCATTTGGAATGCTATGTACAGGATTTTGCTCTCAATTTTACAGTGTTTCTTTTATATTATATTTTTCTTTCAACAACCAAAACTTGATTGGAATCTGGGAAACAATTCTGAAGATTACAGCTCTCGATATTACTTCCTGCTAAACTTTGGAAAGATTTTAGTTATGATTTCTTCAACAAGCAAGCACCAGAATGTTGATGAAAGAATAGAGTCCCGTACAGGGATTTCATATTCTGATACGCATTCATTATGTCTATCAATTCATATGCCGTTACTTGCATATGTTGATGAAATTTTTGAACAGTCTTTGTCTCTTTCCTGTGGGAAGCTGAAGGTTAAGTCCTCTTCTGTTATGGAGGCTACAATTGTGGATAGGGAGTGTAAAGAATCCTTTTAGTTCAAAAACGGTACATCGGAAAGGGAATGTTGATAAATTAAAAACTATCTTGACGTGTAAGCCTGCACAAGTATTTCTTCCTTCACAAACTAGCGAAACCAGTGTTTCAAATCTAGCTGAAGGAACCTGTAACCCATATTTGCAGACACTTCTGGAAGAAATGTGGTTGGCTTGGCAAAGATCTTCCATGGAATATAAGGATAATGAGATTGCATGTTCTGAAACTCCATGGCTTCTTTGTGAGATTAAAAACTGTTTGATGGATCCAAACCTGAAGATACCAATTTCTGGGTTTTGGAAATGCAGTTTGACAACTGGGAAAATAGATTTAGCTTTGGGTTATTCATCAGTATTGTCATTGGCTATACTGCTTGGGCAGATACAGCATGCTCTAAATTTGAATGAGAACACTGGGAAGACATCTGAACTTTTGGATTTTTCTCCAGACATTGAGAATCAGGAAGGAGTTAGTTGGGAAGATAGATATGAGTTGTATTCTAATAGACTGAAGTTGACTTTTCTTAGAATGCTTCCGGAGAAACATATTCAACTTGGAGTTTTTGTAACTGGTCCTCGTATTGAAATGACACTACTTAACAGTGGGGATAAAGACACAAATCAGGATGATTATCACCTTGGTTTTGATATCCAAAATATTGAAGTTGTTGTCTGGCCAACCTCAAAATCAGATTTGGCATTAACTGGATGGTCAGAATCTGATGGTGCAGAACCAGAGAGCCACAAATTGCGGGAACCTCGGATAATTGAAATCCCTAAACCAGATAATGAAAAGTATGCATCTGAGGGATGGATTTCACTTGGTTCTTACTTCAATATTAGTGGTTTTGATATTTACTCGGGGAGTCCAGCAGAAAGAGAACGAAACCAAATCTTTTCATTAAAGCCAATTGCTGCTCGGTTATCATTGTTCAGGTAAGGAATTTTGTCCTTTCCATTTGAATTTCATTTTCTCATACCAGTTAACTTGGACACCTTGATTTCTTGATCCTGTTTACCTTGTTGTTATCTGTTTTGAGTGTTAAGCAGTTACATTCATTCTTGTTTTCTCAAGAGTCTCTGCTTTCCATTACTTGCACATCATTTACATTCAAGGAACTTTCTTCTTTTTCAAATAATTTCTCCCGTGACTTTGCTGCTCAACATGAGGGAGAGCTGTCTCTTTCTTTTATTACTCCAATCCTGGTAGTCATGGAATTAGATGTGAGGTTGCAGTTGGATGAACTGTCTTAAAGAAAAAAAACATCTGTATCACAGAATGCCATTTGAAGATTTTTTACATGTTCTTTTTCTTTGTTTGTATTCAATTTCTTTGAAGTCCAAAAACATATAAGAACAAATTATCTAGCTTATAACAAACAGCATGAGGTGCCTAAAGATTTTAAAAGTAAAATACTGCTTATCCGATGGACTTTTCCTGCTAGTTTTTTGGTGAAGTAGATAACATTGCACTGAACAACATTTTTAACCCTCTTTGATACCTTTTCTTAATAAACTAACCAAGCATCTATCTTGTCTCAATCTCTGTTTCAGGGAGTTTGTACATATGTTTAGCACAACTGTTATTGCTTTCTCAGCAGCTTTCTCTGTTACGGCTTCAGGATTATCTATTATATCATATATGGATGAGCTGTATGTTCTCTTTCAGGTGATTGTGTTCTTTTACTTTTCTTGAATCGAAGTAGCTACAGGGAGTAGATCAAAGCACACGTGTAAATGCCAACACCTTGAATTTTAGTACTTGAAATATTCTGCATTTAGCTGTATCCTGAGCCAATTCTCTGTGCACTCATTGGCTTTTCACCTTATTGACCTCCATCTTATTCTTTCAAAGCCTTTAAATTCAAAACATGAATTCCCAAGTCGGAGATACTATAAGGACAGTTGAAATAGTCTGTCTCAGAAAAGTGAGAGAGGGCGTAGTTGCCAATGAATTGCTGAAGGATGTTCCTAGGATAGCTGAATGGACTGGTTTGTTGCCTTAATTAGTAGGACATAAACTTTATTGACTTTGATGTGGTATTTAATACTTGCATTAGTGAAATGACAACCATTGCTTTCTGGGTTTTAACATGACGACCTTGTGGTGATGGTAGCACCAATTGAGGCTACCATGCACTAACATGAGAGGGAAAAAAGGGCTACAATCCCCTAATTGTTGTAAAACCTTACCATGGCATTGGTATTTTAACTCCCATTTGCTTTTTGTTTCTGAAGGAAGAATACTTAAAATAGTTTAAAGTGTTATCTCAGTATTTGTTTTCCCTTTTCTTAATGCAAAAAAAAAAAAAGATATTGTATTTTGAAGTTACCGTCTTTGCATTCTTTTTTTTTTTTTTCAAATGGCATGACTGATCATATAATCTCTATCCAGGTGGTTGCAAGTTTGCTTTCAACAGTTTCACTTGATATGAGTGGTTTCATGCCTCGTCAAAACTTTTTGAGGGAAAATATGGTGTTCAATGAACCTGAGAATGATGAAATTAGTGCTGAAGGAGCAACTTTGATATGTAATAGCACTTTGGTCTTAACTACTGGAACCTTTAAGTTCAATTCGATGGATGTAATTCTTCAGAATTCTAGGATAGATGATAAGGAGGGAAATTCTGTCAAAACATATGCTGCTATGAGCAACCAAATGGCTGGGCATGATTTTCCTGATTGTGGAATTTTGATTTCTGTTCGTCAAACATACACAGAGGTATCTTTTGAAGAGAAGAAATTGGAAATTCTCTGTGATTTGCAAGGAATTCAGTTTGTGATTTCTAGATACCAGGATCACATGCTAAAAAGATTTGATCACTCTGTAGTTACAAACTTGCTGCAGCAGTCTGAGGGTGGGTTATATGAAATATTTCTTTCTGATTTCAGATTTGCTTTTTGGCTGTGTCAACCACAAAATAGTTTAAATAACTCAGATGGTAAAACTTCTTCAAGTGGTAATACATCACAAACAGCGGACAATGCCCATTTGATCAGTGAGTGTGAAACATCAACTGCTCAATCCTCTAGATTCGCTAGGAAGTTAGGTTTTGCTACAGATATCACATCTTCATCCTCAAGTCATTGGATTCTCATAAATGTTACACTTGGTATAATTTTTGTGGCAAAGGGGTCTTTAAAGAAATCTCTGGATGGGCCAATTCAATTCAATAAGCTTACTGCATTGCTTGAAGTTGGGAGAAATCTTCATACAATCTCTTGGGGAATAAAGGTGCTAATATCCTGAACTGTACATATTCTGATATCTGCCTTTGTTTACTTGCTCATTCAATGAATTTATTTTGTATATCTTTTGTAGTGCTGAATTATCAGTTTATGTTTTGAAGCTCTTATCTGAGTCCTTACTTCTGCATGTTTATATCTGCTGTTTACTAATGGGAATGAGACTATGCTTTTGGACAGGGCGGCGGTCTTGTCCTTGAAACAGCAGCATTAACAATGTTTTTTCGGTGTGTTGTTTCATATCTCCATCGTATAAAACATCTCTTATCAATCATTAGTTCTTCTGTTAAACAAGCTGAAAATGCTGAATATAAGGCCCAAGAGAATATGACCCGACAAACCAAACGGGAATGGCCGGAAGCTTCCACTGTAGACATGTCTCAGTTTTCTCTTATTCTTGTTGTTGAAGATGGCTCTGGTATAGTGTCCTTTCTTTTCTTATATGTGATACCTATGCAACATATTGCTTTTGAATAATTAGTTCATTTGTGTAGGAGGTTTTCAGGAACTTGTGATTGAGGTTGATGTCCATATGAAGTTTGAATCTACAAATCTGCTGAGGAAATTCATATTTAACCTTTCCAGGATGGCGATATTTTCTCAAGTTCATAGAGAACATGTAGAAAATGAAAATCAAATTCCTCATTTTTCATCTGACACATCATCGGGATCTCAAGTTGCACCAAGAGACAAAATGTTGAATAATTTAGTTGCCTCTATATCAGTTGAAAAGCTTGAGATGTTAAATCAGGTTTGGGTTGGCATGGGTTCCATTTCAGGTTTTGAAATGACAATAACCTTGTCTGAAATACAGGTGAGCAATGCTAAATTTCTTTTGTTTCTTTCGAGTTTTGAAAATGCAATCCTTGTATAACATGCTGCAATTCTTATACTGTTGGTGCTTCTATCACTGGAAGAGCACCCATACCTTTTTGATATCTCATTCTAACTTGCCTTTTATATTAGATGATTTTATCCATCGTTTCATCCTTCTCTGCATCCAATATAGAGACAAGCAGTTATCCGAAACGAAGGCAATTGTCCAGTAACCAAGTACCTAACTGTTTGGAAGATATGGTTCCTGATGGTACATGATGCACATTTTTTTTTTAACCTTTTGCTTGCAAATATAAGGGAAACTGAACTAAATGTTATTCTTGAGTTGTGTAGGAGCAATTGTGGCAATTCAAGATGTGCATCAACACTTGTACTTTGCTGTTGAAGAAAGGGAAAGTAAGAATAGCTTGACTGGTGTGATTCATTATTCACTTGTAGGAGAGAAGACACTTTTTAGGGTAAGAATTTATTATTTCACATTTCCATTTAATTCAGGAGCTTAGAGTCTTGATTCGTGGCAATTTCTTGAATCTTATAATTTTTGTATTGAGTTGTATGCTTTTAGATGTTGCTAACTTTGTATATGTGAAATGAATAGCTCTGTAAACAAATTTAATTTTTAGATGCTTTCCTGGTTGTTTATTACAATAGTGTGTCTGGCATGCATCAGTGGCTTTCTTGGTCTTTGTTCCAGTACATATGGGTGCCCGTGTAAAAGTATGCATTCTATACTAGAACCAGGTTGAGGGATTGAACATTAATGGATCTTACAAGATTCCATGGCTGTTTGTTCACCTTGGATCTGAGGCTTAGAAATGTCCTCTTTTGGAGATTAGTTTATGCATTCATTCATTTTATTGGAGCCTGGTTTTTCATTGAATAACCATTGTTCGATATCCATACATTGATCATTTAATTCTAACTTGCATTTAGATTCTAATTCTACTTTCCCCATGCTTCCTGTGCTATCATTCGGTTTGAGAAGGTTATAATATCATAAACCAACTTGTTATATACACGTTTCTTTTGTACTGGGTTCAAACTGAATGATATGGAGAAAGTGATCTTCTTTGACTGTGAAGTTCATGCACGGGCTCTTTTAAGTACACAGTACTGATCCCTAGTGTGCTGATGATGTGATTTTTTAGGGGAAAAGTTATATGTTATTGTTACTTTGCGTAATTGTGTGGGAGTATACTTGTGTAACTCTGGGTAGAAAATATCACCGGCAGCCAGCTGAATTCTGAATTATGACAGTTGATGGGCGAGTCTTGTCTTATTGCTTTACAACATTACATACTGATGTGGCACCCTTCCCCCTTCTAAACTTGATTCTGGAGCCAACCATCGTGTAACACTTTCACAAATCCTCTTCTCAGGAGGGAGGGTGCATTTGAACACTTTTGAGGATAACATTGTTAAAGTATTCTATAATGGAATGATTTGTAATACCGCAAACTTTCAAACTCATCCTTCATTTTGATTTCTTATTACATCAACTAGTTCCTATTAGAGAATAATATAAATCATATTCTGGGGTCTCACCTATTAGCTTAAGCTTTTAGGTGAGATGGTTCCTTAACATGGTATCAGAGCCTTATTTACCTAGCGGTCACGAGTTTGAATCTCACTACTCCCATTCTATTTGATAAAAATCAAGCATAAGGTAGTGTGAGTGTGTGCAAGTTTCAAGCCTAAAGAGCTTTCACTTGAGGGGGGTGTTAGAGAATAATATAAATCAAAATTATATTATGGGGCTTCACCTATTAGCTTAAGCTTTTAGGTGAGATGGTTCCTTAACAGGTCCCTTTTGCACTTTGTCTTCAAATTTAACTATCATGATACAAGTGATGTGGGACTGTAACCACAACTCAAACTTATTTGTAGGTCAAACACCATAAGCAAAGGATGTGGAAGTCATCAGTTATATGGTTCTCCTTGATATCATTGCATGCTAAGAACAATGTTGGTGAACCATTGCGATTGAGCTATCATTCTGGATCAGATTTTGTTGAGATCTCCGGTGCTAGTGATAGTGATTGGTCACTCTGGAGAATACTTCCTTGTGAGCCTGAAAGC
The DNA here is from genome assembly GCA_029204005.1 of Salix udensis. NCBI lineage: Eukaryota > Viridiplantae > Streptophyta > Magnoliopsida > Malpighiales > Salicaceae > Salix > Salix udensis. Next base: position 9,482,514 of record CM055025.1, read on the forward strand.
TACAACAGTGATATTGATTGGGAGCCTTACAATAAGTTGTTTAAAGATACTTTTTACCTAGTAAACAAGAAGAGTGGCTCAGCTGTTGCATTTGTTGATGGAGTTCCGTTGTTTGTTAGAAAGCCTGGACATCCTTTCAAGTTTAAAATGTTCCATGACTCGGCTTTGATTCGTGATGTTGCGACATCAGATGGGCTTTCTTCTGTGGCTTCTGGAAGTAATCAGTTTCCTAGTACACATGAGGATGAAGGCAGAATTTCTGGGCAGTGTGGAAGCCTCCCTTGCATTCAGATTAAAATCGACTATGTTTCTGTGACCATTGTCCATGAACTTTTAGATACAAGGGACAAGTTTCTACTTCTTCGTGGCTGCATCAGTAATACTGAACTTAAACTCCAGATTCTATCTTGTAAAACCAGAGTTATGAGCACATCAATTGCCTTGCTTTATTACTTTGATGTCCAAAGAAATTTGTGGTGAGTAGTAATTCCGAAGAGAATACTAGTCTATGCTCCTAAATTTGTTCTTACATCAAATTGATCTTCAATTTCATGCTGATTTTTATTAATTTCCCCTGCTCTGCAGGAGAGAACTTGTTCACCCTCTTGAAATATGTACATTCTATCGTTCAGTTTTCCACATCCAGGATTCAGAAACTGTTCAGCATGGAGCACCAGTTCATTTCTATTGCCGAAGTAAAGAGGTCAGAATAATGACAATTGAATGGTATTTCTCTCCACGGCTCATTCTCCTTTCATTCAAGGATGTAAACAATTTTTGTTCTTGCATATTGACAGTTGGACATATCCCTAAATGAGCTCTCCTTGGACGTGCTTCTTTTTGTGATTGGGAAATTACAATTGGCTGGTCCATTTTCACTGAGGAGCTCCATGATTTTGTCCAACTGCTGCAAGGTTTATACTCCCTATTTAGATGGTTTTCCCCGGGTGTGTGTGTGTGTGTGTGTGTATGTGTGTGCTGTTGCTGGTGTCATCTCCATGTGGCAAAACATGCTCATAAATCATTCTTTTTAGCTTAAGCTTATTCCTGAATCATTCTTTATAGTTTAAACAACAATTTGTTTTACCGTTTTTTTAAATTAGGGAGTCCTTCCTGTAGGCTTGGGATCTCAAGGCCTTCCATTATTCATCAATGTGTGGACTAGCAATGGGCAACCCTATGCCCTCACTTGGGATGGATTAGAAAAATATGGTGTTCTTAACAACTTGCAGATGGTTGCTAATTCCATCTATTTAATACATCATGGTGCTAATCTGTGAAGTCTGATTGCATACATGCATGCCTCTGTTTGGTAGGGATGGAAAGGAAGAAGGATGGAAAGAGGGTAAAATGGAGGTACTAACCCATTCATCTGATTGTTTGGCTAACAAGGGAGGGAAATGATGGCAATCAATCCGGCCTATTTAGGAGGATTGTAGGTTACGATTTAGGAAGGATAGAAAAGATCCTTCCCTTCCATTCTTGGGTCTTTATCCACCCTGCCAAACAAGGGAAGCATCTCATCTTTCTCCTCTCATCTCCCTACTTTCCCTCACAACAAACAGAGCGTAATTGACAAATGCTTATGTAGCTCATTTTTTTGTTGGTGGTGGTAATGGCGGTTCAGCCTTTGTGTTGTACGATAAGCCATAAAAGCCAAAGCTGCTGTTTTGCCAGCCATTCCAGCTAAGAAGCATCACATACGAATCTGATCTCATTCTAAAAGGATATGTGTTTATATTCATCTCCAACGCTGGAATATTAGCATGTATTTTATTCTGTAAGGAATGACATGCTTTGAAATGTTGTCTGTAACTTTAAGAGGTTCAATTTCACATTTTTCTCTTGGACCCGTTGATGCTATTACTTTGATTTAAATAGTATTAATGACAACTGCTTATTGACCAGCCTTCACTCCATATTCATAACCCCCTCCCATCCATTTGAGTTTAACATCCTGTTATATTCTTATAACCATCCTGCATTTTGTATACTTGGAAAAAGTTGTAATGGTGTTTACTATGCCAGGTGGAAAACCAAACAGGTTTGAGCCTTACTTGTCATTTCTATAACAAGGAAAGTGTGACAATAGCCAGAAAACAGTCTGCTTCTGTTTTTTTAAGGTAACTTATTAGAAAGGTCTGTTTAATGGTTAATGGGTATTGCACATACAAAGATGCTCATTCTTTGTTTGCATGTATTGAGTTTAACATTTGATTGATTAATAATCTCTTATTATTAATGCTCTGAAGCAGTCAAATATTGGCAAATCAACCTCCAGAAAGCAGGTCAATTGTTACAATTAAGCTTTCTGATCCTGGATCTTTTGCTACTTCCTCACTTGATATTTCTATCCTAGAAACTCGAGCACTTGCTTGGAGAACACGTATAGTGTCACTTCAAGGTATGCCATCACATCTATTTGAACTAAGTATTAGCAAATGTGTCCAGTTTATTGGTATATCAAAGTAAATTGTCAGTTCTCCTGTCCAACTTGCTTTACTGACTCAAGTAGACGTGTTTGCTAAATTTAACTTCGTGTCTGTTAGTTGTTTTTGAGTGAAATCGAATTTTTCTTTCCCATTTATTAAATGACGGGGAATGAAGAAAGGCAGCAATGAGAATTAATATTCTTTTTAACTGCTAAATAATAATAGAATAAATACTGATATTCTTAAATAATACTAAAAATCTAGAATAATCATTCAAAGTTTAATTCTCATTGCTGTCTTTCTTCATTCCCATCTGTATATTTCTATGAACATATTACAGGTATAGTCATTTCCATTATGGTTTTAAATTTTCATTGATTTTATATTTTGACATTCAGAAAATCTTTATGGATACTGATTCTCTTAATTTTCCTTTCCTTTTATTTCTTATCTTTAGATCTTAATTCCTTGTGGAACTATGGGATGAACTCTTGTGGCTTCTAAAATCAAAGATATTTCCATGCCTTTATAAATTGCAAGGTTGCAGCGTTGCTACAATGCTGTTACTAACTCTTGTGGTTTTGCATAAATTCTGAGCAGACGTTTTTTCTGTGCATTGAGTCATCTTTTGATTTGCATTGAAACAAGAGAGATTTCAAATATTGATCTCATATGACTTTTTTGTTAGTTACACTACACTTTCTTCCTTAAACAGATTCAAGAACTTACCCTGGACCATTTGTGGTGGTTGATATTTCAAGGAAATTTGAGGTAAGTCCCCTAATATTGCACTAAATGATCTTATTCCAGAGAAATTCTTATCTTTTTTCTTCTTTGATTATAGGATGGTTTGTCAATTGCGGTTTCTCCTTTAATAAGAATTCATAATGAAACTGAATTTTCCATGGAACTACGTTTTCGACGATCTCAACAAAATGAAGATGTGTTTGCTCCAATGTTACTGAAGAAGGGGGCTTCTGTTGATGACTCCATGAAAGCGTTCGAGGCTATTGGTTCATCTGGTGGGTTAAAGAAGGCATTAATGTCTTTCACTGTTGGTATGCTTTCTCAATTCAATACTTCAAATCAAATCTGGAAAAAGAGATACTAAATTACTGACATCCAAAAGAGATCGATAGAATGATCCCAGACGCAAACACTCAACAATTCTAACCCTCTTGACAGTAATTACAGAATGATACAACCCTAATTTGAATGTTTAGGCTCTGATACAATGACAGAAACAAAGGGTTTTGTCTCAATACCTCTCAACTGAGAGTTCCTTACATTATATAGAGCCAAATAACATAATACATCCCTAATTACAAGGCTGATTTCCAGATCTAACCTAGCTAAATATGGAAACCATATACAAAGCTATATAATTAGCGTACAAATAGAATTCTATAATTAATTTGGCAAGGTCTAACCTATCTAAATATACAGAAACAAAATATTGCCAGCCCATATTTGACTGACAATATGCAAGTGATATTGATTTTCTTACAAGAAGCTATTATCTGTCAATATGTATTTATGCGAGAGTTTGCATGGAAGAAAGTTTGATGCTAGAGTTTGTATTTGCTTGCTCTTTTACCCATTAACCTTCCCAAATCTGTTGCCCCTTCCATTCACACCTGGTTCAATTGGCACGATGACTGATAACAAGGCAATGGTTGAAGTTTGGCTATGCTGAACTTCTGAAAATCTTGATGAAATGATAAAAATGAATAGTTGGAGTTTGGCTGTGCAATATCTTAAGGAAAATTGTGTGAGAGTTTCTGTATAATATTGGAGTGGGAGATTTCAGATAAAAATTCAAAACTCAATCATAAATCTCTTTTATAAAGTCTCTGTTTGTTTGTTTTCTTTTTTTTTTATTGCAAATTAATAGTAATTAAGTTTATTCATTCCTAGAAGGGTGTTCATGAATCACACTGTTGGCAAAAATGGTCAGGATTCTCCATTGTTCTAAAGTCAATGGCGGATGTTTTATTGTCTCAGAATAAGCTAATTTGGCTGCTTGCTTGTTTCTTTCTTGTTGAACATTGTCAAGTCTTTCTCATAACAAACTTGCATCTGGTAATTGATTTGCAGGAAATTTCTTATTTTCTTTCAGACCTGAAATCACAGATGATTTGATAAATTCTAAGAGCCCACTTTCAGCAGAATGGTCAGATGAGCTTAAAGGTGGAAAGGCTGTTTGCCTTTCTGGAATTTTTGACAAACTAGGCTACAAAGTCCGCAAGGCATTATCTGTTGATACAACTAAATGTTCCTTTAGCACTGCTTGTTGTACCCTAAAATCTGGAGATGCACATGCTACTAACCTGCACTTTCTCATTCAGAGCATTGGAAGAGATGTGCCAATCATACAGCCTGATGAGTCCAGTGGTAGTTCTGAAAATATGACTTCAGCTGTTTCCTTACAGGAGCAGAAGGAAATTTTTATACTTCCTACTGTAAGGGTGTCCAATTTACTGCACTCTGAGATACATGTGCTTTTGACTGAGAAGGGTAAAATCACAAAATATGATGTATTTATAACTTCTTTTTTGTTGTTTCTGATTCCTACTAATAACTTTCATCTTGGAGCAGGTCTATGTACTACTGTTGGTAGTGACAGTTTTGGGAAGCAGGCAGCCATACCATGTGGATCAACAGTTGACTTTTATGCTAATCCTGCTATATTATATTTTACTGTTACTTTAACTGCTTTTAGTATGAGCTGCAAACCAGTGAACAGTGGTGATTGGGTCAAGAAGTTACTTAAGAAGAAAAATAAAGTGCACTTTTTGGACATTGATCTGGAGTTTGGTGGTGGAAAGTATTTTGCATCACTAAGATTGTCACGTGGGCACAGGGGCATATTAGAGGTGGTTATGCATTTATTTATTATAAAATGTACAATTTATTCAAGGTTGTTGCAAATAAAATGCCTAGCCACTTGCAGTCTCTCATACGATGATTTTTTTTTGCCAATTTCTTATGCTCCACAAGTTCTCATGCACATCCAATTGGAAGAACTACAGTTCATTTGGGTGGAAGACTAAACCCAGTATTGTTTGCAGGTTTCTATCTTTACACAATATTCCTTAAAGAATGACACTGAGTTTTCACTGTTTATGTTTGCACCACATCAGAAGCCTCTGTCTGGGTACTTACTGAATCTGAGGATACTAAATGTACTCTTTAAGAACTCATGTTAGATAATTTACATATTTGATGGCGGTACTATTTGCAGGGATGAGGTCAGGAAATTTTGTCCCACCACTCCTCCTGATTTGGGATTATTTTCTCCTCCTAACTCAACAAGATCATGGTTTTTAAAGTAAGATTACTCCCTTGCTACTGCCACTGCCAGTATAAAGTTCTTACTCTTTGTCTACTGATACAATAAAATTGCTGCGTTTTCTTTTATCAGATCGCACAAGGTTCGTCTTAAATTGTTAGAGGACTATGCATCTGAGGCACTGTTAGACTTGGATGCTCTATCTGGCCTCACTGAGATAAGCTTGGAAAAAGAAGATTCTGGAGAGAAAAGCATCGTGAAGTTTGGGGTTTCTGTGGGACCCTCTTCGAGTAGTGTGATGGTCCCAGCACAGATAGTGACTATGGTTCCAAGACATGTTGTATTTAACGAGTCAGAGGAAAATATCACTGTCCGTCAGTGTTATTTGGAGGTCTGCTTCTGTTCAATTCTAGATGGTTGTTTGATGATTTTTTACAACTTGTGATCTTACTGGTTTCTCCCCCCCCCCAACAACAATTTTGCAAGAAGGATGAAGCGACGAGCCTTGTCCACGTTAACAGTAAACAGAGAACAGCACTTAAGCTTCGGAATGGAATTAGCAAGCGGAAAGAATTCAGTTTATTTGAGAATGTTATCAGGAAGCATAAAAATGATATTGATACTTCGTTAGTATATATCCAGTTTCAGCTGAATGACCCTGAATCTAGCTGGTCAGGGCCAGTATGCATTGTTTCATTAGGACGGTTTTTCATTAAATTTAGGAAACAATCAAATCAAGCGCAAGCATTAGACAACAGTGCATTAGAATTTGCTGCTATTCATGTGGTTGAAGAAGGTTCTACTGTTGGTGTACACTTCCACAAGCCACCAAATGTTACTCTACCATATCGGATTGAGAATCACTTGCATGGTGCATTTATCACTTTCTATCAAAAGGTGGTAGTGTTACCTGATTTTTCTTATTCTTTCTTCCATTTCCATTCCTCAACTAGAAACATTTTGTGTCAACTCTCTATTGATTATGGCTGGAAACATTTTCAGGAATTATCAGAGAGAGAGATTCTTGGATCTGACTGTAGTGCTTATTATGTCTGGGATGATTTGACTCTTCCGCATAAACTGGTTGTTGTAATCAATGGTAATTACTGCGCTGCTATTTCTTAGAAACTCTTGTTCATGCTGCACCATGTGTGGTAGATGCCACATATTTATAGTTGTCCATATAATGGCTAAGCCATTACCTATAATGGTCAGGGAAAAAAACATTTAGCCAGCACCTAATACTGGGTTGCTACTGTTGTGGTTGCTAGTATCCTTAAGGTACATGGGTTTTATTTCATGCAGATCTTCAACGTGAGATTAACTTGGATAAGGTACGGGCATGGAAACCTTTTCTCAAATCGACAAAACATCGAGGACTGGTATCTCATTCATTTTTGCACCAAAAATCCAGAGACCAGAAACGCAACTTTGATCATTTAAACAGCATGGATATTGTGAAGGTGGGGTATGAAGTATATGCTGAGGGTACCACACGAGTTTTAAGAATTTGCGAGTTTTTGGATAGTCACAAGGGAGATAGATTGTCTCAGTTAAAGATTCAAGTGAGAGTGTTTCATTTTGCAATCCACTTTCTTGAACATGAAAAAAAGGTCAGCTACCTGAACATTCCATCAAAAGGATGTCTTTTCTTATATGTGATATTTACCCCTTCTAATAAGTCCAAAATAAGTGTAAAATTTTGCTGTACTTGTTTGATGACTCTGTTACACAATGGGGGAGGGAGTAAGGTTCGTTCATTGATCTCATGAATCCTAATTATCTCTTCTCTTTTATTATTAGAAACTATTTAAAAGTTTTTTGGCAATAACTTAACAACAAATAACATGGCTGCTTCTTGATCTAGTAACTTCTTACAATGTGTTATTATTTTTCAAGGATTTTGATGAGGTTGTGGATCTCTCTTATACACCACTTATAGTTGCAAGGCTTGGAAATATCAGTGTGTGCTCAGTCTTCACTGATCTGAAGAAATTTAACCTGATCAGTGTGCAGGTAATAGTTGTAACATAGGTTGCCCACCTTATAAAGGGGAACAGATCTCAAAAATCTCTGCCTACTAATTTCTGATTCTGGAAGGTTTTATAATCAGTTTTAAAGCCAGGGTCATAGAATTTCTAAAATGCTGTGCTTGTACTTCCAAACAATGCAGTCATTAAATGTCGATCAGAAGTGGTTAGGTTCTCCTTTTGCGGCAATGCTTCGTAGACATCAATCAGACTTCAGTGACTCAAATGCTTCTGTACTTGAATTTGTCGGTGTCCTACTTTCAACCAACTCCAATGTTAGGCAACTTGAATACTCGTCCATGGTTCTGCAGGTATAATCAGGCGCTATACATGATGATTTTTCATGTGTTGTCCATAGCTTGTTGGTTACAGTTCTTTTGTTTATACATGTTTCTAATGAAGTTGAGTAGCCTAACTTCATGAATTTGTTGTCCATAGCCAATTGATTTGAATCTTGATGAGGAAACTTTAATGAGACTTGCCTCATTTTGGCGAACGTCTCTCAGCGACTCAAGAACTCCAAGTCAACAATATTACTTTGATCATTTTGAGATCCATCCAATAAAGGTTTTGTGCTTTCAATTCTTCAATTATAAAATACTTCTGTTGCAGGTACCTGTGTTCCTTGGTTAATCTGACCAGTGTTATGGTAAATCATGTAGATTATTACTAATTTTCTTCCTGGGGACTCGTATTCAAGTTATAACTCAGCACAGGAGACCCTAAGGTCCTTACTGCATAGTGTAGTAAAGGTGTGACTCTTTCTCTGTATGTAAGAAAACACTTTCATATATCTCTTCATACATTTTGGCATGTAAAGCATAGGTGCTGCTATAGTGTGACTTGTTTGTTTTCCCTTTTTTCTCATCTGCAGGTTCCTCCCATAAAAAATATGGTTGTTGAGCTCAATGGGGTACTGGTTACTCATGCTTTAATAACCATGCGTGAATTGTTTATCCGATGTGCACAACATTATACATGGTAAGCCTACTCGAATTCTTTTGTTTTCATCCAGTATGTGCCTTACAATTTTCACAATAATCCAGGTATGGAATGAGGGCCATCTATATTGCAAAAGGAAGCCATTTGCTTCCACCAGCTTTTGCATCCATATTTGATGATTTGGCTTCGTCTTCTCTCGATGTTTATTTTGATCCTTCCCGTGGGTTGATTAATATTCCAGGTTTCACTTTAGGTAATTGATTGGCATTACTTTTTCATCTTTCAGAGGTTGTGATGTACTTTCTAGGTAAATTACATTTTGTTCCCAACTTTCATGTTTGCAATATCCAATTATTTCTGTTCCTGTTAGAAGGGCATTTGCATGTGAAAAGCTCTGCACAAACCATATGTCATTTGACGATATTTGCAAAATACACTTCTTTCCCTGTTAGACCTTTTTTCCTGTCATCCATTCTCTTACCATGTTGTGAGCATGCAGTTACATAAACTGGCCCGACCAAGTAAACAAACTGCCCTTTTCCTGGTTTCCTTTTTCTGTGCATTTTTATGTGCATAATGAAAAAGTAGCTCAGAACAAATAATTTTTTTCAATAATTAACAAATTATATTGATATCAATGATATTATCATCATTGTTGTCTTTATTTGTCAAGTTGCCTGATCTTGATAAATCATTTGGTAGATCTATTTTGTTCTCTTTTTCCATGTGCATCAGTGTGAGTCCATTCATGAGTTCAAATTCTGGTGGTTTTCAATGGTTCTAAATTCCTATACTCAATTGGTCCTCTGCTTCTTGAGGACAGGTACATTCAAATTCCTCAGTAAATGTATCGATGCTAGAGGGTTCTCGGGGACTAAACGCTACTTTGGTGACCTGGAAAAAACTGTATGTTTGTTGCCTTTTTCAGTTACAGATTAAGTTTCCATGTAACGAAAGCTGTTAATTGCACAATGGTTCTGCAGTTGAGAACAGTGGGATCGAATGTACTGTTTGTTGCTGCCACTCAAATATCAGACAGTGTTCTGAAGGAAGCAGAAACAAATGGTTTTGATGGAATGGTATCAAACATCTCTCTGCTAATATTCCTACATTCTGCTGCTTCTCCATGTTAATTCTACAATTAACCATTAACTAGGATTGGAAAGTGTAATTAACCACTTGGAATTATGAATGTTGGCATGTCCTCTTTCCTTGGTATTGTCAAGGCAAGCGGTTTCCACCAAGGGATTCTGAAATTGGCTATGGAACCATCACTACTGGGGACTGCTTTAATAGGTGGTGGCCCAGATAGAAAGGTGAAGCTTGATCGAAATCCAGGCATCGATGAGGTAATTAGCTTTGATGTGTTATGCAGAAATGGTTAAACAAACTTTTTTTTCTTTCTTATGGTATGTATACATTCCTTATTGGTGGAAATTGTAGATAAATTGATATGGTAAAGCAGTCCACTCCTATTCAAATCTAGTCAGTGTGCACAGTTGGTCAGATATGTGGTATGGTCTGTGTCTTGCACGGAATTGATGAAGTATCAGTTGAAAATATGCACAATTAAGAAGTTGGGAATCAATATTCTGTCTTTTACTTGCATTTTATGGCTGCAAGCAGAATAAAGAGGTTAACATATTGCTAATATTATATCCATCATTGGCCAATCATTATTCTTTTTGAATATTGCAGCTGTATGTCGAAGGATATTTGCAAGCAATGTTGGATACAATGTACAGACAGGAATATCTTAGAGTCAGAGTGATTGATGATCAGGTGATTACTGAAGGGAGATATTAGGTTCATGATTCTTGAGATAATTGGAGGGAATAATTTGAAAAACAAAATGGCATGTTGTGCATCAAAATTTTTGCTAGATAATAATATAGATTAAAACATGTTATGCTATGTTCAACCTTGAGAATCCAGAGTCTCCAGACTCACCTATCTGCACCAGACTGTTTGAAATTTATTGTACATGCTATGTATCTGCAACTTGTAACTTTTACTTGATAGTGATAGGAACCTTGTCTCTAGATTATGTATTTAGAGTACTTATGCTATCCTATTCTGATGGGGTTTTGGTTTGTTTATTTTTAGTGTTTTGCTCATTAAGATTTTGGTGATATTATCTATGCATTCAGGTTTTCCTTAAAAACCTACCCCCGAATAGTGCCCTCATAGATGAGATCATGGATCGTGTGAAGGGATTCCTGGTAAGCAAAGGATTGCTGAAAGGTGATCCTTCAACATCTTCTCGCCCCTTGCGCCATCTTCAAGGAGAGAGTGTACGTATCCCTGAACTTTTGTATTCATTCATTTCCTTTTTATTAGCACTTTTTCTGGTCAATATATATTTGGATGTCACATGTTTGAGTGAAATCTTATCATATTGAAATACCATGGATTATCTACTGGCTATAATCTTGTATTTTTAACGGATTCTCTCAACCATTATCTTGATGTTTTCTTTAAGCTGAATCTTTTTGATGTGTGATATACATCTAGTTTGGCACCAACTTCACCATAGAAATCATATGCAAAACTTATTACAAGGTGATCTAAATGGTTTCATTTGTTTTACTTCCTTTCTTTCAATGCTATGCAATGATTTGTTAATTTTAATATGCATGCTTGCTTAGTCTTTCAAGTCCATGACCATGAGCGTCCATGTCAGTGCACCCATAATTGAGCTATGCATATCGATCATGCATTCCTATTTTGCTTGTCACACCTTGAAGAACACAGCTTGCACTAAAGTTTAATATTGAGAATCTATCACAGGAATGGAAAATTGGACCAACGGTGTGGACATTGTGTGAACATCTTGTTGTGAGCTTTGCAATCCGCATGCTGAGAAAGCAAGCTGGAAAATTCGTGGCCAATATTAATTGGAAAACAAAACCAGAAAGCGATGATGGCAAAGCAATTGTCCCAGCAGACTCCCGTGAGCAGGAGAAGAAGGCGAAGTTCATATGGAAATGGGGCATTGGTAGGTTTGTGCTGTCAGGCATTCTTGCATACATTGATGGAAGGCTATGTCGCTCCATTCCTAACCACGTAGCACGACGAATTGTGAGTGGCTTTTTGTTGAGCTTTTTGGACAAAAACGACAGTGGATGATAGTACAAGGATTTCACGGATACACTTCTCATTCAGTTTGATATACTGCTCCCCTCTTCTCGTTTTAGTTTTTTTCTTGTTTTGCTGTGCATTAATTATTAATTAATTAATAAAAACTGAAACTGTTTATTGTGCATCCTATTATCCATTGAAAACTATACATTGCAAAAAAAGTTGGTTTTTTATTATTTAATATTTGGGTTTATAGTTTTGCAGGTTAATAGATTGCTTAAAAAAAACAATAATTGGCATTGTTTTCAATATTATCTTTTAGCATTGAAATGGATTACAGATTTAGATTTCATGATTTGTTCAGTTTGTTTTCTATTAAGTTATTTTAATTTCATGACCTTGATTATGTATTTCTGTGGGACTAACTTGGTTAGACTAGGGTCATTTAAATTGTGTGTTATTATAGTTCAACATTTGATTTATAATTTGGCAGGTTAACCGATTGATTCTTGAGTTTTTATTTATATTTTTGAATGATTTGTTTTTTACTTTATCATTTAACATTTAATTTTATATTTTTTTGTATTAGAAAAATGAGTGATTTTATTTTATTTAAAAAATAACTTGTGATATTTTATTAGTTACTTTTTCAAGTATTAAAGTTTTCCAAAAATAATATTAGCAATGCTTAATATTTTTTTAAAATAATAAAAAACAAAACTGATCTAAATGCAAAACACGCCTAACAATCTAATATTATACTATGACAATTACTTTGTTGATACAAAATCCGGCGACCAGTTGACTAATAGGATGTTAGGTGATGATGATGTCACTATTATTATTATTATGTATAACTGCCAGCTTGATTTCGGAACTTGTGGAGGTCTCCTACTCTCAGAGGTTGCGCCATTGTTAACTTCATATACATGTATTAGTGGAGCACCTGGTTTGACTCTAGAGATTTCAACCACAGTAGCAGAAGATGGATTTTATACAGCAAGAGTCGTCGTTGGCTGCGAAAAAGGGAATGTTATTGGAAGACTGAGAGCTTGTAACTCGATCAACTATGCAAATATGCTTGTTCAAGATCACTATTGCATTGTGATTTAATATTAATACTATCATCTAACCCATCTTTTCTTTTCTTTTTCCAACCCATCTGATACTGCTAGCTGCCATCCTTTGTTGTTGATGATAGATCCTACTCAGATTGATTAATAATGTCCCTTTATTTGTAAGAATTGCTGCTATTGTTTGTTTTGGTGGTCGTATTTTGAGATTATAGTTCAGGTTTAAAGATTTTTAAAGTTTTTTTTTGGTTCAAAAATAAATATACATATCTATATCATCTATGAATAACATTAATTTAAACATGCAGAGGGGTTTTACAAACCCAACATGATCAGATCCATTGATCTTGACAATAATTGTGACTGATAACCCCTTCATTCAATCAACAATAGATTGACTAATTAATTTCCCCATCGAAACCAAACCCCAAAACCCTCTAATTTCTTTATAAACCCTTGTGTACAGGAATAATGGGAAGAGTCTCAGGACGCATTTACATTTATTCCATGAACATCTCTGGACACTTTGTGCTAGTATTGCTAGCAAAGTGAGACAACAGATGCTTATTTCCATTGATTTTTCGGGGTTAAACGGTTGTCCCCGTATTTTTTAAAGAGAATGGAAAAGGTCCAAGGGAAATTTAGGGCGCAGGTCACCTGTTGTCTTCTACATTGAGCACAAGCTGAGTCGTCTCTAAAAGACACTGGCAAAGCAAACACCAACTTTTAAAAGAAGCCTGAGCAGGGCAATCAATACCAAGATACACCCCACAACATTAAACATTTCAAGGGAAAAAATGTTAACATCTATCAAACATAACAGGTCTGGATTAAAGGCTAAGCATTCAAAACAAAAATGAAATGAAATGATAAAATCCAAGGACATAATTTCATCTTTCAGAAAACAATTATACGCTCTGCTCAGAAAAGGGATGACATTTCTAAGCATTCCAAAACTACAATGTCGTAATATAGAACTTGCTTAGTAGAGGCGGACTGGTGTGCCCATGGTACTCTTTAGGTGCAGGGACTTGACCTGATTGGACAACAAAAGACATTAATAAGTACAAAAAACAGTCAACAGTGCCTGAATTTCAAAGTTCAACGAGATCAACACTCACATTTTGCCAATTTTTCTTCAACAAGGAGACAAGGAAGTTCACGGACATCTGAACATTCTGGAAAATCTGCTTATCCTCCATGTCACAGTTACCAACAGCAACCCCCATGCAAAGGACTTTCTTCAATTGGAACTTCACTGTTGCCTTGATCTCATTAACTTTAGACTCCAATGACTCTTGGTGATTCACAAGGGTAGGAAACTTTCCTGCATTTACATATAAATTGACAGGAACCATGAGAAACTACCATCATATCCAAAAGACAATGAATACTCTTTAATAAACTTGCCTGCCTTGTTGAGACCAGGGCCTAAAAGACGAGGAATCTGCTTGATGACAGACTCTGATGCCAAAAAGGCATGGTACTGCTTGGAAAGTTTCTTGACCAATTTCTTGTTCTTGTTCAGCTTCTTCAATGCTTCGACATCCATCCATTGCAAGCCTATAGATGTTGCCTGACAATATAAATTAAACAGTTAATACTATTAAAAATCCCATAATATGTGGAAAAAAATCAGGCACAGTTTATACTATTAAAAATCCCATAATAAGTGGAAAAGCATTCAGGCTCAAAACATGTAGATTGTATTAAATTGGTTTCAGCAATAAATCTCACAGATACACATACAACCACAACCATCTGACAACCTCATCCCAAAAGGACAACAGCAATCCACTTTCTCTATAACTTGCAGTGATGCTATTTTCATAGTATAGGAACTACTTCTAAACCATTGCCAAAAAAAAATAGAAAACAGGCAAGATAAATATGCTACTTAAGGACATTTTATAGACACCAAACAACAACATCACAAATGATTCAAAAACATCTTTCAATACATGTAAATTGATGAATGGAATGGATAATTACCTCCTCCACATGTTGAGCATCTCCAAGCATGCAGACCTTCATTTTGGGACGGGGAATGTGAGGCAACTTAACAGAGCCGCTGAACCTCTTGTCCTTTTGGGGATCATAATTTTTCAGCCCAATCTGTAGCTCAATAGTCTGAACAAACTTGCGAGGCTTCTCAGTCACACCAGTTTTGATAGTTGTAACAGCTTCACGGATTGTATCCCCTGAAAGCTTACTGCAGTAGACAAAGCATAAAACACTCGTATCATAATGTGTAACACCAGTCACTTCTTAGCTCAACATAGGATGTTTCAGGATGCTTTAGGCTAATGGGCTTACTTCTGTACCTTAAAACTCACAAAATTCTGTTCGCTTCCTTAAGAATCATCTTCAGGTAAAAAGGAACACAACTTAATTTAACTTTTCTTGATATCTGGCATCACATGTTTGACATTTATAGCTCCTAACTTGTTTCACTAACAGTATTTATTGTAAATAACCAAAAATCCTGAACCAATTTCTACAGTAGCTTTGGTGTGTTTTTATTTTTTGTGTAGACTTCATATTCAAGAAATCAGTCAAGTAAAAGCAATCAGGACCAGGTACAATCAAAACTTTAACTTATTATATAAATCTTAAGCAATTATCAAAGATTAACCAGACAAATTTCCAGTTTTAACATGTCGCTGAACAAAAGAACCTTTCAAATTATAATAAAATGCTTCAAAAAAAGATAACCCTTAACTCCACATCACATTTCCGAAAGTTAGATGATAAGGAACTAACTGCCGAAACATGAAAAAAACCAATAACCCTCGGAGGGGAAAAAAAAGAAGCAAACAACTAGAGATCTTGAGCCATACCTCATGTTTGAAACCTCTTAAAGCAACTCACTTCAGAGTTCTACCCTGCAAATATAATAGCAAATACATTAAATCTCAATTGGTAGAAGTCAAATCTAACCTCTTGAAGCGATAGAAGACCCACCAGAGAGCAGTGATGAAGGAACCTGGCGATGAGAAGAAAGCGGCTATGGAGTGTGGTTTTATATTTGTGGAGAGCATTTGAAATAATAAAACCCTAGCAAGTTCAGCTACGTTTGATGGGCTGGGTCTGTCTGTATAGAAAAGACATCGACTCGGCCCATACATTTAGGCCATTTAAGAGAAAATTCTTTTTAATGTCATAATTTAATTATAAATATATTAAAAACTTTTCTATTTTATTATTTTGTAATCTCGTTTAGTTTTAAAATGTAAAAGTAAATTATTTCACTTGAGTATTTTGGGTTTCATCTGAGCTGGAGTTGGAAATATAACTCCATTCTAATTGGGTGTGTGATTTATTTCCATTAAATTGTATTTAAAATATACCAATAATAAATTATGGGAAGCACTACTTCCTATAATGTTTTTGTTTAATATAATCTAGCTCAATTCTAACCAATTCCTTCCACAATATGAATGGTTTTGATCTATAATTTCTAGGCATTTTGAAAGATGAAAAAAAACATATTTGAGAGGTTTGTAGTGACAAAAACAATTATAGGTAAATGAGATGGTCGATTATGGAAGAGAAAGAGAAACATTTTCTTTGAACTTTTTTTTCTAGATGGTTCTAGAAAAAAACTAGTTTTTTAGATAAATATATTAAAAACTCTCACCATTAACAACTTTATAGTAAATAAAGATGCTTCTTGAAGATTCATAAACTCGAAAATCTTGTAATATTACAATAATGTCATTTTCAAAATATAAAGTGTAAATTATATAAAACTTAAACATCATAAAAAAATCCAAGATTGTCAACTAATAAAATGAAAGACTATTTTTTTTAGTTTCTTTGATGATGATTTAAAATAATATTTTTTTTGTAAAATAACATCTTTTTAATTTAGTTTTTTTATTATAAAACTCATATCTATATAAGAAAAAACGAATACAATTCATAGCTTAGAATCTGACCTTATAATTGTTTTTAAATTATTTTTTATAGATATGGTCTCATAATTTCAGATCATAAAATTGATAGGTTAATCCAAATCGATCTAGAATATCATTATTTTAATATTTAAAAAAATAAAAACCCAACATATCATCATATTAATATTTTAAAGAAATATCGTTTAATAATTATATTTTGAGTTTATAATTTCTCTTTTATTGTAAAATATATTTGCAACTCTTAGATATTTTTTATATTAAAATATACTCTTGAATGAGTAATGTTTTAGGACATGTTTTTTAAACAGGAAAAAAAAAAAAGAGTCATCGTCAGAAGAATTATTGCCTCCTAAAAAACCTTGTTTTAAGTGACTCTTTGGACTCCACAGTTTTCTAGTCAGCCCACAGGGACCATGAGAGGAAATAAAAAAATAAAATCAATTGTTAAGAAAAAAATATTAAAAAAAATGCTGATATTGCATTGTTTCATGGATGATGACATGTCATTTCAAAAACAGTATTAAATATATAGAAATTGTATTTTTTTTCTTATATAGATATGAGTTTTATAATAAAAAAATTACCTAGATTTATTTATATTTTGTTTAACAGATTATATTTTTTCTTTTACATCAATAATAATTTTCATGATAGATATAAAAGACAAACTCTAATTTGTAAACATATTTCTACGTATCAATAAATTTTATATTAGGCCCACGAGTTATCATCTAAGATGCATGACATCATTCAAGCTGATGTGACCACACCCATGGAATAGCACTTGAATGGTTTCACCGGTCGAGCTTCTGGCCGTGAAGTTAGCCGTAGCCCCGCCGCCGCCCGCCGCACCCCAACTACCACCATAAATGGAAAACCCACTGATTTGTGCTACAAACAAAACCACTAAACAAAACAAAAGCTCCCACTGAAACCTCTCTTTCACACGTTATTTATATGGATAGGACAGGGGACACCCCTACACAGTTCCCATTATCGTACTCTTTCCATCTCCAAAAACAATGGCTTCCAAGATTTCTAAATCCCAGCAATCTTTCTCTGAAACTGAGAAATCGAACCAAAATCATCCCGAGGTTGAAGACGAACAAGCACCCGCTTGTCCCATCAGCAGCCAGCTCCATTTAAAACCATCAGTTCATTCCATGGACAGAGATGTTATCCTGAAACGTATCCGCCACCATAAGAGGTCAAACAAGGTGAAAAACGTTTTCCAGACTCTGGCTACATTTACAAGCAGCCACCGAAAGTGGCTGAACCCTGATGATGCCTTCTCCTCATCTTGAACGTGGCAGTGTAATTGATGAAAGTTTGTTGCTCGGATTGTTGGATGCACCTCACTTCCTACAAGCCGAAGAGAAAGACATGAAGCTAAGGGGAATGAATCTACTAATCTGCTCCCACCTTCTGCTTTCATTAGTAAAAATCAGATTGAAGCTTCAACATGACTAAGCTAAGATACTGTGACCATGTTTATAATTTCTATAATATATTTTATGAATTGATGGTCTTGTATTGCCATGTTTAGCCAAAAATTTTTGTTCTTTTTGACATTTAGCACGCCGCTAGAAAGAATTTGTCACTCAGTAAGATCTCCAAAAAGCACACGAGCATTTAAGCATCTGTGGCGAGAACTGGTCTAATTAATCCATCCAGTTATCGAAATGACTAAAAATAAGAAGCAATAATAGGTTGTAATAAACAATTTTTTGTTAGCCTTCAAAGTAAAGGACTTCTTACAAAGGAGACGGCTTTTTGTTCAGCAATTGCAGTTTAATGGACTTGCTTTGAAAAACATTTTTCTCTGAATTCAATATAAGCTCTCGAAGCTTCATCAGCCCCCCATATTGTCATCGAGGTCTCGAGTAAAGGGTTACCAAAAGACGTATGAGTGCCCATAATGCATTTGGGTTTCTTTTTACTTTCCTTTTTCTTTTTTAATCCAACTCCAAAAACTCAGCTCATATTGAGTTTTATTAAAATAATCTAAAATCATTAAAAAATGATTTTTTTTCAAAAACATTTTTTGAAATGCAGTTAGTGTCAAACAATCACAAAAGTGTCAGCGTTAAATGTATACGACTCAATTTTGCATGCGTTTCAGTGGAGTTGAAAGCGATGTAAGAATTACTAAGGCGCAGTAGCTTGAAAATACGATTTGAGAAGCTGAGTAACTCGCCTCTTTTCGATATCATTGTCTTACACTTGCTTTGAATGGCTCAGCCATTCATGGGTACATTAACAAGAAACTGACTGGCAAGCTTGTCATTTCTTACTGAACAAGCCAGAGGAAGATATGAGGCGAAGTGCTTGGCCAGGGTTGTTCAAAACCGAAGATGATCTTGAAAGCTGCATTTTCTTTTTCTTCAAGAACTCCAGCGAGTTTTGTATGCATTGAGGAGGTGCCATGTCTTTCAAAATAACAGTTTCATTCCTGCAAATTAAACATTCAAATAACATTATTATTTTGTTTCAAAAACTTCATTTCCATGTTGTGCTTTCAATTATGCCTCACCCCAAGCTTCTGCACTTTTTCTTTTTTCGAAGCCGCTTCTCTTCAGCCTTCTCATCATCAGAATCAGACAAAAATACTTTTCCTGCAGACAGCATAAGTTCTCTTGGTAAGAATCCTGTACATAGTGATAGAAAACATCTATCTCTGTCCACATTCATGTGCTTGTGCATGCTTGTGTATGCTTGTGTGTGTGTGCACTCTCGAGAGAGAGAGAGAGGCTATCGTACTTCTCCCTGAGCTGCAAGCAATTGAACAATATCACTTGGAAGCATCCCTCCAGAGCCCAGAGACTCTTTCCCTGTTTCTGTTTCAATTTCAGCTTCCACCACATCTAGGACACTTTCATTCACTTTAGGTGGTTGTGCTGTTTTCCTCTGTGCCAATCGTCTGCGCTTTTCTTTAGCCTCACGAACAACTCTATTCAAAGTTAAACAAGTTTGTAAAACAAAATGCTAACATCAAACTAAGCAGAAATGAAAGAACAGTAGAATAGACTTTTCAAGAAGTATATAACTATATCTAGATTTGGCTTTCAACAGGGAAAAACTATAAGGGAGCAGCAAAAGGTGAACCAAACCAATAATATTGAATCTAGGAGTAATATAGTTTTTGCAGCCTTAAAAAATATATAAAAAAAGCTAATGTTCCATGCATGTTGCATTTCCTACCATAAGATAACATTCCCGCTATTTTGTAAAAGACTTCCGATTCTGCTGATTTTTTAATTGAGGCTGACCTAAATTTGTTCTTCTTCAGTAAATGATGTATAGATGGCTTCTGCGCATGCATGCCCAGAGTTAAAAAAGTTTACCTTTTTGTCCAATATATCCCAGTTTATGAAGTGGAGGCACATGTGATTTGTGCACTGTGGTGTTTTTGAACTCTAACTATCCCTAGCCAGTGTTTTCTCAGGCTTCAAACCATGCCCACTTTGCCAAATTAAACTTTAGTGCTACCTCCAAGAAAAACTTTTCCCGCAATGTCCACCTTGATAAAGAGAATGCCTCTACTTTTCAAGTTTAAACATCAACAAGGCATCCTAGCCAAACCCAAGGCTTGCATGACACTTAACAAGAGCTGAATGGGTAAGTCATTATAAATCCGTCAACTACATTAATATAGATGATCCTTCTGGGTTGCATAACTAGAATAGCAGAGTTGCAGCAGTAATCCTCACTATCCTCACATCAACAGCTTAATCTAAAGCTCAGTGTTTCCTGGGAAACTCAAAATGGGCCACATCCCACATCAATAGCAGTTCAGAAGACTACCCAAGCAAAGCTGCCATTGTCAGCTCCTAATTTATGAACAAAAAAGAACTCTCTAGCTAAACAAACACCTTGATCCACGATTTGTAGTTAGGATTTAAAGGGCCATATAGAAACAAAGAGTATTAGAAACATAACACAGACCAACTAGAAATCCAGACATCCTAAGGACAGAAAGAAAAGTATGGGCAGCCAAGAAAGAGAAGCCTGAAGCAAACTGTAAATCTTTAATAGAGGAAGTCAATTCAGGAAGCAATTCGGCAAATCAAAGGAGAACATGTTAAAAAGACGAGCATTTCATGTTCTGCTAAGTAAATAGTATTTCATTAGTATCATTATTTGTGCTCTCAAGGACTTCTATGTTTCGCACCATCCAGTGCTTCTCTCAGCCGATTCTGAACACCATAACTTAAGAAGAACAAAGTAACTTTAAAACTTCAAAATTTGATAATCAAATCCACAACATTTCATCAATTTATAATATTTATCCTAAAATGAGTCTACTTGCCAAGTAAATGTCATAGATTAAAAACATCAATGGATTTAACTAGTGAAGTTTCCCTGACGAAGTTATTCACAATAAATAATTCAACCAGCGCAAAATTTCAAGTAAATGTCACCACCCCTTTTATAGTTCCAACCCATGTAGCCATGACAAAAGAAAAAAAACAAAGAGATCACGGCTTCAATTCAAAAAACCATTATCCAAATAACTAGAAACACTATTTAGAATCAAATCAAACAAAAAGTTAAAAAAGAAAGGGGGCAAAAAATAATAAGCTCAATCAAGAAAACAAATTTCGTTTTGAGGGTCTGGTTTGCTAAAAATGGATACGTTAGTACAGAGAGCAACGTAATTACCTTGCCTTACTTTCTTTCTGAACTCTTCTTATCTCTTCATCTTGTTGTATTCCCTGTAAACGTAACAAAACATCAAAAAAGGATAAGACTTTTGAGTAAAGCATAAAATTGAGGAAAAAAAAAGGGATAGATTTTGGAACCTGCACTGCTGTAAATTCCTCAGGTGCGTCCGATTCCGAATCCTCTCTGTCCGACATTTTGTATCACTTGTCTTTGGTTTTGAAACCCAGTTTTGAGGTTTCTCTCTAGTCTTAGGGTTTTAAGGTTTAAGATGTAACAGCATCATGTCATGCACACCTTCCAGCTTGCTTCTGACGGGCTTCGT
This sequence comes from Salix udensis, assembly GCA_029204005.1. Classification (NCBI taxonomy): domain Eukaryota; kingdom Viridiplantae; phylum Streptophyta; class Magnoliopsida; order Malpighiales; family Salicaceae; genus Salix; species Salix udensis. The sequence goes on from CM055025.1 coordinate 9,504,271, forward strand.
CTTGCGGGCCTCATATTCAAATCTTCGTAAATATATTTGGGCCTGTTGGGCTTTGAGGCATCTTTTTTTCGTTTTTCTTTTAGAAGAGAGAACATGCCCTCAACTTAGAACCTGTTTAGCACAGCTGTTTGCAAATTGTGGTTGAGGTTGAAAAAAATAGTTTCATGAAAAGTGTTTTTAGTTATGGTTCAAAATTAAAATTGAAGTGTTTGGTTAAAACTGTGGTTCAGTTTGAGATTTAATGAAAAGCATTTTCGTGTGTTTGGTTACTATATTTTTCATATTGCTATCATTTTTTGAAATTACTTTAAAAACACACACACACATATATATATAGTTTTTTTTAAGTATTGTAGATTAAAAATCATAAAAATAAAATGTAATTAATAATGCAAGTAAATCAGATACTTGTTTTTATTCTCTCATCAAACTACTTGCAATTTCATCATGAATTAAATTCATACATGAACGCGTCTATGATTCCTGATTATGTGATCGATGAACAACATCTGGTAAAATATCTTTATTTTATATATCATTTTAAATATAGTGCAATTATTTTATATATAATTTAATTATGCAATTAAATTATATAATTAATAGAAGTAAGTTATATATTTAAATAATTGCTTTTAAAAAACCCACCAACAATATAATTATTAATTTTGTATATAATTTTTTTACTTGTTGAGGTATTTTTTTAACAAAAACAAAAACAAATATTTTTAATATAGTTATATCATTTTCAACTATATATATTTTCTACTATATTATGTATATTTTCTACTATATATAATTATATTTATATATAAAAACAAGAGATGGTTGTTGCTGCTATGGATTCCCGATGGGATTTCAACTAGTAGTTTTTTTATCTTTCTCTTCCATAACGAAATCCATTTTGTGTCCTCCTGTATTCTTGTTCTATGTCTAAGGTTTCTTGTAGTTTTAGTGAGAATGATCGGAGATGATAAAGTCCTCGATTGGTGCCTTTTTTGCAAGAGTTAACGCTGTAGCTGCATAAAGCAGCTCTCAAGTGCTTTTGCAGTTGCGACACAACGGTTATTTTTTAGTGGGATCCACAACTAAACGTTGGGGGCCTGTTTGGTAACAAATATGGTTGGAGTCATGGTTCAACACAAATGCAGGTTGAAACCGCAAGGCGCCAAACACCCACTTAGTATCTGAGACTATAGTTAAAATTATTTTTGAAAGTAATTTTTATTTATAAATATATTAAAATAATGTTTTTTTTAAAAAAACTATTTTTTAATATTAGTACATGAAAATAATCTAAAAACATAAAAAAATTAGGGCTTTTAAAATACAATACCAAACAAAACCTTAATTATACCCTTCGACGAAAGGTATGGTGACTTCTGTATATGTAGCATAGAGGGTATGTATAGTGTAGACGATTAGTCGGTGGAATATTTTAACAAATGATGAAAATGTGAAGCAGCTGATTAATTAGTTATAAAAAGCTGAATTTAAAATTCATTTGGTCATAGCTAACCATTTGGTCAAACAATATTTTTGTGTAGAAAAACACACCGGCATGGAGTAATTTTGGGCTAGATGCATTCAGTCTTGACTAATTAATAATTACGACCATCTTATTTGGAATAGATTCGGTTTATTTATTTATTTATTTTAAATTTGCTTCGATTTTTTTTCAAAAAATATTTTAAAATGAAATGCTAAACAAACATTTAGTATTTCCATTCACTCTGTGTAGACAGTTGACATTATAATTATTTGACCTGTCTCTTTACTTTAAAATCACATAACCAAAAGTAAAAAATAAAAATAAATATATAACAGTTCATCTTCTTAATTATATTTATCTTTTCATGACCAGATCAGAATACTACAGCATCTGGCTTCTAGTACTTAATCAAATAATATTTGAAGATGTACCAGGTATCAACTTGTTCGAGAAACACACACCCCGTCAAAGTCAACTAAACATCCTTGCTACGAAATTTGCAAGTACATTTGTGTACAGCAACTAAACTACTAAACTATGTATCCCTGCCTCGTAGCCATCACAGAACTTTGGTTAATGTTGTTGCTTCATCCAACCACCAACCATATGTATCTCAAAAGAATCTTTACTGCGTAATAAGATTAATTTTGTCAATTTTATTTCAGTTGATGTTTTGTTTTTTCAATTGAAATAAAATGTTTTGATTTTGAAATGTTTTGGTGCTCCGTTTCGAAGTTGTATTGTTTATGTGTGTGTGTGTATATATATATATATATATAATATTAAATATTTTAATTCAAAATGTTTTTAGTTCAAATCCAAAAATAAAATTATTTAGAATTGTGCAATTTAATCTAAAAAAGATGTAATAAAATGATTTTTCTGAATAAAATTATGAGCATGTATAATATTACGAGAATGTCATCATCAATCTCGCAAAATCATTATATTTTATGATTGCTCTGAAATTTTAACATAATATATATATATATATATATATGTCAAGAGACTCCTTGCAAAATTTCATCTCAATATAACGGTCAGATTAAGAGATATGATTGATATTGTAAAATTATTCATTATTTTTTCATTAAAAAACATTATTTGACCAAACCAGAACGGGCAAAACAAAATTAGAACGTTTCGGCTAAAATTTAAACGAAATTTCTGGAACGGACTGAAATTTTAAATGAGATAAAAACTACATTGTTTTATCTTATTTTTTAAGAAGTATAAAATATTTCAATTGTTTCAACGGAAACAAAACAAGATCAATAGGACCATTTCTACGTATTTCGAGGCCAATGGTAGTGTAAGCAAAGCTTAAAACTAACACATATTTTTGTGGCCTTCTTGACCTCTCATCAATGGAGGTTTCCTGCGCTATATTATAACACACATCATTAATTTATCGATCCTCAAACATGTTGAATGGTTCTGTAGGAACTGGAAGAGAGAGAGAGAGAGAGTCAGGTCCATATACGCAGATGATTTTCCAAATCCATGACCCCCCCTTGTCTTTCCTTTGATTTAGACAAATCATGCATAACCAAAATATCCTAAATATTGAAATAATAATAATAATAAAATAAATAAAAAGCTAGACCACTCCATTATTAGTCCTAAACCAGAACCACTAACTATTTGAAACCTGGTGCAAATCATTGCCACTCTTTCCCTGGGGACAGGTTAACCTGCAGTTAGGGTCAGCTTCCACTCATTTTGTCATGCATTCACACAATTTATCTATGCTGGGCCCCTTTGATAAATTAGACAAATTCAAGCATGTTATCTTCAAGAATATTATTATTATTATTATTATTATTATTAGATTGGTCATGTGATATTGCAGTAATGTAAACGGCAGAGGACGACCCCCGTCTTGCAAGTAATTTAACTCTCGTTGAAAAGTCATGAAAAGCTGCAACGTAGTTCTCATAGCACTTTCCTATCATTTTCCAGCACTTGGGCTGTCTAGTGGTGCTTCTAGTAAGATGAAATAAAAAGAATTGACAAAACAAAAATAAATAAATTTTAGAATAGTTTTTAAATTAATTTATATTTTTTTCATCCGTCCCTTCTAAATTCTAAATTATGTGTCTGTTTGGTTTGGAAGTTTAGCTGATGTTATTTTTAAAGTGTTTTTTATATATAAATACATCAAAATAATATTTTTTATTTTTTTAAAAAATTATTTTTAACATTAGCGTATATAAAAATGATTTGAAAAATATTTTTAAAACACATTTCTAAAAATCTATTTTTTCTGCCATGAAAATCCACTGAGAAAGTAGCACATGCACCTTAATTTATGACCAGTCGTTTGAAGTATACGGCAACGGATAGGACTAGCACTCGGTTTTTGACTGTCTATATACGCGTGTGCGTAATTATAGGATTAAACTTTTATCCTTATTTGACGGTTTGATTCCAAATTATATTAAGTAAAAGTCATTTAATAATGTCTTTGATTGAGAGTTATGTTTTTTTATAAAGAATATTTTAATGAACTTCTCAAGGTTATATGCTGGTTGACAATTGAAATAATCAAACCATTTGATCCTAAATCTTATACTAAACCGCAAGAAATCATGATGAACCTAAGATATATACCACATTTCATGGGTTCAACAAGAAGGTGATACAAATGATACGAGACTTTTTTTGAAAACATAGATAATCCAAATATTAATTTTTCAAAGCCATTAGAAAATATTTTATTGAAAAATTAAATTGTAATAAATTGAATTTTAATACTTTTGTGTTGTGTAATTGTGATTACTTTATATAATAATTAGTAATTGCATGGAAGTATTTAGTTGTTAACTCTAGTTATCCAAAAAACTATGAATATCTAAATTCATATAAAATTGAAGACTATCATAATTTTAATCAAAAAATTTAAGTGTAGTTTGATATAATGAATTTTAACCAAACATAAATGATATTAAGCAATTTCAACCGCATTTTAAATCAAATACATGTTTTATCTCTACCAACCACAATTTAAAATAATTTTTAAAAGATAACTTTTATCAAATCACAAATTTAAAAAGTTATCACAATAAAATGAAAAAAATAGCTAAAACGGATGGCGGTACCCTACTACGCAGAACTTCATCGAATCACATTATCAAATAAAAAAAGTGATTGCATGCTGTCTTCCCAGAAACTTTTCTCAAGTCAAAATCCTCTTATAAATGCTTGCTGACTGGTACCATTCCCAATTTCTCATCCTTCCCTGTGTAAATTAGTGCCCAATTCAATGGTATTTTGGTACATTCTAGTCAACACGTAAAGACTTGTCATTTTTTGTATTTTTTAAGACTTGTCATTTTTGTATTTTTTTTTATTGGGGTGTTTGCTTAAAACCCAAAAGAAATATATTAGATATCCAAAAAAATAGTTTTTGTTTCAGTCCATGAAACAGCAAGAAGCAGTTTAAGGCTATTGCTGCTGCAGCTTCAGCCCGCAGGCAGGCATTGAAGAAGGTGAAACAAGGCTAAGGTAAGCTCATTCATTGATTAATCTTTGACCAGCCCACAAAACCAAAATTTTAAAAAGAAAACAAATAAAACCATAAATGAACCTCTTGCTTTCAATCAATACTTTATTGATTTTTCACAAATTTCTGTCCCTGTAGGCTGTAGCAAGTACTTGGGAGCCAACAACTGAAAAGATTGGATCTTTGATGTCTTTCTGTCTTCGATTTTCCTTATGATCAAGCTCGATCTTTGTAGTTTAATTGGTGATCTCTTGTGGGTTTTGCAGCAAGGTAACAAAAATGAGTCTTCAACAAGAAAGTTTCGTTCTTTTCATCACCATCATCACAGTTTTTATTACCGCCACAAGTACTACAACTAGAGCTCAGAAGTTCAGCAGCAGCAACTGTAAATCTTCTTGTGGAACTGGGAAACATGCTAATGTTGTCCCATACCCTTTCGGCTTCTCAAATGGATGCCCCATCATTTTACAATGCAACCAAACAGTTGGTGACGTCAAAATCGGTGAATTTCAAGTCCAGAACATAACCCCAAATGGTATCTTGATCAATATTCCAGCAGAGTGTGATCGTTCTATTGAAAAAATCAGGCCACTTTTTGGTAAAAACTTTAGTCCTTCTTCGAACAACAGTTTCTTACTTCAAAACTGTAACAGCAGTTACAAGTCTTCAAGTAGTTGTGTTATTTCAACAAGTTCATTACGAAGAGACTTGAATTTAACAAACTGCGGTGATAAAAATCACGACTTGAATTGCTACTCTCCAGTGCCCGGAGATTCTGATACTTTTGATTATCAAAGTATGATTTCAACTCAGTGCAAGTATGTTTTCTCCTCGCTTGTTTTTGGGTGGGAGAGTTCGGTTGTTTCTTTCCAGATTGAAAGAGTTGAATTGGAATGGTGGCTTAGCGGTCATTGTGCTGACTCTCTGCTCAAATAATGCGACCTGTACTCAAGTTAAGCTCTTGGGATCAGAGTGTTTAGGATTCAGGTGTCATTGCACTGATGGGTTCGCCGGAGATGGGTTTGCGGCCGGGAATGGTTGCCGGAGAGGTAAGTCAACCTGGCGTTATATTTGTTATTTATTCCTGTTTGTTTACAAGTAGTGTACAATTTGGTCTGGTTTGATTTTTTGGTGGGACTTGACTTTGGGGACAAGTGGGTTTGTGAGATGGCCAATTGGAGGACGACACCATAATGTGGGACTAGGTAGCACCCTCGTGTAAGTCTTGACCTGTGATTGAGGGGTTTAATGGAAAAAGAAATGATTTTTAGGGGCACATTGGTCTAATAAACCACTTACATTTGTGTGATCAAGGATGTTGATAATGATGTGCTCATGATCATGAAATTGGTCAGCAAATTTAACGGCTTGACTTTTACTAGATTGTTTATTTTATTTTGTATTAAATTAGCTAGCAAATTTACACACAAAAAAAAGCACCTTGACATAATTCTCGTGATAATTAGTTGAGTGCTATAGTTTTAGGTACATCCAAAGGATAGAATGCACCATGTCTCGCTAGTTTCAAAATTATTTTTTTACTTTGAGGAAAACTTTAGTTTTAAGTATTTTTCTATGGGTTCAGATTAAGTGAATAAAACTCTAATTATTCTAGATTTTTATAAGATAAATATATCTCATTCGAAATTCAAAATTCTCATAAAAAAAATCTTAAATTATTTATTACCAAGCTTCGTAGCGAGAACCCTAGTCCCAGACCCCAAATTTGAGCAATTCTCAAACCCTCAAAATGGAGTGAAATAGTTAGGTTTTTCATTTCCAAGGGAAAGAGCACTGTAGTATGAATCTGCCTCCCACCAAAGAAATGCTAACAAAATATGCCCTCTTCAATTAGCTTAGCTTGACAGTAGGGGTAAAGAATTTGGGCAAATATGCTTCACTTCAATCCATTTTGTCCTCAGTTGTCATAAAAACCCACCAACTCATGAGACTGTTCGGTGTGAAAGCCCAGGTGCTCTTTCACCGTTCTTTCTTTCACCCTTCTCTTACATCCTATCCAAACATTGTCGGCCAGAATCATTGCCCGTGATTGTAGCCCCAGCACATTGCTGTCTTGAAAGTTCACCATGTTGTTTTGACTTTAAACCTCACCAACCATGGACGTCCAAGCATTCTACTGATTGTCAGGAATCTGATAGGTAAAATTATTTGATCTGATCCATTGCGACCCTACTGGGGCTGCTGTTTTTGACTTGGAAAAGCATATGGGTTTGTTCTTACTTTTCCCAATGATTGTATTTTTTATGTCCATTTTCCATGTACAAGAAAGGCAAGGTTGCAAGCAAGCTTTAGTTGTCTCTGAATGACTGTTTCCATGGAATTCTCTTAAGACAAAAGTTTTATATTATCATCTATTTGCGAATTTTTTTTACTCCATATCTAATTTGCCTATTCTTACGTGCTGTTTTGAACGAAGTTTCCCTGAATTTTGGATTTTTTTTGTTTAATGTTTTTACATGGTTTTGAAGTATTAAACATTTAAAATAACTTTTTTTTTAAAATATTATCTTTAAATATTTTCCAAACAATTTTTTTATAAAAAAAACCGGCCATCATATTTTTTAATAACACTTGAATTTGACATTTCAGCATCTTGATATATTAATATTTTAAAATAATTTTTAAAAATATAAAAATATTACTTTAATGCATTTTCAAGCAAAAAATATTTTAAAAAAAACAATTATACCACACTTTCTAATACCTCTTTAATTTGAAATTTAGGTATTTTATGGATGGATAAAGAATTTGTTTAGTTATTGAGTACTAGAAGTTAGAAAGTACAAGACTAATGTAGTAAGAATTCGATATATATATAATTTATATTATTTTCTTGGTCACTTCTCCATTTAGACTCTAATATTATGTCAAATAACCATTTTAATTTAAAAGTTTAGATTTTGTTAATGATTTTATATCAATCTCTAACAACTCAGAATACAACACAAAGTAATTATGAAATGAAGCTTGGTAAATTGAGAGCCAGCTTGCTTCCTGATATTCACAATCGAACTTTATAGCCTTGTATTGTTAGAACATGCATTTTTGCTAACCCTTCTTTCTTATGCTTTCCAGTTTCGAAGTGCAATGTTTCAAAGTACATGTCTGGCCGCTGTGGAGGAACTACTAGAGTAGCTGTTCTTGTTGGAGGTAAAGTTTTTAATACCGTAATGGTGGCAGCCATGATTTCCCTTTTTTGTTTATCTGCTCTTGAAATTCATAAAACGCGATAGTATTTCTGCATTATTGCATTGAGCTGAAGAAACTGTTGAGGTCTCTAAAGTCTTGAGAACATTTTGTTTCCTTATGTTCTTGCTAGTTGAAGGTGTTTTGATGGGAATTATTCAAAATGCTATTCGATCTATGTGTTTTCTGCTGCAGTATTTGCAGTAACAGCTCCATCTTTCCCCATTTTTCAGGGATTATTGCCGGAGCTCTGTTAATGGCTTGTTTGGCTCTTCTCTGGTACTATGTCCGGCGTAAGTCCACTTCTCTAAGAAATCAGTCGAGTGCAAAGCGCCTTCTATGTGAAGCTGCAGGCAACTCCAGTGTTCCGTTTTTTCAATATAAAGAAATCGAGAAGGCCACCAATGGCTTCTCCGAAAAACAGAGGTTAGGAACCGGAGCCTATGGTACAGTTTATGCTGGAAAACTCCACAGTGATGATTTGGTTGCCATAAAGAAGCTCAGACATAGGGATACTAACAGCATTGATCAAGTCATGAATGAAATAAAGCTCCTTTCATCGGTGAGCCATCCGAATCTGGTTCGTCTTTTAGGGTGTTGCATAGAGGAGGGTGAACCAATCCTAGTCTATGAATTCATGCCGAATGGAACTTTGTGTCAGCATCTGCAACTCGAGAGGGGCACCGGGCTTCCATGGACAGTTAGACTCACCGTCGCGACAGAAACTGCTAAGGCCATTGCCTATCTCCATTCAGCAATGAACCCGCCGATTTACCACCGAGACATAAAATCCAGCAACATACTCTTGGATTACAACTATAGATCAAAGGTGGCTGATTTCGGTCTTTCTAGGCTTGGCATGGTCGAATCGTCTCACATATCGACAGCGCCGCAAGGAACTCCAGGCTATCTGGATCCTCAATACCATCAATATTTCCATCTTTCTGATAAAAGTGATGTCTACAGTTTCGGAGTCGTTCTCGTAGAGATCATAACTGCACTGAAAGTAGTAGATTTTTCTCGCCCCTACAGCGAGGTTAATCTGGCTGCACTTGCCGTTGATAGGATCGGAAGAGGTTGTGTGGATGAGATAATCGATTCATATCTTGACCCAAACAGAGATGCTTGGACCTTAACATCCATTCATTCCGTGGCCGAGCTTGCATTTAGATGCCTTGCTTTTCACAGGGATATGAGGCCTACCATGACGGAAGTGGCGGAGGAGCTAGAACAGATTATGCTCAGTGCATGGATTCCAACCATGTACATGGCATCGCCGTCAACTTCATCCTGCTCCTCGGAATATGGAAGTCAGAAATCACTGAGCGTCTCTATCGGTAGCTTGGCAGGGATAGCTGGTGGGAAATTACTTCCTCCGCAGAGAACAGATAGTTTGACTTCATTGGAAGAGACTAAGGATATCTCCCTGGTTTCTGTGCAGGATACATGGCTGAGTGAACAGAGCTCACCTTCAAAAAACAGCTTGTTGGACAACGTAGTTCGTTGACAAAACTGTGTTCTTTTGGGTGCTTAGCTTCGAATCCTTTTTGCGAAAACAATTTTAGGTACTCTTGCAGTTTTCTATCACTCCATTACTACATAAATCGTATATGCTTTGCCTACTAAATATATTGGCAATGTTGAAACAGAAGATATACAATTCAATATTAAATACAATCTGCATATGTTCAGTATGAACATGAACTGAATTTTTCTTCACCGATGATATTATTACAGCAAATAGCTTAGTATGGTTTGGCTCAAACACTCCATCGATTGATTAGCAAGCTTTTTCATCTTTAGCAGTAACTCGGTACCTTGTTTCGCTGCGGGTTCATATTTTTTTCTTTGCAAAAACATATTGATGAGGTGATGTAAATGGATTCTTTTTTTGCGGAAAAATAAAATGATGTTGTGTTTTAGAGAAATTAACACTTCTAGATATAACACCAACTAAAGATTAAAAGAGTTGGATTTATTTTAAATAGAAATAAAAAAGAAGAAAATAATATTAATCAGATATTTTTTCAAAGAATATCTGATGCCTTGGAAAAAAAAATACAATGAGAGCGCAAAATAAAATAAAGAAAATTGAACGGAGCCAACAAACATATATAAACATTATAAGGATAAAAAAAAACTAACTACATAAAAGGATTAAAAATATAAAAAATGATAATTATAAAATGAGGGTGAAAGTCAAATTAAAAAATAAATTAGAGGATAACAAAAAAAATTATTAGAGAGTTTAATTGAAAAGAAAAATAAAGAATGGGAAAAATAAAAATAAAATAAAAAATATACTATGAACAAAATAGGAAATCAAAAGTAGGACTAAAATCAAAAGGAACAAAAGAAAAAAAGACAAATTGAATTTTTTATTCTTGTTGAAAAACAAATCATAAAATTGAGAGCATAGAAATTTTGACAACAAAAAGGAACAAAATAAGAAATCAAAAGTAGGACTACATCAAAAAAGATATTATATATAGAAATTAAAATTGTAATAGATTTTTAATCAACAAAAAAGGAGTTACATATAAGAAACTTGTTTTTTCTGATACGACACAGAATTGACATTTGAACTCGAAATCGTAAAATTGTACGTAAAATATTTCCGTACAAAAAATCATAAAATCACAACTAAGATCATTTTGGTAGAAAAATCATAAAAATCATAAATAAAATATTTCCGAATACAATACAACACAATTATGGATCATACTAATTAACTTAATTGTGGAGATTTTGGGGTTGCAGAGATCTTGATTTTTTGTAAAGATAAAGAAACCAAGGGTTTGTGCTCCTTCAAAATCTCTTCTTTCTCCCAAATTGAAGAAATAAAGATCTTCCATTCTTGTTGAAATAAATTCCTTTAGAGGTTGGTAGTTTGTTAATGGCTACTGCCGCTATATTTTCCTCTCTAAAGCACAGACTGATCGTCGTCCTTAGAGGCTTTCTTGGTGCCGGTTCATTTTATCGACTTGAAACTTGTACAGGCTCTTGTATTATTGCCAACAGAGCTCATGTCTTGTTTCTCTGGGAAGTTTAATTAACAGAATGATGGGGAGCCGAGGATCATAAAATCAGATTGATCCAGTCTGATTTTATGATTCTGACTAATTTTATCGACTCAGAACTGATTTTAACGGGGATTTGATTTTTTCTACCTGATTTAATCAGGTTTGTTATATGATTTTACAAGTCAAAAAATCAAACCACGATTTTAACAACATTGGTTACATATACTAACAATATACTAAGAACCATGCTTCAACAAAAACAAGGTTTGATCTTGGAATCATAAATATCCATTTATAATTTTAATAAACCTAGAAAAACATCATAACTTTACCAAACACCATTATATTTTTCAATAGAATTCCTTCTAGGACTTAGATCACCCTTGCATTATCATTTTAATGGTATAATTGTCTATGAAATTCCAAATTTTGAGGGTCATAATCTCGGTTCACCTTTAATAAATTTGTGAGGATTATAATAAAATTGTTTCAATCTTTAACTAGATATATTATAGTTCACAAACCATCATCTCTTATAAAGTTTAATTTGTATATTAAAAATTTGGAATATTTTATCATACACAAAAAACAATAGTGACGCTCAAACCTTTTTAATAAAATAGTTTGATTTTAAATCTATATGAAATTTGAGTGTAAATAAATCTATATGAAATTTCAAAGAGTTGTCACTTTCATGCATAACTAATATAGAGAATGACTCTGAGTTACCATTTAAATCATTTTTATTAAAACCATATATGTCCTTAAAAAAGCTATTCATTCTTGACCTAATTAAATCACTACAAAAGCTATCAAGTTAGATAGTATAGGGTTAATAACTAGTTGGATACAACTAGTCCTAACTAGTTGTTTCTAAAAATAATTTTTCGATTAAAAATACATCAAAATAATATATTTTTTATTCTTTAAAAATTACTTTTAACATTAGCATATTAAAATGATTTAAAAACACCAAAAATAAAATAATTTTAGGCAAAAATAAATTAAAAGAATATATTTTTTCAAAAATACTTTTAAACACAGTGTCATACCGTCAGTTATAAAACATATTAGGAGTGTTGTCTTATGAGGATCTGAAAGGGAAATGAAAGTACCATTTACAAAACCACATCAGCAGCTTTATTATTCAGGATTTGTGCATGGGTTTTGCAGGCTATAAAGAACTTTCTTCCCCCATAATTCTACAATTGAGAAGCAAACCTAGCCTGTAGAAATTAAAAAAATATATATATCCAGAATGTGACCCCAATAGATAAATGAACAGCAGGTGAAAGTCAAACTTGGAGTGGGAGATTCAACCTGCAAAAGATCATCAAGTATTAGATCCTGAGCACAATCTAGTCATGACTAAACTAGAAACCGCTACATCATGGAAACTCATTCATATGGATCATTTGCAAAACAGAACATTCCATCTTCGTTCCACCTATGGATGATATATTGAGTGGAGAAACCAACATCATGCGATGATTTAATTATATCACAGCAGACCTATGGAAGATAAATCTAAAACAGTTTATACAAGGCAATCCAAGATTGAAAAAAAACCAAACGTATAAAACATCACTTCAGAAAGGAAGTGTGGAGCTAATTTCCCTTAAAATTGGAAGTCCTGCTTGATGGGAGTGAAATGGTAGATGAATGTCGATGTTCCTTGCTACCAGAATGGTGCACTCAGATTATTATGTGGCAGCATTATCAAGCTACCTGATTATCAAATTGATTAGAATTGTTATCGAAAAAATTGTTATCGAAATTACCTCATGAACACCTTTCCATGGAAGAATTTTATGTACATGAATTTGAATGAATTCAAAAAATGATGCGCACTCTCAAGTTGTGGAGCCAAAGTCACAATTTATGTGCATGAATTCGAATGAATCCCAAAATGATGTGCACTCTCCTAACGCTATAAACTTGTGTGGAATTAGCTACAGATGGGAAAGCATTACAATGTTGTAAATAACTAACCTCGGGCATGAATTTCAGGTGAAAATTGACTAGTCTTGTATATCTACCCATGGCTTCTAGGATCAACAACCGATCGCACCTTCCTCTTTTCTGCACTTGAATATTGTCCAACAACTCGGGCATGAGGTATGGATGCTTCCCCGCGTGCAAGAGCTTCAACATTCTCAAGGAGGTACTTCCCTGGAAGTCTGCCAACTACATTACCCTCTTCATTCCCCTTTCTATCCAGGAATGCAAAGTGTGGAATACCCTCAACACCAAACTCATCAAGTTCTTGCTCCCACTTGGTATTATCAACGTTCAGCAAAACAAAATTCACTCGGTCCCTAAAAGGCAAGTGGCATTAAGCAGGCACAATTAAATCAACAGGAGACGACAGAATCACTAAGATAGTATAAGGAGATAACTCAAATATCATATAGTTAACCAAAGCTTGATCAAGGCTGTTACTTGTACTGCTGCTCTACTTTGTAGACATCTGGGGCTAACTCTCTACAAACTTCACACCAATCTGCATAGAACTCCACAACAGTTGGCTTCCCATTTGAGAGGGCCTAAAAAATTACACCAGAAAAACCCAGTAAGTAACAAACAAAGTGATGTACAGAACGTGGCATTAACCAATTACATTAAAATGGAACATTATTTTCAGAAAGCAAACCCACTTAGAATTTGACATCAGAAACTTTTCTACTAAAACTAATAAATTCACGTAAACTCCCTGTTTAAAACAAAGAGAAATCCTTCAACTGCTTTCAATTCCAAGGATATAAACAAATTACAATCCAATTCATAAATAGAGAAACCCACTTTTTCCTACTTGACATCAAAACTAATGGCGAATAATAATAAAAACTCCACAAAGGGTAACTGTACTTAAACCCCATAATTAAAAACGAACTAGAAATCCCTCTCAATGGTAACCTATTTGACAAAAAATCCAACTTTAATCCAATTAAGCAAACCTCTTCATAAGGCAAAGCAGCAGCAGATAAGTCCGTCAAAGAAACACCAAAATCCAACCTTGAAGACAAGAAAAGTCCGGCAGCAGCAAGAAGAGAAACTACTGCTATTCGTTTATTAACATCTTTATTTGGAAATTGAGGCAACCCAGGATCTTGGGACGCGCCTGTATCCTCTCTTTTGGTATCATCACTAACCGGACCAGGTTCAAGAACCTCTTTTTCCTGAATTAAAAGAAACAAACCAGTTCAGAAAAGATTATAACTTGCTACATAGTGACATAAGTGAGGTAGGAAATGGGGTTGTACCGCTGGTGTGGAGGTTTCAGATGATTCGGGGCTTGTTTGGCAAGAAACAGTAGGGAATTTACGAGGTTTGGTTTGATAGTGGAAAGTGGATTTGAGGAGTGATGGTGAAGATTGAGAGGCTTGAAGATATGGCCGGAATCTATGGAGACAGAGAGGGTTTGAAGCCACACGAGCCATGGAGACTTTGTAATACGAGTCAGTTTTCTTTTTTGATTTGTACTGGTGATTTTTTTGAGCTAATTAAACGGTCAAAATGTAAGTGGGCACTCTTTTTTTCCTTTTCAGAACTCGAGGATCATGAAGGGAGTTTTTTTTATGCATTATTCTTATGAAAAGGGTTGGATCCACAGTCAAGAAACCCGACGAGCCTGAGGGTTAACTCGGGCCATGGTTCGGGCTGAAATTCACATCAATAGAGGGAGTTGATTAAAAGTTAAAATTAATTTATGATTTGGTTAAAATACTAAAAGAATTATATATTCAAAAAGATTTGTTTTTCTTGAAACCTTATTTCTATGACTATTGGTTATAGAGGATTCTAAAATGATAAGTAAAATCATATCTCTTAATGGATAGGGATAATGGTTACAAGGGTTATAATTGTTAGAAAAGCCATGTTCATATAAACAAAACGTTTAAAATATACATTGCTTCGTATATAAAGAGATACAAACAAAAATTAGGCACATTAAATCTTTTTTGAGTTGATAGATATATCATATCATATTATATGGAACAATTATAATATATTATAAGTAAATTTAAAAGACATGGAAAAAACATAGTGAACTATCCATAATTTTTTTTTCATTTATTCACTTTCAGAATCACTTAATTAAATAGTTTTTATGAGGGTATCTTTTATCATTTTATAGAGATTCATTTATTATTATTATCATATTTACGGGGAATAGATCGGTCTTTTATATATATTATGCACTTTAAAATCAAGAATTTTAAAGCTAGTGCCAAGGGATGGTCTTATCTTTTAGTTTTCATATATGTTATAAAATATTTAAATTGCCTCTAAAAAGTTAACTCTTATTCACTAATGATTAGAAGTGTTTTTTCATAGTGTTGTTTTTGAAATAACAAGTTTGTAAATAAGTTTTTTTTCATGGATAATAAAATTACTTAATTGCCTTCCATGTTACTCCTTGCACAAAGGATACAAGACATTTTGTTCTTGTAGTTAATATAAAATATTAATAAAAGAAATTGCCAGCACGTGTGTGGAATACATTGGCGAGTAGACGTCATTTAAGCCCTTCGAGTGGCATGTGTGGCAACATCGTGCGATCAAACATTATCTTCAAGGGTAGCGTTCAAAAGGCATCGATGTCTTCAACTCAATGGTGCAATGTGTGTGAAGAAGCTCCAACTAGGTCTTGATTAACTTTTTCCTATTTCCCCCTCTATTTTACTTGGCAAAATATGGGTGTGTCCTCTTGTATATTGTTATAAATTCATTTTCTTCAATCTCGTCCATGCCATTTAGTTAGCACAGTTTGACTTTGATCCTTTTTTGTTCTTTTTGATTTTCCCCTTAATTATATATATATATATATATATATATATATATACGGAATTGATCTTCATGCTTTTTATTTCACTTCTTCACTATGATCTATCATAAACTTGTGTTCATGGTCTTATAGGTTACCGAGTTAACCTAGGCTGATCTATTTTTTTATTGTTTTTTTCTTAGTTTCATTATTCAATGTAGGGGTGTTTAATAGTTAGGCTTCATACCTTTATTCAATTTGCTTTCATTGGCATTTTTTTAATCTTTCGTTGGCTTTGATAATCATTTTACTAGATAAAAAACTTTATCCTAAGAAACAAAGTTACGAGGCTTAACTAATTGCTTGGTCTGTGTTCCTATATCAAATATCTTAATCTTAGTTATCTCTTCATCAAATATCAATTTATTCAATTAGATGCGCATATAAGCATTTCTATTTGTGATTGAGATTTTTTCTTATATCTAAAAACATGTTAGAAAAGCCTATATATTTATTTGTTTTATTGAAAAAGAATTCAACCTGTGAAGAAACGTGAGTCATATAGCTAATAAGTAAATCTAAAAGGTATGAGGAATCCACTTTGCAAATTACATTGTGGATCCTCTGATAGACATGTTCAGAATGTCTATTTTTCCATCATATTTTTTTTATTTAGCCCTTATTGGACCAAATTATAGGCCAATCAGACTGATTTATTAAGAAAATGTGAGATTAAAATATAGAAAATCAAAGTGAAAAGGTGGAGAAAATGGGTGAAATTTTCATACTTTTAAGGTGAAAGACCTATTTTGCACTAAAAAACCCATTCTATTAGGGGCAATTCAATAATTTCACAATATTCCATTTGACATTTTAAAATTTTAAAGGGACAATTAAGTCTTTTATTTTATTAATGCTTAGTTAAAAGATCCTTATACCTTTAGATTAATGATTTTTTAACGCTCATGTTATAGCTGTTTTAATCCTTTTTTCTACCATTTATGAATAAAGCTTTGTCTTTTAAAGACTTTTTTTATGTGTGTTTATATATATATATATATATGGTGAATAAATGAGTACGCAAATATTTAGAACCTAAAAAATATTGGATTTCCAAAACATATATCCATTGAAAATGATAATTTTTTAAAAAACAATTTAGGAGTCTCAAGATTCTATTAAACAAATCTATAATTGTTTAGGATTTCTACAAGGATTATCTAATAATATATGTTTCTTTTTGCTATGAATAATTATTCTAAAGTTGAACTGTAGCAAACCACAAATTTAAATATAATTAGAAGGGTTTGAAAGATGTGATAAATCCAGCATTAAAATTACAATTTGTAATGAAATAAAAACAATTTTAAAGACAAGCATAGATATTAATAAAAATAAACATATATAATTGCAAAGTCACACCACCACATGAAATAAAATCTTTTCCTCATATTTATCAACCTCACAAATCAAGTCTACTAGGCTCAACTCTGTTAGCCGTAAAATCCATGGCTTCAATGCTCTCTCCACTGCCACTCAGAACTCTCTCTCTCCACCGTACGCGCAATGCTCACCCCACCATCTGCAAGGCCAACATCAGTCCTAAACCTGCGCCGATTTCCTTCCCCAACCGAAGACATCTTCTCTTCATGCTAACGTCAGTACCAGCACTGGCCTTAAGAGAACCATCGTCACTGGCGCAGGACATTCCCTTGTTTGGGCTGAGGAAGAAGCTGAAGAAGGCGGAGGAGGAAGCTGAGGAGCTGGTGAAGGAAGGGTTTGAGACGGCGGAGAAGGGGCTGGAGACAGCGGGGAAAGGAATTGTGACGGTTGAGAGAGGGATTGAGACAGCAGAGAAAGAGATTGTGACGGTAGAGAAGGAGGTTGTGGAAGCGGTGAGCTTTGGTGGGCTAGCGCAGGCTGGTGCGGTGGCTGGAGCGGAGGTTGTTGGAGTTTTGGTTGCTACTACCATTGTTAATGGGATTTTGGGGCCTGAGGGTTCTAAATCATAAATAAGAGTATTAGCATTTAATTAGTGTTGATTGTATTTATATTGATAATTTATGATAATCCCATTTCATATTCTCTTGTTCTTAGCGAATTATATCAATACATCATCAACAAATTGAATGTTTTTATTGCAAAATGAAATGGGCATTGATATAGAGGAGAAAACGTGATCAGTGTTTGAAGAAACTATCAAGTAATATTATTCAATTACAATTTGTGGGTTGATGGGATATTATTTCAGGTACTTGCATGCTCAATCTGTTTAGGGTTGTGGTAAAGTAGGTTGATGGGATGTTTGCTTTCTTTGTTCTGCAATTCCATTGAACTTGGACTATTTTATGTCGCAAAATGAGATACGGAGAAATGGTAGTAGATTGGTTGAATTGAAGAAAAATGGTTTGATCTGTTGAGTTTTATTATGATTTGATGCGTTTTGGTTTATGATTTGTGTTCTCTATATTAGTTTGTGAAGCAAAAGTGTTTAGAAGCCCACGGATTTTGGTACCACCACCAACAAATTCATCTTTTTTTCAAGAAAATCCAGTGAGCAATGCAAGCTATTGCCAATGCCATTGCCATTGCCGCTGTTCTTTAATATTATCTGGGCACTCTGGTTTCTTCATCTCCTCTCTCTCTCTTTTCCCCTGTTGTAATTATATTCTTTGTGCACAGTGAATACCACACCATTTAGCTTTCTTTATAATAAGAACAGTTACACTCTCATTGCTTCCCTATCCAAAGGCTTTGGCTTTCCATATTTCAATCCAACCCGTTTAATGGCAGATTGTGGGTGGTACTCCACTACCTCACCTTCACTCAACCAGACATTTCTTTTATGATCAAGAAGATGGTGCTAGTGAGCTTTCTCTGCATGGTGATGAATGGATATCGACAGGAATTATCTATCTTGGGCATAATCTTGTTCTTGGAACTCCAATAAGCAATTAAATTGCTGTGTGTTTATCAAATATAAAGTTGTTGTCAATATCGCTGCTGAGTTGAAGTGGATGTATGCTCTCTCTTTACTGATTTGGGTATTCTAGTTTCTTGACTCCCAATATGTTCTCGACATGGTTTCTAGGGAGGAACTACTAGTTCATATCTTCTAACTATCTACTTGTCGATATTCTTACCAAGTCATTTGTCTCCTACTTGCTTCCCCTATCTTTGATCCAAAGCTGAATTTGGTTTCCCCCCATTTGACACTGTTTTTTTTTAATGTTTTTAAATATTTTATATATTGTTGTCAAAAATGATATTTAAAAAAAATTATAGATTTTTGAACGAAAAATATTTTAAAAATAATATCAACTATACTTCCAAATAAATTGTTTAAGAGTTGTGTCAGTTGTTTAAGAGTTGTGTCAAGTGATAAACTTGTTTACTAACCCTAAGAATACTTGGGTAGCCAAATAAACAAAATTAGAAGAAAATAAGGTGAGGAGGACTATCTTGTACTAGCAACCAGAACAATGAGAGTTCTTCTCTCTTTTGGTAAAGGAAGAATGAGAATGATAGTACTCCTTTCTAAAATTGGATTTAAAACTAAAGATTTTTAAATTTAACTTTGTGAAATCTAAATTGTACTCCTGAGGAAAAAAAGTTATTATGAGTCATTTCTAGTCAAATACACTTATAAATTATAACTTTTAACTCATATATTATAATTAGAATGAAAAAAAAATATTTTTTAATTCATAAATCTAAATTCAATTTTAATTTGAAAATGTGGAAGAGATTATTTTTAAAAAAAATAGTATATTAAAATAATTTTAAAATTTAAATTTATTTAAAACACCGTACAAATGAAATAAAAAACCGACATGACTGCTCTTTTTTAACAGCCCAATTTCCCACGGACGACACCTCACTCATCAAAATAATCTTTTCCGCCACGAGAAGTCCCCTTTTAAAAACCACGCTAAACCTCCTGCTGCTGCCTCTCCCTCTCCATTTTTCTCTACTAAAACAAAAATCATGGCTCCGGAACCCTCAATAACCGCCGCCTCAGAAGCCCAAACCTCAGTCGAAGCCACCGCTACCTCTCAGGGCGGAGCCGCCGACTCCACCTGCAACGAAAACAACAATGGAGAAACTTCAGACCCAGAGAAGTCTCTGGATTTAGCTGTTGAGTTATCAGAGAAAGGATCTGCGGCGCTTAAAGAAAATGACTTCAGTGAAGCCGTAGACTGCTTTAGCCGTGCCCTTGAGATTAGGTTAGGGTTTTCATTTCATTGTCCAATTTTGGTTTTGATTAATCGATCATTGCACTTATCTAGTTAACTCTCTGATCTATCGATGATTTTTAGTAGTTTTGGTTTTAGGGTTTTTTTACGGTAGAGCTTTACTTGTTAAAATGTGGTTAATTTGGGAAGAAATTTACAGATAGAAGGTATAAATATTATATGTCAAGTTTCAGAATTTTCTACTTTAATTGAAAGAATTTGATGTTTATGAAATGGGAATTTCTCAAGAGTCGTTCAAGTAATGGGGTTTTAGGGTTTATATAATTAGGACCTTCACGTTTAAGAAGAGCAAAGAGAAGGACGGCGATATTTTGGGAATTCTAGTGGTAAAATGTGCTGGAGTATAAATAATAACAATTTTTCTGGGGTCATAACTAAGAACTTGAGCTTCTGAAGTGTTCAACTTGAACTGAATGAATTTGATATTTGTGAAATTGGGAGTGAGATTTTGCTCCAATAAATCTATGCAGATTTTGATGGAGCTTTAGTTCACTCTATGTTTTTCTTATTTTCTCTAAATTTTGATTTTGTTAGGGTTTTGCATCATGGCGAGCTTGCACCTGAATGTGCGAATGCATACTATCAATATGGACGTGCACTGCTGTATAAAGCACAAGAGGAGGCTGATCCCTTGGGTATGGTGCCTAAGAAGGATAGTGAATCTAAACAAAATGATGATAAAGATGTAGCTTGTAAGAATGTTTTAAATGGAGAATCTTCTACTACTTCTGCTTCTAGTAATGTTGGAGAAGGTGGGGGTCTTAATCATCCAGAAGGTGCAGCTGATGATGGTTCGTATTTTGTTGCTTGTAATGTTAGTTCATAAGCTGTCATAGTAGAACATGCTAGTTAATAGGTTTCTTTTTTGTTAATGTTTTGTCGTATTGATCAAAATTCAATTTCTTTGCTTTAAACTTGTGTGACACGTGGGCACAATCTCTATGTTTAATGGGTGTAAATATGTGAAAAATGAATAAACTGAACCCTGATCTTTCAAAATTCAAACATATGTTGCTATTTGCTGTTCCTGTTTTTCTAAAAGAGTCTATCTTTGTGGTTTGGAGATTGTTGGTTTAAAAGACTCATCTACTTATGGTGTCATTTAATATTTCTGCCTCCTTTGATGCTTTAAGGAGTGCAACATGTGTTATGTAAATTTTTTTCACCACACAAGCATTGGATCCATGTTTGCAAGTTATTTGATGTTCTGACAAATAGGCAGTCTGCATGAATTGGCATTAAATTTGTTATGCTTGAGCAAAATGACCGTCAATGATTTTTTATCCTTGAACACTCTTGCCTCCTCTATGCACGCATACATACATCCATTAAAGAACTATTGGGAGCATGGACGAATGAAATTGTATTTGACATGGTTTTCATGGTAAATGATCAAATGATTTTGTATGCACTAAGACTGTTGAACTTTCCACCAAGGCGAGAAAGGTAGCCTGGGATTGGACGTAAGCTGCCATAGTTTTATAGGGCTGTTAGTGGCATCAGTTTTATGGTTAAAATGCATCTGACTATTTCTTTCTGTTATGTCTGCATTCTGCTGCAGCTTCTGATGGAAAGGATGAAGAAGAAGAAGATGATGAGGGAAGTGATGATGACCCTGATGAAGAGGAATCTGACCTTGATTTGGCATGGAAAATGCTAGATGTTGCGAGGGCAATTGCAGAAAAAAACCCTGGTGACACAATGGAAAAAGTTGACATTCTATCAACACTGGCAGAAGTTGCGTTGGAAAGAGGTTCATTTATGCATTTATTTGAGTTGAAATTTGCAAAGATGAAGATGTTTATGCGATTATTAAAAAAATATAAATAAATGGATGCATTCCTGATATTTGCAACTTGTTTCTTGATGCCTCTTGCTTGGCTTAAATCTGTGCTGTATTTTTTATTTGCTTCATGCAGAGGATATTGAAACATCTCTCAATGACTACCAGAAGTCACTATCCATTTTAGAAAGGCTTGTTGAACCAGACAGTAGACATTTAGCTGAACTGTATCCTTTTCAAGGTTTACATACTCCCTTGTCTTGAGATGGTAAGGATGACACATTGCCTGTTTATTTATTCTCCGGGTCCAGTCAAATTTACTGATAGTCATATGGGCTTTGTCTGGGCCAACTACTTTTGTGTTTTAGGGATTCCATCTTATTCACTTTGTCACTGCTTTAACTGTACAATTTAGAAATTTTCGGATATGTTTGTGTCTGGAGATTGGCTCTAAGCCCCAGGAAGCGATCCCATATTGCCAGAAGGCGATATCAGTTTGCAAGGCACTTTTGCAGCGACTCATCAATGAAGTAAAGAGTTCTGGAGAATCAACCACAACACCAGCTATTTCTGAACTAGACAAGGGTGATGAAGTAAAGAGTTCTGGAGAATCAGCCACAACACCAGCTATTACTGAACTAGACGAGGGTGTCCACCAGCTGTCTAACATGCAGGCTGATAAAGAAGCAGAGATTGAAACACTTACTGGCCTATCTGGGGAGCTGGAAAAGAAGGTAAGTGCTGCTCGTCTCTTTGCAAGTGTCAGAATTTCATTTAATCCATTCTAAGTAAAATTGTGCATCTTTTGTATTTTCAGCTTGAAGATCTACAACAGCTGGTCCTGAACCCGAAGTCCATTCTCTCAGAAATCCTGGGAATGGTGGCAGCCAAGGGAAAAGGAGGCGAGAAGAGTGCTTTTCCAACTGCCATGAGCTCTTCTCAGATGGGTACTGCTACTAGCAGTGGAGGTTTTGACTCGCCAACCATGTCCACTGCTCACACAAATGGGGTTTCTGGAGTCACAGATCTTGGTGTCGTCGGAAGAGGAGTAAAGCGAGTTTTGAGCAGTACAGGTTCGATAGGATCAAGCCCAGTGAAGAAACCCACTCCAGATCACTCATCAGACAAAGTGGGATGGAAAAACCATTTAGTGGTTCTGAATTTGATTTGATGTTCATAGTGCAACCTGGTAGCATTGTCAAATATAACCATTCAAATATCGATGTCATGGGTCCTTGAGAGCTGCCTGATTGGTCCTGCCTGGTGCCTGCTGTCTAGGGCAGTGTCAATCCGCTATCTGGCATTTAGGTGGCATAACTTTCTTATATTATTTCTGTGACATGACTTTGGAGAACTATACTCTTTCAGCATCTTGTACTTTTCAGTTATACTAACATGTTAGTGCACTTTATTAATATTGGGAAGAAATAGACCGTTTGAATCCATATTTCAATGTTGAAATGGTGCTTGCCTTGTGCTTGGAACTTTTCTCATGCAGAATGTTCCTTTACAGACAGGGATTTCATGTAGGATTCCAAGTCCCTGCTGAATTCTAATCAAAACCTTAGTAAATCTGATTTTGTGATATTGGGTCTTTTTTATAATTTTAAATCTAAATCGTTTTGTTTCCAGTGGTTTTTTTTAGCAGCCTCACAGTTATAAACGTTCGAGTAGATTGTCCAAATTGGAATGTGTTTGACCGTTTTATGGTCGGTACAGTTGACAGGTAAGGTGTTTGGCTCCCGCAACAATTCAATCAACCTTGGAGAATTCTGTTTAGAGAGGCAATTTTTAAATTTTAACTTGACAGGTATTTACACTTAAATCTTGAAGGAATGACATTTTTTAATAGAAACCTGCTCAAATCTAATCTTAAATATGTATATTTATGTAACATTTAATCTTTTTTAGTAAATTATGATCTATATATATATATATATATGTATATATTTAATCGTGAGTTGAAGATGTTGTCTGGTCAGATGAAACAGAGCTATGTGGTGTGGTTGTCATTGACAAACCGGTTTGTTGGATTAGGTTATTGTAGAATGATGGTACACGCTTCACAGTGGGTTAAAGCAAAACCCTCAATCATATATATTTTTTTAAAAAAATAAATAGAAATTAAAGCAATAAGGAGTAAATAAAAGCTAAATTAAAAGAAAATACTCAGGGACTAAATTGAAATGTAAAAAAAGAAAAACAAATTAAAAGAATGAGATCAAAATTGGGTAAAAAACTAAATGAAATAAAATGTGAGAGGGACAAGATTGAGAAACATTTCAAGAAAATGATAAAAAGAAATAGTTAGTCAAAAGAATAAGGATGAAATTCGATAAAAAAAAATCAAATGAAATAAAATGCTCAAAGATGAAATAAAAAACGGATAAACTTAAAAAAAATCAACACAAATAATAATGAAAAGAATTATGACTAAAATTGAAATAAATACAAACCAAAGGGACATAATTGAATTTTGGTCTAACCACTGTGAAGCCCGAGGTCAGGAGAGAGAAAAGAGGGGGGAGGAGAAAAATAACCGCTGTATTGCAGCCAATACCACCATCTCATTATACGACGCCGCACACAATATCTGGAGAGCATGTGCGGCATTCATTTGTCGGCATGAGCGTTTTATGCGCTCGCTTTTGTATTATTAATAATATTTTGTAGTTGCAAAACGATTGAATTGCTCCTCGTTCAAATAGAATATAACAAAAACTGTGATGAAAATACAAATTTGATCCTATATGTAAGTTTTAAATTTTTTTATTTTAAAAGCAATATAATTATTTTACTATGTAAATAAAAATAATAGACTGAAAACCATATACCTCAATTTTAGTATCTAGTTGAGAGCGTGATCGAGTTTGTTTTTTAAACTATTTTTTTTTGTTCAAAAATGCATCAAAAACTCAAAATGATAGTTTTTTTATTTTTAAAAAATTATTTTTGACAATAGCATATGAAAATAATTTAAAAACACCACAAATTTTAATTTAAAATAAAAAATAAAATTTTTTAAAATTTTTCAAAAACAATCTTGAAACACAGTGACAAACAGGGTCTTAAAATATAATTTCCTTAAATATGATTAAAGTAATTTACTTTTTTTTGAAGAGGACTAAAAAAAACTACAATATCCCTATACGCAAGTTTAATTTTTTTCTTATATTTAAAGAATAAATAAATCATTTTACAGTGAAAAAAATAAAAAATATTGATTGAATTTTGTTAAAAGCTCATTTTGCCCCCTCGCACCTAATATCTTTGGCTGTTCCAGCCAAGGACAAAAACACCATTCTACTCTGCAACTGGGCAACATGCACAGTAAAATACTTTTATTTTTAGTTTTCTTTAATGATTTTCTTTTCTTTTTATGATTGAAGTGTGATTCCATCACATTTCAATTGGGAATTGTGGCTGAAAGGAACTGGTCATGTGAAAATCAAATTATAGGCAGGAAGGACCACAAGTATTAGGTGATGCTAGGAATGAAGATGAGGAACATCAATGGTAATAACTCATGATCATGAGGTGTTTGTCATTATGTTTTAAAGTATTTTTTTTTAAAAAAATGCATTTAAAAATTCCTTGGTAATCTCGACAAGACATTACTGAAAATGCCTGTAGTTTTTCACGATGTAGAGCTTTAATGATGCTTTCCCCACATTTATTCCAGGGCAATGCTGTGCTCTCCTCGCTCCTTACAGATGCTTGCTTCCCTGGAGAGGATCATCAAAAGCAAGAAAAGGGGGAGCGAAATGAATCAAATTCTCTAGCTTTTGTTTTGGTTATTTTATAAGCTATTTAAGATAATTGGAATTGAATTCTGATTCCCAAAGCTTGAAAATTTGTTGAAGTATTGATTTGAATTCCTTTTGGAATTTAATTACTAGACAATAATCGTAAGTAAAAACCCTCAACATTTTGTGTTTCTGTAAGGTATCTTAAGCAGACAATTAATTTAATTAATTTACAGTTTAAGAGAAGCAAGCAGCATCGATTCTGGCGTCCAAAATTTCAATATTTTTTTTTTGAATTCGATTAAACTTATTCTTCTTTATATATTTCTTGCATGAGTACAAGTTAAACGAGTAAAACCTCATATTCCAATTCTAGCTCGAGATTTGCAAAATGAATTTTAAACCCTTTTACACCATGTTTTGTCCCTTTGGGACCATGATTTCAATACTCGTTAAACGAGTAAAATTCCATGTTCTGACTCGAATCCGAAACTTGTAAGATAAATCTTTTTACACCATGTTTTGTCCCTTTGAGACCACAATTTCAATACTCATTAAACGAGTAAAACTTTATGTCCTGCCTTGAAACCAATAACTGTAAATCAAATCTTAAATTCTGACACAACGTTTCGTCATTTCGGGACCATGATTTCATTACTCATGCGCTAATCACGAGACCTGAACACAAAGCTGAAAATATGCTTGTAACAGCAAACAATATTCTGTGTAAATGCATTGTGAGCATTGGGCTTGGTTTTACCTTCCTTCCTAGATTAGAATCTATACATCTACACATGCTGACACAATTCGATGTAAAACTTGTCGGAAAAACTTCTTTGAGGATCAATAAGAGTTTTTGTATTTCAATCTCTTGAAATCTTCATGAACTAAAACCATTTGCTACAGAGCAGTGTGCAGGCAATGCAAAAAAATTCCTGGGGTGGATGCGGCAACCACCTCACCGCCCTGTATGCGAGAATAGAAAAGGGAAAGCAATGCATGCGCAGGCCATGGCCCGGTGTTGTCATCCTGCCGGAGGAGACAGCTGCCGGGAAACAACCATGCCACGACGGCTGCAGGTATATCTGCAACTTTTGCAGTGAATGACACTAAACGCCTCTGCAAATGGCTGGTCTCTCGTAAATATCTTTTTTGAGATGCAGGGCATCAGCGCAGATGGTGCTGTGTTTAGGTTCAGTATTCTAATGACATTGCGTTGCGTATCCAAGATTTTATTCCCCAATTCTTTAATGGCGGCACGCATGAATTCTGTATTATCTACAAAATTTATTGCCAGCAATAGCTTTGCAACTAATGGGATTTCATGATCTTTGTTTCAGGTTCAAGGTATCAAGCAGATGATGTATAGTGTAATACTACTGCAACCAAAATTGATTACTGTGGTTTATTTTATTTTATTTTATTTCTTTATAATCGATTCATTATTGCAGTAGGTGAAACTTTAAATCATCATCATTGGGACATGATGTGATATATATATATATATAAAAAGAAAAAAAAGTAATGTTTTGATTGATACAAATCAATTTATTTTATGCCTTTTTTTTTCCTTTTTTCTTGGGGATATATAAAATCTGCCAAGTAAAAGGTCTCCTGATCTCGTTTGCCTGTTGCAGTCACTCAGAATTACTAAAGATGAATTCTGGCGAGAGAGTACCGCGTTTCATTAAAGAGTCCATGTTGTGGTTGAGCAGAAATAATGGATACTGTTGATCACTTCTACCATTTTCGTCCAAGCTGGGGTATCTCCTGGGAGCTGCAAATAGAAAAGTGTAGTGTGATTATGGTCCATGTTGATTCAGAATAATATAAATAATCTCACATAATAATTCAAGTTTTCAAGTGATATGGTTTCTTGATATAGTATTAAAATTTTATTAACCTAACGGTTATAAATTCGAATCTTATCATCTTATCTATATCTTACCTAACCAATTAACTTTCTAAGCAAGATATTTCCTTAGAATCGTGAGTTTTTTCTTCTGTTTTTGCCCTTTAATCTCTTTTCTGAATGGATGGGAGTAGGTAATAAAGAATCAAACATGATTACTCTCTCGGGTTTTGTAAGATGTTTGGATGATTCTGTCATGGGTTCTGCGCTGTCAAATCTTCTCCTTTTCTTTCCTTTTGAGCCCTGTTGCGATTTCTGAGGTAACAGCAGAGCATTAGTGTCTGTGTGAGATGGAGAGCTCGAAATTTAAGTGGCGGGTGGCGTCATTTCTCGAAGAAAACAACAATGTGACCGACCCACCTGTAAGCAATTATTAAATAAAGCATAGTAGTCTGACCTGGGAAAATATTCGGCTTGGATTTTGCTGTCCTCGAGCGCAAGAGAACTATAAAACACCAAGAACACAGACAAATCTGTGTCCACAACGAAGCAGTTAGCTATCATTCTAATGTGCATTTTGTCTGTTGATTAGTCACCAGAGCATGTGATTGTAAGAAACAAAGGGCTCCATCAGTTCACTTTTACAAAACATTTATCCCTTCCAGCATCCTTCACCTTTCAAAATCTTTTCATCGGCAATTATTATCACAGAAGTTCCAGTTTGGCAACTGGGGTTTTCCTGTTTGTTTTCTTCCTTTCCATGGCCACTGTTCCTGACACCACCCTCTCCCTCGCTATCCTTTCATGTCTAAAGTTTTCTTAATTATTTGGTCATTATCACACGGCCCACCCTAATCACGTCCTCTTCTTCTTTACTTCCTTTCAATCTCATCTGTTTCCTCCCCTTCCTGGACTGTATGCTTCCCAGCTTATAATCGAAATTACATCAATGTTAGTTGTTAATGGATGAACACATTTAATGATTTAACCATTTATTCTCGTCAACTCATTGATATGGTAATAAATGGAGGGAGGTGGGGTGAGGTGGTCGGTAGGGTGCTATAAATGAGAGGGAGCGCCATGTTTTCAGACCTGAATTTCAAGAAGGGGAGAACCATTAATGTCAGAAAACTTCAAAATTTCAAGAAAAGCAGCCAGAATTGAAATTGTGGAGTGGTTTGCTTCTCTTTTTACGTGGGTCATCATCTCCATGTGACCATTTATTCCTGCATAAAATCATTGAGTGAATCTTAAGTATGACCCCCCCATTTATTAATTTAATCCTGGACGGCATAAATCTCAAAAAATTCCTCCATCGGGGATCAAGCTCTGATAATTCATGCCTTGCATATCTCTGCTGGGCAGCCACTGTCATGGCACTGTTGTGAAATCTAATTAGCAAATCTGTCAATACAGTTTCGGTTGGTATTTCATTTTTTTAATTAGAATGAAATGTTTCAGTTTTAGGGTGTTTTGACATGTTGTTTCGGGGTTGTACTGTTTATGTGTGTGTGTGTGTATATATATATATATAAAATTAAATATATTAATTCAAAAAAAATTACTTCAAATCCAAAAATAAAATTATTTAGAATTGTGTAATTTAATCTAAAAAATACACAATAAAATGATTTTTCAAGATAAAATTATGAACTTGTATAATATTACGAGAATTTCATCATCAATCTCGCAAGGTCATTATATTCTCTAATTGCTCTGAAATATTAACTTAATATATATAAATATATTAAGAGACTTCTAGTAAACGAAACTGAAATGTATTAGCCTTTATTTTGGATAAAAAATTCGGAACGAACTGAATTTAAATCAAAATAAAAACAACGTTGTTTTATCTCATATTTTTAATTAGTACAAATTATCTTGGCCTTTTCAATTAAAACGGAACGAAGGGGACAACTAAACTATGCTAATTAGTGGACCATCTAGGAGGGGGGGCTTGTCTTATTTTTTAATTTTTTTATCCTTTTCGTCCTCTTTTGAACACTTTTGATTAGGATATTATTAGCTCGAAAAGGAAGAAAAAAAAAGGATCCAAATAATTATCATATCATCTTTCTAGTTTCTACTGCCTTGCTGTGACCTTACTGTTAAGCCCGTGATCTCTGCTTTAAATATAAAGATAATGTGCAATATATGTAAAAATATTTTAAACTCAATTAAATTCGTATTTATGTATTATGGAAAACCTATTTCTTGCAGCTTCTTTTAGCATTTGAATTCTTGATAATAATGTAAAAAATAATAATCTCGCTTATCATTTAAACCATCACCTCCTCGAACACTTCAATAATATTATAATTAAGATGCTTTGAATTGGAGCAACAAATTAAAAATTGCTCCTTTTTCTCTTATTTTTCGTACCCACCTAACATTTTGATTAAACAACTAGAGGTGGTTGCCTCTTGATCAAATTTCAAGACACAGCATGTGACTGTTAACACAATTCTACAAGTAGGATATTTCTCTTGTAAAAACATAAGACTTGGGTTCAACTTTTTACTTCTAGGTTTTTTTTATATATATATAGAAATAATACTCAGTTAAAAATATATTAAAATAATAATTTTTATTTTTTAAATATTAACACATTAAAAAACAATACATTTTAAGGTTAAATTTTATAATTAAAGAGAGTTTTCGATTACCATCTATCTGGTACCTTAAAAGAAATGCAACCGTGAAGTTTAGATACTGATTGCTCCATCAAGAAATTTTGAATAAACTGTGTTTGAGAGTGTCACCAAAATTATATATTTTTTATTTTTTAAAAATTATTTTTGATATTAATATTAAAAAAATTATTATTTTTTTTTAATTTAACTTTTTTTTTAAACGCAGTAAAGCACCCCTAAAAATATATACCATGATTTACGCAGAAAAGCCCCAGTTGGCAAGCAGTGGCAATGGATTGTGATGATGAAGATGATGGTCTTTTTAAAGTCCACGAAGAAAATTCTTCAGAAAGACTTCCTTTTTACTGCTACAGAAGGAGTTTTGAGTTGGAGTGGTTAAGATTCTGATCTCATTCAAAGATGGAAAAAGCAAAAGAAATTTTGATTAAAAAAAAAGAAAGAATGATGATGTTTACTGATAAAAACCCTTCACAGACTATTCTTTGTCCGTTTTGAGCTGTAGGATTCCCGATCTCTCTTTCCTTGCTTTGTCTCTCTGTTGTCACGCAAACAAAACCCTTTCACCACACTATTAGTTTAGTCCTAAACACAAAGTTCCAAGGTAAATACAGACATTTTGTCCTGTCATTCATTCTCACACTTTCATGCCAAAAACCTTCAAACGCTCTTTCCCTCTCTTCTCATGGATCTAGCTTAGTTTTTGAGAAATTCTCGTCTCGCAAGAAGCAGGAGGTTTTATTGAAATCTAAAATGGCTGCCGAGAAGCCTAGCTCTAAAGGACAAGCATGGTTAGTCTTTTTCTTGCCCATGTTTATTTAGTTCGAACAACGAGTGGGTGGCTAATTTCTCCAGAAAAAAATTCCCTTTTTTTCTTGCAGGTTTTGCACAACTGGGCTGCCGAGTGACATTGTGATTGAAGTAGAAGATATGACCTTTCACCTCCACAAGGTAAAGTATTGTCACCATAACCCTTGTAGTTATATCCCATGTTCAAGCCATTTTCTTTCTTGTTTGCTTACTAGTGGGTTTGTATTCTCTGCTTGGTGGTTTAGTTTCCTCTGATGTCAAAAAGCAGAAAGCTTCATCAACTGATAACAGAGCAAGAAACAAATCCCTTAACCTCTACAACCCAAGGGAATGACCAACAAGAACCAGAAGAAGAAAGAGATGAAATTGAAGAAATTCTTTGTCAGATTTCTCTCATGGACTTCCCAGGCGGCTCTGAAACGTTTGAGATGGCTGCCAAGTTTTGCTACGGCGTAAAGGTAGACTTGAACTCATCTATCATCGCTCCCCCTTCGCTGTGCCGGAGAGTTTCTTGAAATGACGGAAGAATATTCAGAAGACAATTTAATTTCCAAGACAGAGAGGTTTTTCTCTCATTCTGTAATCAAAAGTATCAAGGAGTCAATTAAGGCCTTAAAGTCTTGCGAGCGGGTAATGGCACTCGCGGAAAGTTTAGGCATCACAGAGAGATGCATTGATTCCATCGCTTCCAGAGCTTCCTCTGCCGATCCAGCCTTATTTGGCTGGCCAGTTAGCGAAGCTGCAAATGAGAATATCAAAGCTGGTTCCAATCAGGCCCTGTGGAATGGGATTGAATCCGCAGTACGTAGAAAAGGAGGTGGTGCTAGAAGCAATAATGCGGATTCTTGGTTTGAAGATTTGGCACTTTTGAGCCTGCCATTGTTTAAGCGATTGATTCTGTCTATGAAAATGGGAGATCTGAATCCGGAGATTGTAGAGAGTTGTTTAATGTACTATGCCAAGAAGCACATTCCGGGCATATCAAGATCAAATAGGAAGCCATCTTCTTCATCATCTTCAATTGCTTCAGAGGGTGGACAAAGGGATGTGTTGGAGACTATTGTTTCCAATCTTCCATTGCACAAAAGCTCTAGATCTTCCACAGCTACAAGGTTCTTATTTGGTTTGCTAAGAACTGCTAACATACTGAATGCATCTGAAGAGTGTCGGTCTACATTAGAGAAGAAAATTGGGTTACAACTGGAGCAAGCTACACTAGATGATTTGTTGATTCCTAGCTATTCATATTTGAATGAGACATTATATGATGTGGATTGCTTGGAGAGAGTTTTAGGCTACTTCTTTGATGGACTTCAAGAAGAGAGAAATGGAGGTGAGATTGAAGCCGCCGAGGATGGTGGAGGTAACAGTGTGAGCTCGCCCACTTTAATGCTTGTTGGTAAACTAATTGATGGCTATCTTGCTGAAATTGCATCAGATGCAAATTTAAAGCCTGATAGATTCTATAATCTTGCACTTACACTGCCGGAGCAAGCTAGACTCTTTGATGATGGCCTTTACCGAGCTGTAGATGTCTATCTTAAGGTAACAAATCCCCCATTGAATTATTTATATATATTTAACTTTGCAATGAGATACTATAACTAGAAATGTGGTTTTGCAAATTATAGGCAGATGAAGTTGTTACCTTGTCACTATCCCTGAGATATAGTACCATGTTAATTACAAAATCCTTTAGAGAAAAATTGCAGTATACAGTCATGTTGTTTTGTTGTTACAATCCAAGATTCAATTATCTTTTATAATAATTAATGTAAAGAAGTTAATGCTTCCCAGCAATAAAGTCTGTTTTTTTTATTCTTGAAGGCACATCCATGGATATCAGAGGCAGAGCGAGAGAAGATATGTGGAGTGATGGACTGTCAAAAGCTCACATTAGAAGCGTGCACTCATGCAGCACAAAATGAGCGGCTGCCATTGCGTGCGGTGGTTCAAGTTTTGTTTTTCGAGCAGTTACAGCTGCGCCACGCAATTGCAGGGACATTGATTGCGGCTGAAGCTGATCCTGCAAGACCATCCATGCTAAGATTGAGGGGGGAAGAGGTAGAGGCTGGGGAAGAGGCAGAGGCACAGGCAGGGGTAGAGGTAGAAGCAGGGACAATGCAGGAGGGTAGCAGTAACACT
This sequence comes from Salix udensis, assembly GCA_029204005.1. Taxonomy (NCBI): domain Eukaryota; kingdom Viridiplantae; phylum Streptophyta; class Magnoliopsida; order Malpighiales; family Salicaceae; genus Salix; species Salix udensis. The sequence continues at coordinate 9,537,506 of CM055025.1, forward strand.
TGGAGGGCAGCAGTGAGGGAAAACCAAGTGCTGAGGCTAGACATGGACAGCATGAGAACTAGAGTGCATCAGCTTGAACGAGAGTGTTCAACTATGAAGAAGGTGATTGAGAAGATTGACAAGGAGGGCCCGCTTGGGAATGAAGGAGGGTGGAGAGCGTCCTTGACAAGGAGGTTTGGGTGCAAGTTTAAGACCCAAGTTTGTGATTCTCATGAACAAACGGTTGTAAATGCTAGGAAGGGAAGGCAGCAGCAGCAGCAACAATAGATGTTTCAGCATGGGAGCAGAAGGTGTAGTTATTAGTATTCATTTTCTTGGTTGATGGAGGGTGGAGAGGCTCTTTGACAAGGAGGTTTGGGTGCAAGTTTAAGACTCAAGTTTGTGATTCTCATGAGCAAACAGTTGTAAATGCTAGGAAGGGAAGGCGGCGGCAGCAGCAGCAGCAGCAATAGATGTTTCAGCATGGGAGCAGAAGGTGTAGTTACTAGTATTCATTGTCTTGGTTGAGGTGACCAAATTACATTGTTTAGTGGGTGTTCATAATTTATTATGTTTAGTCCATGTAAGTTGCTTCCACTTATGATCTGAAAAGATGGGGAAATAAATGTATGATTTTTTCTTAAGGGTGACACTGTTTCTGCACCAATGATTTTGTTGATTGTCCAAATAGGCTCATTCATCTTCTGAGGTAGTGCCTGATGGGCATCGCAAAGCATGAGGGGTAGTGTAAACTGCATGGTCCTTCTATAAAGTTTCCTGTAATCTGAACTCTGTGGTCAGTGGTCACTCCCAGAAGATAAGGGACCCCATTCATGTGCATTCTTAGATCATTAAAAGCATCAAAAACTTTCCTTGTTTGTCCTGTTATTTGTCCCTTTTCTTTTATATATATCTATAGAGAGAGAGAGAATGTTCTGTTTCGAACTGGAAGTCAAGGTGAAGATGACACAAGAAGCTTGTAGTGTTCGGAGGATTCATGATGATGATGAGAGAAGATTAGAGCAAGGTGAAGTCCATTCTGTCCAGGAATCATGTTGCTCGCCACTTCATTCAAAAGGAAAAGGCTGAAAATGAAATGTGATACAGACCCCTGTCTCCTAGTGTCGTCACCTCTGCCTTGCCTTCCCCTGAAAGCGATTAAAAGTGTCATCTTTTTCTTTTTCTCCAGATTCTTGAGTTGGAATAGTAAGAGAGCTACTGGAATGTTTCCTTTGTATTTGGGTTTACAAATAAGAAATTATTTTTATTCTCTTCGATTTAATTTAGGTTTGTTTGGGGCATTTAGGTTGATGATGATGGTCATCATAGTTGTTGTTTGGGAAAAGAAGGGTTTTTTTATATATATATATATATAAAAGAAACAAAAATTTAAACTTTAAATTTAGTGTTTTTTTCTCTATATTTATTTAGGCTGTGTTTGTTTCCCGGAATTCACTTTCCGGAAAACCACTTTCCAAACTTTCCTGTGTTTGTTTGTCTTCCGGAAAGTTGGTCAACGGAAAACACTTTCCAGTCAAAGAAAAATTTGGCTTGGTTTTCAGGAAAGTGTTTTCCGGAAAAATTTGGGCGGAAAAACACTTTCCGGAAGTTGTGAAAAATTTAGAAATATCATTATTTGCTGATTATATCAAATTTGATCCTCAAACTTTTGATTGCTATATATAATTTATTTTGAATATTTATTTTTCAATTCCATCTCTTAAAATTTAATTTTTATATTAATTTTGGTCCTTATTTTTATAATTGCTATTTGCTTTTTTCTTATCATTTTTTATTGAAATTTTTTATCTATCAAATTTGGTCCTTATTTTTTTTATTGTTACTTATTTTATTTGAAATAATTTATGAAATATTAATTATTATTATTTTAATTTATTCACCTTTCATTTTTTTTTTAAATTTTTAGATTTGATCTCTATTATTTTGATTATTATTTATTTTATTTGAGATAATTTATGAAATTATATTTTTTTTCAATTTCATTCTCATTCAACTTTTTAATTTGTAAGATTTGTTCCTCATTATTTTAATAAACTTGAAAAAAAATTAATTTATTAATAAATTATTTTCCAGTTCATTTTCCATAACACAAACAAATACTGGAAAGTGTTTTCCAGTTCATTTTCCATAACACTGCCAAACATCGGAATTCACTTTTCAGGAATTCACTTTCCAAAAAAAAACCACTTTTCCAGCAAACAAACGGGGCCTTAGGTTAGTTTCGAGTATATCTTTGATGAGTTTGGATAATCAAGACTGAATTTGTCAAATTAAAACCTGAAAAACTGAATGCTTAATTCTATGCAATATCATTTGTTTTTAAGGTTTTTTCTTTGATGAGAGTCTATTATATTTAACATGACTTGAAAAGAAAATAATAAATTGTATCTAATTAAAGTTTTTATTAATGAAAAATAAAAGTTATAAAACCTCCATCATTATTCGAGAATTTTTTTTTTTCAAAAAAAAAATTTATAGTCCTTAATTTTGTTTTTAATTCGAATGGGGTATAACAACTAAGAATTAAAATATAAACATGTACAAACCATTTAGGACAAAAAGGATATAACTCTTGGTTTTTTTTTAATCTAAAATATTCAAATTCATCATTATGAGGATCGGAACGATTAGATATAGTATTTGTTTGGAGATGAGATTGAGAGTTTTTTTAAACGTGTTTTATTTAAAAAATACATCAAAATAATATTTTTTTTAAATAAATTATTTTTGACATCAACACTTGAAAATGATTTAAAAATACTAAAAAATTAATTTAAAGTAAGAAAAATAAATTAATTTTTTTCAAAAACATTTTTAAAACACAATATCTAATATAACCTTAAGTGGACGACTTTCTCCATTTAATATGTATTCGATGACATGATCTTTTTTTTATATAAAATTAAGATTTAAGCTTAAAAAATAAATTATATATCCATCCACGAAGTATATAATTAAAAGGGAAAAAATATCCCAATTATCGTATAGTTTAATTGTTTTTACACTCATAAAAAAATTAACTATTAATAAAAATAAGTATAGAAATAATTAAATCATAGAATGGAGAAGATAATTTTTCTAATTAAAAAGTAAAATCTAAACTTCAAGTCTTTTAATAAATCATAAAAATCCTACAAAACAAAAGTTAAAAGCATCAAATCAAATGATGGTTGGGTGATGGGAAGAGTGAACCCATCACCAGCCTACACACCCGACTCCCATCAATTCGAATAAAAATTCAATCCAACCCATCATTCCTATTTAAATCCCCAGTAATTATTTAATTCTTAGTTTTTTTATTTCAAATTAATTTTTTTAATACTTTTTAGATTATTGTTATTTTCATGTACTATATCAAATAACATTTTTTAAAATATATTATTTAATACATATCTAAATAAAAAAATAATTTTAAAAATAATTTTCAATCTCAATCATTATTAAATTTAACCCCACATCAATGATCACAAAACCTTCTTTAATCACATGCCAACTTTCTAACTAAATCTAATCATTTCATTGTTGATATAATTACTGAATAATCAACAAAAATCATAAGTTTTTATTAAAATAAAATCTATCACACTCATTAGCCATAACTTAGCCCCTGTATTCTTAAGAAACAAATTAATTAGTCCTTTTAGTTTTTGAAATATGTAAAAAAAAGAAGCTCTTGACTGTTATCAAGTTCTTCATCCCTTCACTCATTATCATATTTGCAAAATTCTTCCTCATTTTTTATAATGTATTTACATTTTATGATACTGAAATTTTATTTTGGATGAAGAACAATAACTTTGCCTAAAATATCCTGAAAATTACAATAATCATTTATAAGTTTGAAGATATTAAAAAAAAACCCTTTTGCACCTAAAATGCTTTAATATTACAGAGTGTTATTTTAGAAATATTAAAGATAAAATACAGATTTTTACCATTATTTTAAAAAATGAAAAAAAATATCATATTTGAGCCTAATTTTGTATTTGTATTTATGGTTTTGTTAATATATATTTTTCCTCTTGAATCGTAGCAAAATCAAGGTTAAGTGTTTTTGTTGTTAGGTGTTTTTTAAAAAAAATTGGTTAATTTGGTAGGAAAAGAAGGGTATTTGAGGAAGAAAAATAACTTCAGAGCCAGAGGGCAAACCGAACACCATGATTATGCTAAGGAAACTCAGCTTTAGATCTACCTTGGTTTGCCAAGAAAAATCAAATCCTCTATTATCTAGGAACTACAAGTTTGGAGGTTGAGGAGGAAGGAGAGCAGCTCAAAAGTGCTTGAAATGCAATCATGGGTGAAACCCTCAACGCTGAAAGAGATACTAATATTGCTCTCTCATCATCGCTGCATCCTCCCTCCCTCCATCCTTTTTCAGTTTTCAGATCAACCATCCATGTAAAATACCCTTTTCAAGAACAGCAGAAAAAAAAATATTCCAAAATGACCCAGGATTAAAGTTTGTGTGTGTGTGTGTATATATATATATATATATTAAAGAGATGGAGAAGGAAAAGCGAATGATGATTTCTCTCAGACAAATGCCTCGATTTGTCCTCACGATTAGAAAGAATGGAAAATGCTCAGACTCGTCATCTGTGTTTCTTCATCACAGAGAAATCATCAATCCATTATCATTTACTGAAAAAACAGAGAAACGAGAATTATGATTGATATGAAAAACGGAGGCATGTGGCTCCATGTAACCACTCGAGGCCTTTGTTTTTTTTATATATAGGCGAGAGAACTAGGGTTAGGGTTTTCTTGCCTTTCAGCCCTGAAATTACCGTTCGTCCAACCATACGCGTTTGACAAGTCGGTGAACGAACTTTTTCTTTTTTTAGACTTGTTCACCTAATTTAGAAGTTAGAAGCTAGAAGCTTTTTTTTATTTAAAACTATATTATAATAAAATTTTAATTATTTTAAAAAATTATTTTTTATATTAATACATTAAAATAATATGAAAACATATAAAAAATAATTTAAATAATTGTTTTTTTTCAAAAAAAAATTTTAAAATACAATATCAATTAGATAATTTTAATAATGTTCTAACTCCAATCCAAATATTGTTTTACTATGCTGATGTTATTAAAATACAATATCAATTAGATAAAATATTTTTTAATGCTGATGTTATTAACAATTTTTTAAAAAATAAAATAAATATTATTTCAAAATATTTATTAATAAAAAACAATTTAAAAATAATTACTATCACACTCTCAATCACTTGTTAATGTGGTGTTGTGATGAGATGTGTGGTTGTGATGTTACTTACAATTTTATAAAGACAAAAAATAATATTTATAATTTATTAATATGTTGTATTTATAAAGTTTAAACGTATTTGAAATGTTTTTTTTTATATAAAATTTCATTTTTGGTTTTTTGATATATAATAAAATGACCAATAAAAATTGTAATATATCAAATACTTTTATTTATTTATATTAAATAGTTTATAGTTTATTAAACCTTTTTTTTGTCTATGAATAGTTTACCTAAGATTTAACTTACAATTGATAGTATTTGATATTGTATTTCAAAAGTTATTTTTTTAAAAAAAATATTATTTTTATTTTTAATCATGATTATTTCAAAAATATATTTTAAAAAAAACCATTATTTTAATAACCTCAATTACACTTTATAACTAGCTAGACAATTACGAGGTTAGTTCGTAATTTCCTTACATCTTCCCATTGCAAATTAATTGAAGCGGAAGATCATCTTGTAGATGCCTACACGTAAACATTATTTATTAAAACAGAGTAATTGAAAATTTTATTTCCATACCTATAAAACTTAACGCTTGTTTTTGAAAAATATTGAAATCTTTTCATATGTTTTATTTTTCATTTTTAAATTAATTGAAAACAAATTTTTTTTTTTTTTCATATTGAGTTCACAATAAAACAACCCCGAAATATCATTGAAAACAAAAGGTTTAGACCTTGCATGAAAAAGTATTTTTGTTATTATAATTTAAATTGTGGAATAATTTGGTATTTAATCAAATATAAAAAATAATAAATAATTAAGATACAAAATAAAATAAAAATATACATTTAAAGTCAAACAATTTAAGTTGTGTCATTAGAAACCCTATCATGTTATAATTTAAATTGTGGAATAATGCATGTTAAAATTGGTGAATTTTTTTTCCCTTTTTTAAAAAAAAATTATAGTTTAATTTTTTTTGTTGATATTTTAATTTTATTATTTATTTATATATTTTAATTTTATCCTTCAATTAAATAAAAAGTATTTGATTGATTAAGAATTGAATTTGATAGTTATTTTAAATTAAGTATTTGATTTTAATAATTTGAGTTACAGGTTTGGAAAATTAACATTTTCTGTATTTAATAGGATGTAGATTTATATGCTATCATTTCTTTTTTGATATACTTAAATTGAAAATTAAAAATATTTTAATATATTTTAAAAAACACATTTTTTATTGCAATATCAAACACATACTTAATTATTTATTTGTTAAGCATTCACTTCATATGTCGATCTAATGCATTTAGAGGGATTTAATAAGTTGTTTTAGGTGCCGACTCTAAGGATTAAAATTCAGAAAGTAAAGGAAGGAAGCAAATCTCCTTCCGATAAAGTTCACTCTTTGTCATTAATTATACTTCTGTTTAAAAACTATTTTTTTTAATCCGTACTGTGCAGTGGCATGTATTTGTTTTAATCTGAAATAACATGAAAGAAATACAAAATAGGTTTATTTAATTTTCTAGTATTTATATATATAAAAAAGGAGGTCTAATTTAATTGCATGAAAAACAACCCAAAGCTCTTGTTAATCATCTAAATTTGAATTAATATTCTAAAATAACAACTCATTAAATCTAACAAACAAGATTATTTGGAAAAAGTTAATTTTTAACTAATTTAATATTGAAAGATAAAATTATAAAGTGAATATCACAACTAGTAAAATCTTAGGCTTGATCAAGAACAATTCATAACCAATCTAATATTGAAAAACAAATCTATCTAAAAAACATATCATAAAATAAAATTAAAAATTAAAATAATGATGATCAAACCCTATAAAAAAAAACAGAGAGGATGAAATCACAAAAGAAATCAATTTTATAAATAACTTAAATAAACTTAAAACATGATCAAGACTATAGGAGTGAGCCTTATACGCCATTTAATAGTGGTGGAGCACTATTACAAGTGCATGACACAACTTTTTTTTTTTTTTTATATATATATATATAAATGCTTTGTATGACTAATTAATAATAGCAAAACAAATCATTATGAAATCACTATCAATCCCCTAAAGTCAAGACTAAAAACTTTTGGATGGTAAGGATAATGAAGCAAATACTTGAAAAACTATTTTATTCATAAGGTCAATTAATCATATTTTTTAGTAAAAAATGAAATTATAATTTTATTATCAAAATCTTGTGAAGAAGAACTACACAGATTTTTAGATTTTTTTAAAAAGAAAACTAATAATAGGATGCTGGAATTAAAGAAAATACGTAAATTAAAAAAAAATGAAAAATGAAAGATAAATTGAATTAAAGGGGTGCTTAAAAATAGCTTTACATAGAATTAGGGCTCAAGGATCCAGAATTAGTTCGACCAAGCCCAATCCTGGCTCGATGATTTTTTAACTATAATGAATGACCAAACTGACTTAGGCTCGGCAAATCACCAAACTAACTCATCTCGAGATAAATTTTATAGCTATGATGATTGAGGACTATGAAAACGCAACAAACTCATTGGTTTTCTTTCCTTTAACTTCAAATTTTAATCAAATCCAGGTTTAAAATGAGTAAAATTGCATTTGCAGTATAACTTAAGAGGGAGAAGGGAGGCTTCCACCATCCTTACATCAACAGCTCTCTTACATCAACTGTATACAAAAGTTCTTTTTATTGCAAACAGATGCACAGTTCAGAGCAACCGACTGTCGATACAGACCAAATCATAATATTATTTGAAATCTAACGTATAAATCAAACACAAACTGAAGGTTTTGATTTCGCAGTGCAGTCAAAGTTTCACTGCTCCAATCTGCTGCGCCTAGAGGAAGTGAAGAACTAGAGCCCACACGGGATAAACTATCAGAAGGATAATCCCAACAGTGTTTGATATTCCATGGGGTTGTGTAAACGAGTTTCTGAATCCACCAGATGCCCGGATGTGTTCTTGCAGTAGGTAACAAGCAATGATAAGGCATATGAAGACACCGACAATGCTGCCCTTCAAGGTGTGTGCAAAGAAATTTGGAGCCACAACCAGAAGAAGAATTATTGATCCTGGCATCTCCAGCCAATCTGTACATGGAAATGATCAGAAATATTATGTCAATGGACGGTAGCAGAGGCATAGTTGCAGCGAACAAAGCACATGCATTTCTTACGAACAGAGCAGGCAGTCGGTATGTAGTTATTATATTATAGTCATGAAGCATCACGTATTTTGTTGCAGAGTTTAGAAATAGAATTTAGAAGGACAGCAAGCTTTTCACACATGAACAACAGCTGTCTCACATGAAAATCTAATGTGGAATCCACGTATTTGGGGGAGAATATGGCTCAATTTTAATGACAACAAATATCGGTTAAACCACTGGATCGAATTTGCCATCTCTAATCTGACAGACCAATATATAGCAACAAGAAATCAAATTGTGGAAAAAGAAACGGTGAACCCCCACTTTTACTATATTAGTTAACAGATGACCCGAAAGAACCATTGTAGTCTTCAAACGGGGAATATGAATTTAAAGATAATGTTTATGAGATTGTTTCTTCTCAGCAAGCATACGTGCGTGGGTGATGGTGTGGGTGAGAGAGCATGGACGGATCTAGGGAGTTCAGAGGCTGTATCGGGGAACTGCAAACTATCCTTTAGCCATCGCAATTTCACTGACTGGGAAAAATAGCAAAATCACAGTTTGAGGTGCTTTGATTAGATAATCTAACTCACAAAAGTGTTCAGCCAACCTCAGGAAATTTTGAATAGAATAAACAGCCTAGCCTTAGATGTGCCAATCAATTTTGGCTCCTGGGAAATACAGTTCTGAAAATGTTTCAGGTAATCCGGAAAACTCAGGTTCTCTTTCTCAATATAACTTTGATTCTTGTCAAACATGGTGGCTGGTGCAAGAAAAAAGAATGGCAATGCATGCTGCTGAAAACTAAGATCAATAGGAAACTAATTTGGGCCTGTACCTGGAAAATGTCGTGGGAAGAAAAGCCTGAGAACCACCGCAACAAAAGCAATCCACCGTCCGACTTCCCCTCTGAATAATTTGGACATGCATAGAAATCAAGATCAGTAGAAGATAAACCAAAATAAATCGAAGTGAAAAGGTTAAATAGCATAGAAGATTATCACCTGAAGAAGTTAAATAGCACAGAAGGAAGACTAAAGAAAATGTAAGGGACTAAAAGTGAAGTCAGCATGTTGGATTTCCAGTTTGTCCGGTCCAATATCAACAAATATCTGCACAAAAACATCTAATATAAGCTAATTATTTGCAGCAAAGAATTCAACACTCACAATGGGAATAGATGGAGTTCAAATTCATATAGATTGCAGATAAAACGTTGAACTCCAGGAACAAAGCCCAGTTTATGACGGGACAAGATGAATTCCCAAATAAACTATACATGAAACAATCTAGAGTATATGCGATCCTTAATTTACATTACCTGTGTTCTCAGTTTTCAAAGAAGAAATTCAACAAAAGAATATTGTATATTGTATATTGTATCAAGAATTGAACTTTACTAAATTAAGCAAAAGCAAAATCAAAATACTTACATAGCAGCAAAGGAGGCAACCCATTTGAGAAAAGAGGTACCAAACCCCAAGCCACCAAGCTTAGCGGCATCCTTGATAAGTTTCTTGGCAGCAACCTTGAGCTCATTCACATCCGACTCAATTAAATTAGCGCTGATTTCATCATCAGTCTTCATCTTCAAAAACTCCATCCTCCCCATTTTTTTCACCTCTCCCCTTCAAGATCTAAAAATCAGAGAACAGAAGGGCCGACAATGTGAAATACAGATACGATATTAAAGAGCAAACAGACAATAGAAGCAGCAGCAGTAATTATGGCCAAGGGGATATGAAAGACAAGCAACTTTTTATGAGCTGGTCTCTCTTCAATGGATCTATTCCAATGACACCGATGCCAGTTTTGTGGTCTAACAAGGTGGGGGGGGCCCTTGTTTAGAGGGAAATCAACCTGATAAGTTTGGAAAATCTCCCCTTTTTTTATAAGATTTTGAGTCAGTCAGTGAAGTCTCGGATCTCCCCCAACTGTTTGTGTCAAGACTCTTGGAATTACCCGCGTAGCCGTAGAATGCTGTTGTAAATCACACGTGGCTTGGTAACTGGTTTATGTCGGGAGAATGATGCGTCGTAGCCGAGGTGGCGAAATTGAAATGTTCTAAGGGGTTAAGCCCAGTTTGTGAATTGGGTCAGGGCCCATTTGTGTTGATGTAGTAGCTCGACAAAAACCCGTTTAGGTTCCGCCTTTTCTTCAAATTTTGATTTTGATTTTTGTTTATTTTATTTTAATATAATTTTTTTAAAAAATATAAATATATTATTTTAATATATTTTAAACAAAATATTTAAAAAAAAACAACTGTTATCACGCTCTATATACTCATTATTTGTGTGCATTGTAATATTGTGTTTTTCTCTTTATATGAATGATAAACATAATCTCGAGTTGTTGATTATAATAAAAAAATATTTTTTTCAAAAAAAATTAGATTTTATAATTTAGGATTAATATATATATAAATAAATAAATATTTTTTTAATCTTTTAAAATAGTTTACAAATAAACTAATCCATAAATATTATAAAATATAAAATAATACGAGATAAATGATAAAAAAAAAAAACTTTACCATGAAAATACGTGAAAGAGGATGGTGTTTTATTGTAGAAATACTTTTCATCCTTGTATTTTTTTTTCTCCACACCATTATTCCTAGTTAATTTTCTTTATTAGCTTTCTTTGATCATTTACTTTTATTTTTCTCTGTAACTTTATCCTTTCATGTTATGTTATGTTGAGATAATTTTTTATGTTCGAATTTTTTTTATATTCATGTATTCTTTGAAAATATTTAATATGTAATAGAATATTTTGATATCAACTAAAAGTTTGATTTTATGAAAAAGAATTTTAGGTTTTGTTACTAAAACATAAAGAACAAGACCAAATTTAACAAAAACAAAGTTTTAAAATACACTAATCAATTTAATCCCTAAAATCTCAAAATATATATTATTTGTTACATGTGTTTTTTAAATTCTTATATTTTAGGTCAAAACTTTAATTTTTTTATATTTTTAATCGCTAGATATTAAGAGAAAATAGACAAAGTTGCTATAAAAGAATGTTCAATCAATCATATTTCAACTATAAAAAAGGTTGAACTTAGTATTAACATGCTTTGTCTTAGAGATGAGAGTTCAATGGATGTGGTTCAATGGAAATCCTTCTAGAATAAAAAAAAGTCATCTATCACAATGAATAATGTCATTTGCTAAAATAAATAAATAAGTAAATACTGAAATAGAAAACACGTAATCCACTCTTTTAGGAAATAAAATTCATAATAAACCATAGAACATTTTCATTATAAATCAAAATTATTAATTGTTTTAAAAGAAAAAAATCTACTTAAGGTACCTAGGAAAAGAATATGGAGAAGAGAAAAAAGACTATAAGGATAATATTTTATATCTGATTTATTACATATGCTCAAAAAACATGCATCTCTTTTATTTGTTCACCCATGGTTTATCCATTTTTATTGTTCAAAGAAGAATTTTTGTGAAATAAGCTTTCATTACAAATAATTAATTATCTAAAGATCATCAAAGTGAGAAGAGTTACATTATTCCCATTATTTTAATTATTACTTGCAATCCATAAAATTATAGAGTGACAAACCATTTTCTTAATATTTTTTTATTTGTACTGAGTTTTAAAATATTAAATATAAATAAAGAAATTTTAAACCAAATATAAATTTTAGTAAAGAAAATATCAAGATAAAAAATCATATTTGAAATTTAATATGTTCTTGATTATTTCTTTATGCTTTACATTTTAAGATTAAATTGATAGTTAATTCCAAAATAGATTGTAAATCTTTGTAATTTCTTATTTGTTTATTTAAATATTGTCTTTGAACTCATTATCATGAAACACTACTCTTATATCTCAATTAGTAAGAGAAATGTCGATGTTATAATTGTTTTTTAAAAAAACTAATTAACTAAATGATTTTACTTAGATTTATGATATTTATAATATAGTGAAAATTCAATTTTAAAGAAAATATAAAGACGGTTGGAATTGTCACTCCATTGAATTGTGGAGTTAATTATCAAGGAGTAACTACTAACATTTAATTGATATAAAAGAGATAGACATAAAAAGTAAAGAAATAATAAAGAATTAACATGCATATATGCCTAGATAGAGATACAAAATGATAGAGAATTAACACACACACACACACACACACACACACATATATATATATATATGTTGGTATAGTTTGTAAATAAATAAATAAATATTTATCCTACATTAGAGAGAAACACTCCCTCTAAATTTTTATAAGTGTGAGTTTTATTGTGTAGTTAATTAAATGAAAGTGATAGACACCTTAAAGATAATGTTTACACACTTCTAAGCTAATTCTCTATTTATTTCTATATATAAACAATACATCTAATAATTTTAAAATGTTTATTCGATGAAGACAAATTTGAGTTCAAGCGTTAGGGTTGTTAATAATGTTAAAATTCAACTAGATCATTTTGATAGTAGAAATTACACAAGGTGGATCGATAAAATGGTTTACCTACTAATTTCATTAAATATTTAGTTTTTTTTTATCTAAATCCGTTTACACTACCTGAACCGTAAAAAATGAATATATTGTTGTTAACACTAAAAGACTGAAATGGGGAAAAGATGAAATTCTTAATCAAAGACATATTTTGAATACCATGAATAGTTGATTTTATGACATCTTTTTCCCAATTAAAGTTGCCAAAGGAAATTTAGGGAGCCTTGAATATACACTATAAAAAGGAAAAATCAGATGTTGTTTATTTTGTTTATATAATTGCTTTTTGAGTATGAGATTAATGACAGTAAGTAATCATAGATAAAGTCCATGAAATTCAAATCCTGATAACAAAGCTTAGTGATATGAATATCAAAGTTCCTGATTCAGTTCAAATAATGATTCTTTTATCAAAACTCCCTCCATCCTGAAATGAATATAGGAAGAATATGTTACATTCAACAAATAATTATATATTTAAACAATACCAAACACACTTGCAAATTGAAGTTTAATCACGTATGCGTAAATTGCAAGTGATAAAGTTCTAAAGTGAATTTGATTACTGAAATTAGTTTGATAATGACTCAAAATAATATGAAAATGCAAAAACCAATATTCAATAAGAAACATAATACTAATAAGAATAATATAATTTGTTTAATTGTGGAAATAAAAGGAATTACATAAGAGAATACAAATTCAAGAATTTTAGCAAGAAAGGTGATGTTAAAAAAATGAATATAGTTGAAAACGATAACGTCAAAAAATTGGTTGCCATGATTTTAAACATTCAAATTGGAATGATTACCTAATTAAATATGACAATTAATGCTATAAAGACTTCTAATTGGTGGTTGATTCTAGTGTAACAATTTATATTTACAACAACAAAGTATAGTTTAAGTTTATGAAGAATTGAAAAAACCTGAAAAGGTTTTGACGGGTAACCATAATTCTGCCAAAGTGTTGGGAAAAAAAATATTGAATTATAATTTAATTTTGGGTAAAGTTGTTTTTAGTTAATGTGTTTTATTTTTTGAAATTACAAAAAATCTTGTATCTACTAATATTTTGAGTGAAAAAAAGTTTAAAATTGTTTTAGAGTCTTATAAGATTATTGTAACTAAGAGTGAGATTTTTGTGAAAAATAATTTATTCTTATAAGGACATGTTTAAGTTTAGTGGTCGTTTGGCTCCGTGTTTCACGTTGCGTTTAACGCGGAGCGAAACGCCACAAATACCAAACGGGACCCCAGATTTTTTCTGTGGGTCCCACTAAATTTTCAGCGGTGCGTTCGCGTTTTGAAAAGCATATTTTATATGCTTTTCAAACAAACGCAGGTTGGCCTAAACTGAAGAATGTTGAAAATAAAAGCTGAGTTCACCCATGCATGCTTTCATTTCTACTGCCATGTATGTGAACATAAGCAAACGAACACAGAAACAAGAAATTCTGGGGAAGTTTACAGAAATTTTAGCAAAGAAAAACAAGCAAAAAACAAGGAAATATCACACAAAAAGCACACCATCACCCCTCATTCCCCTCGGCAACCAACTCTTTCTCTCTCTCTCTCGGTTTGCAGGTGCTCTCTCTCTCTAAAATCAGCTTTGTCGAGCTCTCTCTCTCTCCACCGTTAGAGGCCACCCAACCAACCAGCATCACCCTTATAACCACCTTGAACTTTCCCTACACACCAGCAACCTAACCACACTCTTCGGCGAGGCAACAACCATAGTTGCAGCAGCTGCAACGTGAGCCCTGTCACCTTTGGAAGCCTCCTTCGGCCACCACAGACAGCCATTTTCAATGTCACCACGACAGGGAGAACAACCTCGACCTCCTCTACCCGTCGGTACCGGCTGTTTACCCTCTAGTCACAGTCGTCCATGTTATTGTTCACGTGAACAGTAACATTGCAGAATTAATTCATGCAAAAATGAAAGGAAAAACGCACCGTTTTGTGCCTTTTTTTTTAACAATTAGGCTGAGATGGGCTGGGTTTTTGGCCCACCTTGGCTGGGCCAACCCATTTAGTTTGGGACAGGCCCAGTCCAATATTTGTTTTTCAAAAAAATATAGAAATTATATTTAAAAAAAATAAAAAATTATGTAAATAGAGATCAACTTTGATGAAAGTGATGTAGAACAAGTGACAAGGTGTAATTGCAAGTAATTTGATGGGAGAATAAAAATGAGTGTCTAATTTACTTTAATTATTAATTAAATTTCATTATTATGATAATTAAATCTACAATATTTAAAAAATATATGTGTGTGTCTTTTAAAGTAATTTCACAAGTTGATAGCAATATGAAAAGCATGGTAACCAAACACTCAAAACTGCTTTTCATTAAACCTTAAACTCAACCACAGTTTTAACCAAACACTTCAATTTCAGTTTTGAACTGCAGCTAAAAGCGCTTTTCATGAAACTGTTTTTTCTCAACCACAAGCACAACAACAACAGTTGTGCCAAACAAGCCCTTAGTATTAAATCAATGATGTTTTTGCTTATATGGTTGAGTCTACTTCTACTCTATGACATGCTAGATTAGATCATTTAAATTATACGTATTTGAGGTATATATGTAATCATGGTTATATTTCATATCAATATTATGATAATGATAAATGTGTAGTATATGGTCAAGCTAAGATAACTAATATCCTTTTACTAATGGTAAAAGAAATTTTGATTTAGTTGATTTAGTCCATTTTGATATATATGAAATAAATGGTACATTAACAAAGGGAGGGAAAATATATTTCATAAATTTTATTGATGATTATTTTTATTTTATCTATGTTACCTTTTAAGAATTAAGGATAAAACCTTTGAAAAATTCATAGAATTTACGATAACATTAAAAATTTAAAGGGATAAGAAAATTAAGATTCTTAGAAGTAATAACGGTGGCAAATACTTTTGCAGGAAGTTTTCTATATTTTTAGTGAGGAAAAACATAAATAATTCAACAAATGATTGTACCTATATATCATAGTATAATGGAATTGATGAAAAGGAAAAATATGAATTTAATGGATAGGTTCAATGACATGCTTTTAAATGCTAAGTTACCAAATAATTTATGGGATTAAGCTTTTCTTACTACATATCATATTCATAATAGAATACCATTTAAAACATCAAATGTTTCTCTTTATAAAGTATGAAATGATAGATAAACAAATCTAAATTATTTTAAAGTGTGTATCTTTTTTATAAAGTTTTTAATCCTTAAATAACAAAAATTAAGAATGTTTTTGTGGGTCATGCACAAAATTTAAAAGCTTATAGGCTTTTATATTTATAAGCTAATATTATAATTGAGTTTATTAAAAATAAATTCATAAGTGATTTAAATATACAAGAACCAAATATAACAATATTAATTTTCAGCTAAACTCTACATGAAAAACATAAAAATATAGAAGTAATATGTTCAAATAAATCTAAAAAAGGTCAAGTAGTTAGAAAAGAAAGACATTCAGATAAATATTTTATTTTTACTAATTCAATTGTATTTTTAGTAGAAGGTGATAGAAATATAGTAAGGAAAAAGAAATTTGATTATAAACATAGAAGATAATTCATAGACATTTGTGAAGCTATGTCTTCTAGAGATGTTTTTTTTTGGAAGAAAACTATAAATGATAAAATACATTCAATATTATCCAACAATACTTGAATCATAATGGATTCGCCCAGTAAATAGGTATTTAGAAGTAAATAAAATAATGATAGTTTTATACAACCTTCAAGGCAAGATTAGTTTCCAAAGAGTTTACTCAAAAAGAAAATCTCGATTATTTTAACACCTATTCTTTAGTGACAAAAATCACATCCTTTATAGTTTTATTTACTTTAACATAAGTTTATAAATTGTATGTTAATCAAATAGATGTTAAAACAAATTTATTAAATTAAGATTTAAAAAATGAAATGTATAAGAAAAAACCTGGGGATTTTATACTTGTGGAGAAGAGAAAAAAAATATGTAAATTAGTAAAATCTTTAAACGGTTTAAAATAATCTCTAAAAACATATTTTATACAAGAAACTTGTTATAATTCACATAAAGAAATTGGATAAAACTGATGCTTTTTTATATATATATATTTAAAAAAACTACATGATAAAAGAAATAAAAGTATAATAATCCATAGCACAAAGCAACCAAGTGTTGGCAGGATATGGATATTTTTCATTGGCAAGATTGAGTCTAAAAACCACATATTCTTTGCAGTGGGGCCGACAAGATATCCAATCCATGATCATCATCAGCATCATCCACTCTGATAGAGAGAGTATCTTAATCCCATACCTGATACTTGCCACATGGCAGCCCAGAAAACCAGAGACATTAGCTTCACTAAATCAGCCAATAGGAGGAAGCCTTATCCTATCTCTTATCTTACTCACACCAAAACCAATCAGTTTAACTGGCCACTCTTACCAGGACATAACTCTTCCTCTTGTGGTCAGCTGGTCAGTTTGTTTTTATTTCCTTAGAATAGAGAGAGTTCCCAGAACTAAAATGGCAGCCTCAATGCAAGCAGCAGCTACACTGATGCAACCCACCAAGGTGGGCGTGCCTTCTAGGACCAGCCTTCAACTAAGATCTTCTCAAAGTGTTTGTAAGGCTTTCGGCTTGGAACAATCTAGTGCTAGGGTTTCTTGCTCTTTGCAATCTGACCTTAAAGACTTGGCTCAAAAGTGTGTAGATGCTAGTAAGATTGCTGGTTTTGCTCTTGCTACTTCAGCTCTTGTTGTCTCGGTGAGTATGTCTTAGTCTGGTGTTTTTGAACTTCCAGTGGTTGTATGATCAGATTCATGTTAGACAAATTTGATTGGCCTGATTATGTCCTGACCCTGTCTTGTTTCTGTGTATTTTTTGTACACATGCTGCCCTCTTAATCATAGTATAGTGTTAATGGACTTGGTTTAACAACTTATTTTCATGTAAGATGACTAGGAAATGAAGAAGTATCTATCCTTTTGAGAATTGATAATATTGTAGCAAAAAAATCATTCTGTATGATGATTCTTTTAGTTTAGAATCACTTTCTATGCTCAATTTTCAGAGGGGTGTGAATAAAAGCAGTGGAAATGAACAGTTCTAATCCACATGTTTTACTGTTCAGAACTGGGTAGGAGAATTTTAAGGCCAAGCCCTAACACAGTTCATTTCCATCTGACACATTAATAAACAATGGTATTAAGGGTTTAGTGCTTGATCAACGAGGAATTAAGGAAGAAATGCTTATAAACTATTCAAATACATGGTAAGATCTTCGTAGTTAATTAGCGTGGGTTGATTATTAGAGAGCATCCTTTGCTGAACATTTTTAGTTTAAGATTTCAGTGTTACATTGAGGAGTAAATCTGACCCCGGAGGTGATATCTTTTTGTTTTTTCAGGGAGCAAGTGCTGAAGGAGTACCGAAGAGGCTGACCTATGATGAAATCCAGAGCAAGACATACATGGAAGTAAAAGGATCTGGAACTGCTAACCAATGCCCAACCATTGACGGAGGACTTGATTCATTTGCCTTCAAGCCCGGAAAATACAATGCTAAGAAGTTCTGCCTGGAGCCAACTTCATTCACTGTCAAGGCTGAAGGTGTCAGCAAGAATTCCGCACCTGATTTCCAGAAAACCAAGCTTATGACACGTTTAACGTACACTCTCGACGAGATTGAGGGACCTTTCGACGTCTCTAGCGATGGAAGCATCAAGTTTGAGGAGAAAGATGGCATTGACTACGCTGCCGTGACTGTTCAGCTACCTGGTGGCGAGCGCGTGCCTTTCCTTTTCACCATTAAACAGCTGGTTGCATCAGGAAAAGCTGATAGCTTCAGTGGAGAGTTCCTTGTGCCATCCTACAGGGGCTCATCTTTCCTGGACCCAAAGGGAAGAGGTGGCTCAACCGGTTATGACAATGCAGTTGCGCTGCCTGCTGGAGGCAGAGGAGACGAGGAGGAGCTACTCAAGGAAAACAACAAGAGCACCGCATCATCAACCGGTAAAATCACCCTGAGTGTTACCAAGAGCAAGCCTGAGACCGGAGAGATCATCGGAGTGTTCGAGAGTGTCCAGCCATCTGATACTGATCTGGGAGCAAAGACTCCAAAGGATGTCAAGATCCAGGGGATCTGGTATGCTCAGCTTGATCAATAGAGCTCTTCTCGTATGGATTCCGTGTATTAATTCCTGGTTCGGATTTTGCTATATGTTCAAGATGCCGCTAAAACTTTTCTGCGACCCCATTGAGCTGCACTAAAATATTTTATCTTGTCTGTATATTATCAAGCCTCCATGTAATAATATTTGGAAATTAAGGTCCATGGTTAGATAATTTCAGGTTGTGGGAGCTCTGTGGTTAAATGTCTAACCAGCTGCTCTCTACACAGAACCTTGTGCCTGCAGGTTTCAGATTTTTAGCCCAACCTGACCTCAAGATCATATAAAAATGCAATAAAAAACTAAGGAAAGTTGAATCAAGAGGGTACCATTTCAAAATCATTAACCTGCCTGCTTCAAGATCACACCAAAGTAGTTGTTCATGGGAAGAGATCGAAGGGAACTTGCTTTATTTATTAAAAAACTATAATGGTGCTTAGCAGGACCACCAAAAATGTGATTCGTTGTGAGCCTCACTTTGCCGCAAGAGGAAGCTATCATGAAGACTGCCTGCCAGACTGTATTTGCAGTTGGTGACTAAAAAAAACCCATTTATTTTTTATCGCCAATAATGTTTTTTTTTTTTTTTAAGAAAAAAATCACATACCCAGCCATCTGGTACTTGTTTAGAAAAAAAAAGAATTATTTTAAATTAAAACATCCCTTCCTTGATAGGGATGATTAGGTACATTTTGACATTAGTTTCAAAAATATTTTTGAAAGAATTTGATTTTTTTTTATTTTAAATTATTATTTTTTAATATTTTTAGATCATTTTCATGTGCTGATGTTAAAAATAATTTTAAATAAATAAATAAACATTATTTTAATATATTTCTGAATAAAAAAATACCTTAAAAAACAATCTAACCACACTTCTAAACAAGCATTTACCATACTTCCAAATAAAAATTTAAATGACTCTTCAATGGCGGAAAAAATAATACACATAAATACATAAGACATGTTTTTAATTGTTTTTTATATTGAAAATTTAAAAATTAATTTAAAAAATTATCTGAGAGACCCATTTAATTTTTTCTCTTAAACTAAACACTTTTTTTTTTAATCTCTTCTATATCTATGTATCTTTTTTTTTAATCATGATATATTAATTAAACCTAACCTAAATGAACCTAGCTATGCTTAAACCGTCCTTTTTTTAGATTAATCCCAAATCTTGGAAATATTTCCAACCCCAAACATAATACTTTCTTGATATATCTTTCGATATGATTTCAACATTTATGAATCTCAAACCAATGGTTTTGGTGGCTCATAGTACTATCCTTATCTCCTATACTTGGTGTTTGGAAGTATAATTAAAGTTGTTTTTTAAAATATTTTTTATTTAGGAAATATATTAAAATGATATTTTTGTTAATTTTTTAAAATTTATTTTAATATCAATACATGAAAATAATCTAAAAATACCAAAAAATAAAAATAAATAATAATTGTTTTTTTCAAAAAAAAATTAAAATAGTTTTAAAATACAATGTCAAACATGGTCTTAATGGGTTTTTTTTCCATTGCTTTCCTTCAACAACAGTAATGTTTTTTTTAGTGAGTATAATGTTGTGTCTTTTATTATAGGATTGTTTCATAAATATATATTTAAAATAAAATAGTCTTTTATTACAAAAAGTTGTTTCTTTTGCTGGTTTTAATTAAATTAAATTAAATTAAAATCATCTCACTTTATAATCTTGTCATGATTATAATAATTGAGAAAACTTTTTAATCTTTTTTTGTACAAACTTTCTTATCATTTTTTTTTATTTTTCTTCTTTGTGAGAAAAAATAAAAAATAAAAAAACTTGAAAAATAATATTACAATTACACAGACAAGTAATAAATTGTTTTCGGATCAATAATTTATATTTTCTAGTTTTCTTACTATTAACCATTACTACAATTTAATTTTTGTTTTGTATGTTGACCACTATAATGTTTTATGTTATGTCAAAACCATATTATAAAAGAAGGAAAACAATGCTAAGACAAAGTGCATGAATTTGATTTCAATTCATTTAACTTAGGGTAAATTCTAATAAATAAATAAAAATTACTAATTAAGAAAAATAAAAAAGACAATAGAAATTTATTTTAATTTTTAAAAATTAAATGTTAAGAAAAAAATTCTAAGAAAATCATGAGCTATTAAATAATGTGATCAGCATTTTGAAATTCTCTTATTTAACTTTCATAAATATTTCTAATAACTCTTCTTTTATTTATTTTTTTGTTAAGAAATGGGAAAATAAATGGTTTAATAATAAAGTAAAGATAGACAAGGACAGCCACACCCATGAAGACACCTTAATTTTACCACTTGCCCTTTTCAGACAGCACCAACAAAGCCCACGTTTTCAAATCTAACTCACCTCTGTTCTTTTCTATTCTCTGTCAGACAACGAACGAACCCAAAGAAACCAAACCCCAAGAGCCAAAATTAAAGATAAGAAATAGAGAAGAAGACCAGAGAGGAGACACTTGCAAGTCTCTCCTTTTGCATGAGGCTTTAGAAAATTTAACGTCCCCTCTCCCTTGCAAATTTCTTTCACCAAAGAAAACGACTGTTAATGTTACTTTATCCTCATTTAAGTCAATTTCATTTAAGAAAAATTATAGCAGGCGTTTCCCTTCTTTATTAGATTCGAGTTGAATCCCTTTTATTCGGTGGTGGCAGCGATCACCATGAGAAAACAAGGGTGAAATGAAGTTCTGGAGATGAAGACACGGTGGGGGAGTTGCTTAGAAAGATGGAAGAGCAGGTGCCTGGAGCCATGGGGTCAAGTGCTAGCCTGGCTTTGAGATTTGGGCAGACCTGTTTCTCTTGTGCTTCACTTCTCTTTATGTGTTTGGATATTGAATTTTACAGCTATACTACTTTCTGGTACTTTTTCTGGGCCTTTTTTTTTAATGAATTTCAATACCTTTCATCTCTTGTGTTGTTACAGCAATTTTATTATATTCAATTTTTGTTTTGTCGACTGTTCTTCTTTTCTATTAATTTCATTTCTTTCTTTTTTCTATTTTTGGTTGAAATTTCTTTTCTTTTTACTGCTTACAGGTAGTTAATTATTGCTTAAGATTGTAAAAGGGAAGCACAGTTGTGATCATATGACTGAACGGTTTTCTGAGGATTTAGGCAATAAGTTAGAGAGTCAGAAGATCAGCCATATGATTTATCTCAAATCTGGAGTATCACATGCATACCATCTAATCCTTGTTTAGACCATTTTTGGGATGGTCTCCCTGTAGGAAAACAAGACTGTATCTTCCAATAGAGGCTTGATGTAGGTTGCCATTTATGAGTTTGCAGCAAGAGATGTATTTTGCCGATGGTTTTGCAAGCATGTGGAACAGATTTAGGGGACTTATTTTTTTTAAAAATAAATATATCTACAACCATGGTTGCAGAAGAAACCTGTAATCAGTTTTCTGCATATCCAAACAATAGATGTGCTTGTTTTAGCTCTCCATCAATGGGTTTTTGGAATTGCCAATCAACTATTAGACATTTTGGTTTTTTAATGATGAATTGACCCAGTACCCTCAGGTTGAGAGCCAGTGTTTTTCTGTATGTTGTATTGCTTGTTCTCTGAAGTTGATGACCTTTACTAGTCTCAAGTTGTCTTGGTGACCCAACCTTGCAGTGATCCCATGTTGAGAATTGTGGATATCAATACTGTGTTTTCTTGGTTTGAAGTGAATTTTGATTGTCTTAAAGAACCTATTCAACTGTCCTGATGATGTTGTTACTAGAAGACCTATCAATCAAGTATCTTTCTTATGATTATTCTGAAATTTTATAGGCTCTCCAGATAAATGATATTGAAATTAACTACATGATCTGGATGCAAACAAATCTGTAGATATGAGAACGAACTTGGGACTTGTGTTTGTTTTTCTTTTCTGCCTAAACATTTAATTCGGTATGAATTTCTTTCCCTTCCTTCTTTCTTTTATTTGTCTGACGATGGAGTTGCTGTTTCGAGAAATCGCAAGCATCTGCAATTCTCAATTTTTCTTGGACATCATAGTGTGCTGCACTTCCATTATTACCAAGCTATACAGGATGTTGGTGTTTTGTGTGCTTCAGCTTTTTGTAATCGGTAGGCATTTCTTTGTCAGCTTCTTGGTAACAGTAATGGGCTTGGTAATTCCATGGAGCTTGGTTTTGGTACTGGTGGATGCTTATTCTGTCTTTGTTAAGAGTCTAGATCTTCAAAGAAGAAATCTGCTAATGATCATCATTGGAGATTTGGTACGTCCTGGTTATATTCCGCTGAAAACTTAAATCAAAGAAAGAAACTGCCATTGTATGCTTATTCACCATTTGATACTTTGACAGGTTTTATCATTTCTATCACTAGCAGCAGCCTGCTCAACAGCTAGTGTTGCAGATCTTCTGCTTGATGTTGGTAGATCATTTTGCCCAGCAAAGTTATGTAGTAGATTTCAGTTATCCGCCGCAATGGCGTTCTTGTCTTGGTTCCTCTCATTTTCTTCGTCACTCTTCAATCTCTGGCTTCTTCCTTCTTTGTAATACTTATTTTCTTTTCATATATGACTATTGCCATGCTATGAAAAGTTGAAATCAGATGAGAAAATATTGATGAAATCTTGTTACCCTGATTTTAATGAAATACACAGCCAAATTATTATGCATCTTGTTTTGTCCTGTTCATTTTGTGGACTAGAGAGTTGCGAGCTAATCTTCAGAAATCGGTGATGCTCAGTTTTTCCTGCCGACAAGGTTGCTGCAAGGTCATCCTCATCGCCTCAATTATGAGCTTTCAACCATTGTCTTGTCCATTGCTTCTAAGGTAATAAAATAGGTGAAGGGGAGGGAATGTAATTATGGGACACCAGATAATAATGAAGACTATTTGCTTCTTTTTTTTGTCGTTGACAAATTGAGTGTTTGATTGAGAGTGGATAAAGTTGTTTTTAAAAGTGTTTTTTGTTTAGAAATAAAACAAAATAATATTTTTTTTTATTTTTTAAAAAATTATTTTTGATATCATCACGTAAAAATGATTTTAAAATATCATTGTTTTTTTTTAATTTCAAGTAAAAAAAAATTAAAATTTAAAACACAGTGCCAAACATTTACGAGAAAAGGATGTTGAAAGCCTTTCCAATCCTAATCATAAACTAATTGTCAAGGCACCGAATGATGTTGAGAAACTATGCCCAAGTCCTCTGCACCAGAAATGCTGCTGTTGAAATTACTGGTGGGGACTAGCAAGGTAGTTTCAAATGCTTTTTACTTATCAAAGTAAATATATATATTTTTTTATTTCTTAAAGTTTTATTTTCAACATCAATGGTATGTTGATCAAAACGATAGTAAAATTTAATTTAAAGTAAAAAAAATTAAAATTTCTTAAAACAAACAGTCATGCTACAATAGCAGCAACTGTTCTAGATCCTAAAATTTCAAGATTTGACTCTAGTTAACTTTCGGCTGGAGTTGAGAGAAACTCTAACCATGATCAGCTATCCATGCACGGATTTGAAGCCCAAAACCAACTGACCATGGTTATCATAGACTAATACTGTTTTGGTTAGTGATTTATTTTTTTAATCGGAAAAAGAATATTTCTGTTTCGAAATATTTTGGCGCGTTGTTTTAAGGTTTATATTGTTTATGTGTGTGTGTATATATAATTAAATATATTAATTCAAATAAAAAAATTATTTAGAATTGTGCAATTTAATCTAAAAAATACAGTAAAATGATTTTTATGAATAAAATTATGAATATATATATATATATATAATATTACGAGAATGTTATCATCAATATCGCAAGGTCATTATATTTTCTGATTGCTTTGAAATTTTAACATAATATATATAAATATATCAAGAGACTCCTCGTAAAATTTCATCTTAATCTAACGGTCGGATTAAGAGATATGATTGATTTTGTAAAATTATATATTACTTAAAAAAAAATATTATTTGGCCAAAACAGAACAGGCGGAATGAAACCAGTACGTTTCGTCCGGTATTTGGATGAAAAATCTAGAACAGACCGGAATTTAAACTGAAATAAAAACAACATCGTTTTATCTTGTTTTTTTAACTGGTACGAAACGTTTTAGTGGTTTCGGCCTAAAGAAATCGACAACTATAATATACAGTTGATGATGATTGCAGCAGTTGTTATGGTTATGCTACTATAAAAAATTCGATCTCCATTTGAATATTCATTGATGTAAAAAGGGTATGAGCATGAATTGATTATCATATCATTGGCGGGCAGAAAAGTTGTGGTCTCATGGTCGAGTCATATGGTGATGCAAGAAGCAATGGGAACAGCTGAGGAAGATGATTGCTGTCTTGGAAAAAGAAGTGGAAAAGGAACACCGAAAAGGTCTCCTTTATTTTAACCTCTGTTAATAATGTTTTTTTATATATCCTTACCTTGCTAGATCCTATCCGTTAGGTTGTCCCAATACGAATACTGTACAAGGAAGTCCTGAAATTTATAGACAATTATTCTTATAAATAAAAAAGTTTATAGAGAAAAACATGTATATATAAGAGTATTTAAGATAGTTTATTCTTTAATTGCACCATTGTTTTTTGCAAGAGGACAGAATCCTCAATCTGAAAACAGAAGTTGCAAGAATCACTAGAACTATGGGAATTAAATGATCCCAAGCCTCAATCTGTGTTTTTATTACAAATCTTAACTTTTTTGTAATTCTGACTTGGAAATATTACAAATTGAATGAGGTCCATCTGCAACTGTCAATGTTGTTGCGGGTTCCCAAAGAAGTGCACAACCCTTGTCATGCAATAAACCAGCTGCACCATGGTTGCCATTATTTGGATATGCGGCATAATATTTTTTTCAATGTAAAAAATATTAATTGTGTATATTTTTTTATTATAATATAGATTTAGCTAAAATAATAAATTTGTACAGAATTTATGTCAAGTGCAAGTTTTCTATAAAATATATGAGTTTTAAATCGATATAAATTTATCTGTTTAGTAGTTTCAAACGAAATAACCCGCATAAATTTATCATCATCATTAAAAAAACAAGAAAACTCGGATATCTGAATTATTAAGTTCACTGGATTAAGATTAGTTCATTTTATAATTCAATTTAAATCAAACAAAAATAAAATATAAATTGTGAAAATACCCAAAATAATAAAATTAAAAAAAATGCGTTGTTCATTTTTTATCAACAAAAAGATGAAAACATAGATTGAAAATTCATCCTGACGTTATTGTCATTATCATTGCTATAAAAGCTAAAATTATCACTAACATTACTGTCAAAAGAATTAAAATAATTAAATTGCCCTGGGAAAAAAAACAATAACTAAAATTATCATTACTATTGCATAAATAATAAAATAATCCAAATCATATAACCTAAAGAACAAATAAAGAAACATAAAACAAAAAGAAAACGAATAAAGGGAAAAATAGAGTAATATTACTTTTAAAATGATAACCGATATAAACTAAAATTTCAGGGAAATCTTAAAAAAAAAAGATTTGTAGAAGAAAATAATAAACTAAAATTATAATTATTATTGCGCAAATAATAAAATTATAAAAATCATCTAATCCAAAGAACAAATAAAATTAAAAGAAAACATCTAGCCATGGCACCCGCGCCTCGTCGCGGGCGGAATTATATTTTTTTAAACGTAATAAAATGTTTATTATATTTTTTTTATCATAGCATAAACTTAGACAAAATAATAATCATATTTATTTTTTTATCAACGTAATTTTTGTTCAAATTTAATATAAAATTGAAAACTAATTGATTTTTTACATGCTGTAATTAGTTGTTTAAATATCTAATGAGTAACATTATAATAGATAAAATATGTAACAAATAATTTTTTCCCCGCCTAGAAGGAATAGTGTAATCCAAAGAACAAATAAAAATAAAAGAAATAAAAAAAAAACAAATAAAGGGAAAAAGGAAGCAATATTAATTTTTAAATGACTACCAATTTAATTTTAAATCTCAGGATTCCACCGGAAAAAAAAAAAAAAATATAGATGTATAAATACGATTAAAAAATATACATTGTCTAAGAACTTTTTAAAAAAACTAAATGAAGTAATATAAAAGAACCCTCCAATAAGCAAATAAAAAAATAAATAGTTAATTTTCCATTAACAAAAAGATGAATACATAAATTGAAAATCTATCCTTATGTTATTGTTATTATCATTACTATAACAGTTAAAATTATTTTCAACATTACTGTCAAAACAATCTCAATAATTAAATTGTCCTGAAAAATCATAAAAACAAAAGCAAAAGATTTTTGTATAAAAAAGAAAAAAAAACAACAACTAAAATTATCATGATAATTGCATAAATAGTCAAATCATTAAAATCATCCAATCAAAAGGAAAAAAAAGAAGAAGAAAAGAACAAAACAAATGAACAAAGAGAAAAAAGGAGCAATATTAATAGTGAAATGATTATTATAATAGCTAAAATTATGATTAATATCACTGTCAGAACAATTAAAATAATTAAATTGCCCTGGAAAATAATTACAAAAAAGAAAAAGATTTGTATTAAAAAAAATTAAAACATAACAAATGAATTAATATCAAATATAAATACAAAATAATTTAGTAAAAAAATAAAATTAAACATCATAAAAAAAACAAATGAATTAATAAAAAATTAAAAATTAAAAGAATAAGGACCGAAATGAAAAATAACATATATTAAATTAATTCCAATTGAAGGATAAAATTAAAAAAAAATATTTGGAGGACCAAAAATAAATAATGAAAACTGCTGCCATTTAATAAAAAATCAGAAGAAGAGGGACTGAAATCAAACTTTGTATATATTACCAATTTCAATTGGAGGACCAAATTAAAAAAATACAAACATCCGGACCGGAATAATTAAAGGAATAAAAAGTAAATAAAAAATCAAGGCTATAAGGACTGAAATGAAAACTTCTTATATAATCAGTTTTAATTGAAGGGCACAATTGAAAACAATAAAACTTTCAATAAAATAAATCAGTAATGAAAACGAAATCAAAAACCCTCGGGGACCAAAAATAAACTTTACACAAACATCGGGGGACCGGAGCTGAATTTCCAGCGGTAGGAGAGAGAAAAGCGACGTCTGAGGAAAAACCGTTCGCCTCCGCTTACCGGGACATCCAAGACGGGAACGCGCCGCGACTGAAGATAGAGGACCTCCCGGTGCATCTTCTGGCATGGCGGCAGTAAATTTTTGACGGCGTTACGACACCGCACGCGCCTCCACAGAGGCGCGTCATCGTGGAACGCTGCTGGCGCGCCCGTGCGACGCGCCAGCAGTCCGCACGAAAAAAATATTAAAATAATGGGGTAATTACCAAGACGCCCCTTCCCCCCGGTATTTACGAAAAGACCCGAGCGGAAAATACGCCCCTGCCCCTGGTTACTGTTGGCTAGTTTGTCGTTTTTCGAGTCTGTTTTTCGTCATGTACCTTGTGCAAAAAAGAGGTGGAAAATCCGAGAGAGCCCCTGCGACTGTGCACTATTTTATCTTTTATGAGGGTTATATTCGTGAATGCACTGTTCACAGGCGGAAAAAAAATGTAGATATACACCCGCGAAGCACCGGGACAAATTGCGAGTCCACAGTGCTTTGTGTCTTGCTCCACAGTAAATCTCGCTACAGGAAATCATCCACGCCATTTAGATATTAGTTTATATATATAAATCTAAGACATGTAATGACAATACTAGTTTTTTTTTTCTTTCTACTTGCAGTAGATTTATTGTTAAAGAATAATATAAATCATATTTTAGGATCTTACTTAATAATATCGTGGTTCATGAACATATTGATACTGTGGATAATTAATTAGCATCATTAAGAGTTTGCTCAGGGTATGAATGTACTGATGATGGAAGAGACACAGATCTACCAGCTGGTCCAAACAATCTCTGCATTCACGAATTATATATTAGGAGGAACTTTCCTGGCAACGACGATATTATATAAGAAATTTTGGTTCAAAGATTTATTTTTTTAAGGGCATGCATGGCAGATATATTGTATTTTTTATATATTTGATTATCAGACCAGCTTGCATATAAAAACAGATGAAGCCTCCGATTCAGACATCATAGTTGTATTTATAATTCCGAATTATGATTTTTGTGTTGGTTGGTAATTAAATCTTCTGTTCATGAGTCCAGAATTGTTTCCCGTCTTATTTTATTTATTTTCTGAACAATCCTTTTTTAACTCCAGCACAAGAAAACAAATCGACAATTATACTTTAATTAGCAAGCAGTACGTGTATACTTTATTGATAATGTTTGTTCTCTATAAAAGATTTTCAATTGCAGAATTTATTTTCCTCGCTACCAAAAAAAATGACAGCTAATAATTGAACTGTTGGAATTGGGAAGTGATACAACTTCCTGAATAGGAAAAACTAGGAACTGAAGAGTACTTTGTGTCTTACCAAAAGAGAAACAGAAGGACTTTTCCTAATTGAACCACATAAATACCCACCTGGTATACTTTTTAGGGTTTATAGCCACCTTAATTCACCAATTTAGCTTCGAAAAAAAGGAAGAAATTAAGAACAGAAGCGTTACACACAGAGCTGCCGATCATGGTGGAGCATGCAACTTGCCCGCAATGGGTTCTGGACATGATAGAAACCGAATTTTATGAGCCTTGTGGAAATCATAGTGCTTCTGAGAAGGGAAAATACTGCAATTTCTTTTGCATGGATTGCCCCAGATCACCTTTCTGTGACCTCTGCTACAGCCACAAAGTTCATGATGGCCACCGAGTTATTCAAGCAAGTGACCGCCCCCCCCCCCTGTTGCTGTTGATCTATATAATTTATTTTTAATTACAAGTTATGATCGTCGTTTTAATTGTTTGTTGTTTTTGGTTAGGTTTACAAATCTTCACACTGTCCAGGAGTCCAAATACCTCATTTAAGAAAACTGTTCGAGATATCAGAAATCCAGCCATATTCCATAAATGGGAATTTTATTATTTATATTCGACAAAGAACTTCAAAAGAGAACATTAATGGGTCGGTGATAAATCAAAGGCAAAGACCTCTAATAAATCACAAACGTAAGTGCAGTGAAACAAACGATCACAAGAAAAAACGCAGGTGTGAAACATGTCAGTGGGAACTAACCACATTGCAAGGATCTCCTCACAACTACAGCTTTTGCTCAATTGAATGCAAAGTCGTGAGTTCTAACTGTTGCTTTCAATTATTATCTTTACCTAAATTAATTAGCATCTGAATTTACGAATTAACAGCTGATACTTCGAAGTTTAAATTTGTTGCAGAGAAGGCCAAAGCTCTTAAGAAGAAGAAAAGGCACACCCATGAGGTCTCCTCTATTTTAGATTTTATTCATTATAGAATATTGAAACTCTTTTTTTATATGAAGAAGAAGATTCTTGTTTCTTTTATGTAATCTGTTAAACAGTATGCGAGAGTTATTGTTTATTTATACGTGAACCTCTTGCTAAAATACAAAAGGCTTCAGTTTCTTGATCATGTTGGGTTGCAATTATTTATATAATAAATCCCCATTAATTTTGATTTATAATGGTGGAGGTATATAGAGTACTGGGTCAGAATAATATAAAAAACTTCTGCCATGGAGATCGAAAAGTTGCTTCAAGGGGCTGCATGCCAATTGTTCATATGCATGACAGCCTTGCATTGGCAAAAAACAATAATTCTGAAGGAACTTTCCTGCTAATGACCACGTTTAATTTCTTAAGTGTATCCATGAACGAGTTCAAAGATGCTTTTTGGAAAAATTGTCTCATTGAGAACCCTACAAGATCTACGTACAGACCGAGTTGATATAATAATTCAGACTAGACTTTCTCTGGTGTCTGATAGTAAACTCTACAGTGCATATGATTGTGGGAACATTGTGTTTTTGCCGGTTGGTGTGTGTTTACTGTTGGCTTCGCCAACTAAGTTTGCTCCATGCTGCCATGATCGAGTACTCTGTTGAGAGCATGGAACCCTAGAATGTCAGCTCAAATCATTTAAAAATATGAAATCATTGTGTATATATTGCAGATAACTATGAGTAAATCAAAAGACATTTTACTGAAGTCTTCATGTTCAAGGGATATTTCAATAATCAATTCTCTGTCTGAATGGTGTCGGCATAGGTAGAAGAATAGCATTTCCTTTTGTTGGCCTCGAGTGGATAAAAACTAGTTTTTAGTTTTGCACTATGATGTGCTAGATTCAAAAAAATTAAAATGTATAGAAATTTTTTTTTGTATTCTTATTAAACTAAAAAAAATATTTTTTTTGTATCGATATAGTTTTGTTTATTAGTGTATATCTTCCTTATTTTAGTCGGTCTAAATCATTATTTCTGCTTAAGAATATATAAATATATTATAATTGTTAAAGCAAGCTAACAAATAATCTGAAAATAGTATGTACATATTTTATAAAATTGATTGAAAGTTAAAAGCATAATAGATATGATAAAAATATGTTTAAAAGCTATGTAAGAATTTTAATAATAATAAAATACCAATTTCAATTAAATTTTTCATGAGCAATTTATCCAAAAAAATTTAAAATAATTATTAAAATTCAAATAAAAACTCTTTACTAGTATTTCAAAAATAAAAAGTAAGTTTATTTACTTTTCTTTAAAAAAAAAGTGACAGATGATTGGTAAAAGATAATTAAAAAATATATTAAGGTTATTGATATAAGATGATTAAAAAATAAATTAAAGTTCTTTATTATTCATATGAAAAGGCACCAGGTTTTTTAGACATTTTAGGTAAATTGGTTTACATGAGATTTGAAATTGTTCTTAATGGATTGAGATCCAATTTTGCTCAATCTTGTTTGGTAGTGTGTTCGAGGTTGCTTTTGAAAGTGTTTTTCATTCAGAAATGTATTAAAATGATATATTTTTAGTTTTTAAAAAATCATTTTTTGATATTTATATATGAAAATAATCTAAAATTACCAAAACTAATTTAATTTAAAATAAAATAAATCAATTGTTTTTCAAAAAACGTTTCTAAAATATAATGTCAAACATAACTTAATTTTAAATGATTTGAGTGGAGAAGGGAAAAGGGCTTGAAGCTTCATATAAAGTCTTGGAGGGGGGATGCCTCCTTCCTTCCCTTTATTATTACTCCAGTTTTTAACAATAAATTTAACTAATAAACAAATAAATTTAACTAATAAACAACTCAAAAGGATATTTCATAGAAATCATACGCATCAGACATGCACAGTATTGGCCTCTTGATATAATAAAATATGAAACAGAATTAAATTTGTTGGATGGATTGGTCTGTACAATTCATGTACTTCTCTTTTGCTTTGCCTTCAAGAATTTGCCTCCATTCCATGCCTTAACAAGCATGTGCACCGAATAAATTATCATATATCCTTTAATTTTAATGTTGATTATCAATCTTTTATATATATATATGTAAACTTCATTAAGAAATTATATAAATCATATCAAATAACTCAAGTTTTTAAATTCATCCTCAGGGTATTTGATGTAATGACAAATCTCGAGTTCGAGTTGGGGCTTGCACCCATCGTAAAAGCTTAGAGTAGTCAGAGTTTTATTAGTTTATCTAGACCCATAAAATGTGTTTTTCAGGAGGTGAGATTTCCTTGCATAGAAAAAAAAAATGAAGTATTTCTTTGATAAATTTAATCTTTACATATAAAATTTGGATTGAAAATAGCCGTTTATATAAGAATTATTCTTTATAGAATGGGCAGGCACATAATGGAATTCAAAGGTAATCAAAATTGAATGGTCAACATCAGCCATACGTACCATTCCAATACATTCCAAGGATCGATAAGAATCATAAAGTATGTCACATGTTGAATATTCAGAAAAGGTGAAATGATTGGAGGCAAGAAAGAAAAATCAACTCAGCCATTAATGGCTGGTAGTGTCCCTAAAAAACAGAGCAAACAACAAAAAAGGGAGAAGAAGAAGAGTGATGGCAAAGGCATGAAAGGGTGGCGTATTTTGTATTGTATGCTGAGATACAGAATATGGTGCCGGGATACAAGGACCCCTGCAGGATTAACAGGGCCTGGACAAGGCAGACATAGATAAGATTACTCCATCTCTTGTCGGATCGTTGCCTTTACTTCTTTTTTCAATTTCATTACCATAGTTATGGACCTTCTATACTGATCATATAATTTTCTCAAATAATTTCAGTTTATATATATAATTTATATTGTTTTTTAATATATTTTTTTAAATAAAAGTTTTTTGGGACTTGAAATTTGGATAGATTCACACTATTTTAAGCATAATTTTTTATCAAATAGAATGAGGGTGGTGAGATTCGAACTCGTGACCGTTGAGTCAACAAATCTCCGATACTGTAACAACCCCAATTTTTTTTTCCTATTAGTTGATTTGTTAATTTTCCCCCTATAAAAGATAGATATAGATGAAGCATAATTTTTTTCTTTCTTTCTCGCCGAAATTTTGTTATATTGGATTGTAATATCCCACATCGGCAAGTGAGAGAGTGATAGCTGGTGTTATTAAGAGTGCTAGTTGTCAACTTGTCATACGTGTTTTGGGGCGTCAGACTTAGAAATGGACTTGCATCACTAGGAACAAAACTTTGAGGACGATAAGGTCCAAAACGGATAATATTAGACTATTAAATAAAACACTAAAATATAATTTATATTATTATGTAATATATTGCTAGGAGGACTGTATTTTCTGGCCACGTTTTTTTTCTCTTCCTGAATCGCTCCCCTACTTGAAAAAAACACCCATTAGCTCTGTACAAATCTGCAACAGTAATGGACCCAAGATCTTGTGTGTCTCCCCTATCTTCTTGATCGAGCATGGTGTTTTATTGAAGGAATGGCACGCCTCTTACTTCCTGCACTTGTGCATTTCATGTCACCTTGTTGAAGGGCTCGATTTCTCTTTTTCCTTTATAGTTTTCGCAATGGGTCGAGTGGCAGCACTTTTAGATTTTCTCTCGCCCTTGAAATTATATTTTTAATTTTGTTCTTACCTGCTTGACTAATTAAATCTTCTTAAAATATGATTTGGTCGTATGAAGTGCCTTTGTTTGGGTTGATCACTTATGGATTTAATTTTGAAATATAAAATCAAGTTGACGACGGTATCATCACTTTCCTGAAAAAAAATCTACATTTTATCTTTAGATCCCTGAGGTGATCAAACTTGAGGAACAGGTGGGAGCTAGAAAGTGACAAATTGGGGCCAATACACTAAATAAACTTGAGGTTGCAAATTATATTAATTAAGATTTAAATCTTGTAGCTTGAAGTAGATGGATATATATATATATATATATAAGAGAAAGATCAAATTCTTGAAAATTAGTGGTTCAGAAAACAAATGTTGAAAATTTATGTGCTTGGAGACAAGGAAACGGTGTTGTCATATCATTAACACAGTATCAAAACCAACGTATAAAAAGAAGTTAAAGGATATGATATGAGTGTGTTGAGAAATGAAGATTAAATTAGTATTGGTCGAATGATGCGCACGAAGGATATGTTTGGTATTGCAGTTGTTGTTGTGGTTAAAGGTTAAAAAATAACAATTTTATGAAAAATATTTTTAGTTGTGGGTGCTAGGGGAGAAGACTGCACTACTGCAGGTGTTTCTGGTGAAAAGGAGAGGTTGACGGTGCCGAAGAAGAAGTTGGTGGTGCTCGTCAGTGACTGCTATTGTAGAAGGAGAGAGAGGGCTGCATCCATGGCTGTTTTTGAGAGAGAAACATGTGACCGAGAGAGAGAGGGAGTTGCCGGTGATCCTGCTGGCGCCAAGGGTGGTAGAGTGGTCGGTGGTTATGCTACAATTTTTTTTATGTTGTGTCATCGTCTTTTTCCTCTCTATTATGCTATTGTTTTTGCCAAAATCATCCTGCATGGCTGCACATACAAATGAAACGCGGACAAAGACCCGAAATGAAACACAGGCAAAAGCTTCAAAATTTTGTTTCTTGTAAACGGTGGTTCAACAGTGTTTTTGATGGGTCCCATGACAATTAAAATTGCGATAAAACCTTTACCAAATGATTACAAATTATATTTTTCTTGAAAAACACAATTTGCACTGCAATCCAAACAGTCACTAAGTGTTCAAGAACACAATTCAAATCACTGTTTCTACAGAGGTTTTAGGACAAAGTATTGGATTCAAGCTTATCAGACTAGACAGTGACCTACTTTCTCCAAAAACTTCCCCTTCAATCCTGTGTAAGAACCCAGCCCAGATTAGAAGTAATAATAGGTAGAATCAAATCCAATCGCCATACTTGACTGTAGAGGAGAGAGCGACTACAAAAAGTGAAGGCACCATTCATGCAATGCGCCTAACAATGTTTCTAATCTGAAAAGATCTGCCATTTCCAAGCTTGGATCTTGATGCCTTGCTCCGCATGATGATCAAATGGATTTCAGTCTTCTCTCCTGCCACGAATGGAATGGCTCATCGTTCAAGATAGTGGATGTTAGGTAGTCCCGCCATTATTAACAGTACCCACTACCCACACACAGAATTTCACGTCAAAACCTTACCTTCCCTACTCCCCCCATCAACCAGAACTAGCTTGCTTGGATATTATGAGTCATCACCCACAGAAATCAATAGTGCAATCAATTTACTCACGTATAAAAATCCATCCTAAAGAACATATTAAAACTCCCAATCTATGAAAAGATATTGATGGGACAAATCCAATAATAGTTAAAATAATTATCATTTTTGGACATATCTAGAGCTACAAACATAATTTTATTGTGATTTTAGATGAGATGAGAAACTAGATATCTCAATATTTTTAAATAAATATGATAAATTCAATAATTTATTCATACGGGAGAGAACTGTGTATTTAAAATCATGGCTGAAATTAGAGATTCAAACTAGATTGAAAAATTTTACAATGAAGACTTTGTTTTTATTATCATATTTTATTTTATTTTATTTAATTTTTAAAATAATTATTTCTAATTTAATTTTTTTCTTGACACATTAAATATTGTTTAATAGTTTATTTTAATTATTAGACTTATGTTAATTAATTAGTAATTTAATATTGTTGACTCTCTTTATGAGATTTTAATATAATTTAATTTATTTGCTGCAATTAATAGCATATAGTTAAAAAATATACTTATAATAATAATAATAATAATAATAATAAAAGAGATCGAATTAAGACAGCGGCCTTGTGAACGTTTAAAGTTAACTCGAGTCCAAAAAACGACAAGCAGGTAAAAAGGTTCACTCCAAAAATCTAAGAAAGATAGAGATTTGTCTCTGTGTAATTAAATCTGAAAAAACAAAACCTGAAAATGAAAGAAGATGCTAGTGGGAGTCGAAGCTGTGTCGCCCTCCTGTTACCTGGCCTTCTTGAAAAATAACAAAAATAAAATTTAATATTTAAACTAAAACTTTTAGATTTAGAGGTCACTGACTAAGTAAAAAAATAAAAATCCAAATATGCTTTTAAAAAATAAAAAATAATACACCACCCCTTTATTTTTCATTTTAATTCTTTCTCTTTTAATTCAATCATATCTTAAAAAAAAATTCAATTGAATGGCAATTTGGACCAAGGTTGTCAATATTATTTTGGTCGTCATTCCGGTTTTTCTATTGATACTAAATGTTTCGGTTTCGGAGTATTTCGGCGTACCGTTTCGGGGTTGTACTGTTCATATATAATTAATTATATATATATATGAAAAAAATTAAAATATTAATTTAACAAGCATAATTAAAATTCAAGATAAATTAACTTTAAATTATACAATATAAACACAAAGTCAAACAAATATAATCTCAAAATTAGAAACACAATCACAAGTTAATCAAAATAAGGAGGATTTTAAGGCCGGAACGACACGCCCGAAACGATATCGAGACGTTCAGGCCGGAATTTGACCGGTATTTCCGTAATGGACTGGAATTAAAACCGAGATGAAAACGACATCAGTTTATCTCGGTCTTTTTAATGGAACGGAACGATATTGACAGCCCTGATTTAGACAATATAAGAGCTCAGTTGTAAGAAAATAATAATTAAAAATCCAAATAAATATATTTTAAAAAAATAACTATTTTAATCCACAATTATATATTAAATAATAACTATAAAACAATAAAAACAAAACACCTTTTAACTTTATAATTAATTCTATGTGTTTTTTTCACCAAACAGAAGCAACTAAAAAAGACCCCTTTGACTACACATCATACAACCTGTCTCCCACCACACACAGGCTGGCAGCTCCTGACCCTGCTAGCACAAAACGACAAGTCCGACGTGGCAACCAGGTACAGATACCGAGGCGACCTCTCCATACTATATAAACACCACTCTTCTGGTCTTCGAGCATCGCTTAACAAACCGATTAAAATCATTTCAAGATTCTCTCTCTCAAATTTCTGAACTCGCAAGATGGGTATCTGCAGTTCTTGTGAATCATCATCGCATGTCGCCACCGCGAAGTTGGTTTTGCAAGATGAAAGGTTGCTGGAATTCTCGTACCCAGTTAAGGTTTCATTTGTTCTGGCCAGCATTCCGACCTACTTCATTTGCAGCGCCGATGAGATGGAATTCGATGAGTTTGTTTCATCTATGAATGGCGATGAAGAACTCCAGCCCGGCCAGCTTTATTTTGCTTTGCCGTTGAGTTGGCTGAAGCATCCCTTACAGCCTGAAGAAATGGCTTCGTTGGCCGTTAAAGCCAGCTCGGCTTTAATGAAAAGTGGCGGCGCTGAAAAATGTGGGATGTCATAAGAAACTGGCCTTTTCCGTTGATAACGACGGTAAGTCAAGCCGGAGAGTGGCTGCCGTCAATGGTGGGCCGAGAAATGGTGGCAGGAGAAAGTCTTCGGCGAGGTTAGGTGCCATCCCTGAGTAGGGGTAGCTTGGGAAATTAGAGACTGGTGTGGGATGTAAATATTGTCATGATTGGGGTTAGTTGCTGAAGTTTTTGTGTAGGATTGTACTTGGGATGAAGATGAGTTGGCGGTCGCTATACCTTTGGCTGTCAACCATTTAAGGGTTATATTACAGTTTTACCCCTACATGAGTTGACTGGCTATATTTTAAAATAATAATCATTTTTTCTTCTTCTTCTTGATTAACAAGTGAGTATCAAGCAAACATTAAATGGCTTCGTAAATTATTACCATTGCACAGGGCTCAAATTTAAAAATAGCTTATACTTTAGTCCTTGCAATTTACCATATGTAAATTTTGGCCTATAAACAAAATGAAAAAACATAAATAAATTGCTACCAGCAATTGTATGCATTATAATACAAATAATCTAACAGTCAATATTGACGTGACTAATTTATTTTAGCCATAGAATATGCATAGCACGTGCATCAATATATAAATTGCCAGTCAAAATAGAAACTAGGGTTTGTTATTACTAGTTGAAAATTAAATATAATAGAGGGATAACATTGTAACTCCCACATTCTTAATTAATTTTAGATTAAAATGGAAAATATTTTTGTTTTTTGAGAAAGAAAATTACGTACTAAAGGAAGGGCTGTAATTTACTCAATTAGTTATAGTAAATTAAATAAAGCCAGACTTGAGTTGAATTTTTGTAGTGATTTTATTTATTTTATTTATTTTCTTGGTAGGGAAAAGAGCCAAAGTTTGGGGTTCCGAGAATAATGATTTTTTGTCGAAATCTCAGAAGCTTGTCTCCGCTGTCCAACATGGGAAGAAAAATGGATTATAGAAATATGGTATGGACAATGAAGTGTGGGCATGTCACCATGATGTGTCACTTTCAGGCGAGAGAGGGGGCAAGAAAATGGACAAAATCAAGTGGTCCAGTATTAAGAATTTTGAACTTAGGAATTTACTTTTTAATAATTTTAATTTGGAGTCTTATAAATTTATATAGTTATTAATTTATATAGTTATAAATATGATTAATCAAATTGCGTGTAAGATGACTCATACACCATGTTAATAAAAAAAGGACAAAATTTGAGATCGACATCCATCATGGTTTTGCCTAATTGTGGTTTTTTTTTTATAGTTTTGATATGTTAATATTTTAAAAAATAATATATTTTTAAATAAAAAAATATCTAAAGAAATAATAATTTGTTGTGTTTATTAAACCTAGATTGAATTATTTTCTAAATATAATGATAAGGGGCATGCAGATATAATTATTCTCCACACTGCAGTGTCTATTCACCATGATTATAAATTTGAAAATGAAGAACGTGATGTGAAGGGCATTTTTTATTTCCGTAATTACTGTATAATAACTATTGCAAATTGCAAATTGCAAATTGGTTTTCGGGTCACTATTCAATGCTTGCGACATGGATTTAAATGCCTGCCTTTTTTTTTTTTTTGGTATAAATCATCTGGTAATTCGGTAATCCGGATTCGAGCCAGGTAGGACACTTAAGGGCGGCAAAGCTCTCTCAAGAGAGTTTTAAAGCAGCTGCATACTCAAGGCTCGAACTCGAGACCTTGGTTAAGCTGGGACGACCACCTACCAGTCGACCCATGTCCCCGTTGGTTAAATGCCTGCCTTGAGTGATAGTACTGTTACAGCTGTTGTCATAATAATTTGATGGCTTTTAGGTATTGACATTTTTGTTTGAAAAATGTTTTTGAAATAATTTTTTATTTTAAATTAAATATTTTTAGATATTTTTAGATATTTTTATATTAATATAAAAAATTATTTCTTATATATTTCTAATTAAAATAATATTTCAAAAACAATCACAATTATATGTAAGCTTTATTTTGGTTTGCAACACGGGACACAAGAGAGTCGTTTTGGAGGTAGGTTCTCAAATTACGGTAACTGTTTGATGTTGTAATTTAAATATAGTTTTATAAAAAATATTTTTTTTTATTTTAAATTAAATTTTTAGATGTTTCAAATTATTATGACGTGTTAATATTAAAAATAATTTTTAAAAATTATATTATTTTAATATGTTTTTAAATAAAAAACACTTTAAAAAAATATAGAATAGGAACTAGCCATGCTTCTATGGACTCTTGCTACATTCATCAATCATCCCTAAACAAGCACCATGCATTTGCCTTACGTGTTATATTTTGGTATATTTCTGGGGAAAAAAGAGACTTGAATTAATCGGAGTTTTGCCTTTAAAAAAGAGGGAAAAGGATGGGTATTTTCATCTTATTAAAAGACTCAGTATTTTAAAAGTGTTTTTTTTTTAAATATTTTTATGTTTTACTTTTAATTTATTTTTTATGTTCTGATATCAAAAATAATTTTAAAACATAAAAAGGGTTTTTGTCATTGCATTTCAAAAGTGTTTTAAAAAATAATTGATTTTTTTTATTTTAAATTTTAATTTTTTTTTAATATATATATATATTTTGATATATTTCTAAACAAAAATAACTTTAAAAAGCAACAGTAACCACGCTTTTCAAACAGTAAAAAAACATTATTTTAATAAATTTTTAAATAAAAAATACTTTTAAAAACAATTTCATTCACATTCATAAATCAATCCAAAGAAGTGAGAAGAATAGTTAATTGTCTCCGATACCGGAGGTAAGCAATAATAAAATGGGAAGATCCATCGTGAAAGCCAGCTCGGAGAATCCAATGTTGCATATGAGGGTGAAGACCAATTATTACCTACAAAACTACAAAAATAAAAAAGTGATGCAAGAAAAAGAGAAGAAACGCGTTTCTTTTATTATTTTACATTTTTTGATGTCTTGTATTATATCATACATTGAATTTCTTATTGCTTTTGACCATGACAGATTCCACTTGACACCCTCGTTTTCCTAGTTATTCCATTCTTTCCTAGGGAGTAAATAAAAAAATAATAAGTGAATTACCTTTAAAATAAAAAAAAACTATTAAACTGATATCCACAGGCTTTTTTATAACTTAGTTTGTTTTTGTTATTATTTTTTTAATTACCCTTTTTGTTTTTAATTTCTGGGCTCCAATATTTTCTTATTTGCTTTATGTAGAGTTTTTTTTACTAATTTTAAAAATAACATAGATCATCTCAATTTTTTATTTGTCTTTCTTGGTTAAATCCTGTTTTTTTTTCTTAAAAAAATGTTTCCAAGTTCAATTAAATTAATTAATTTAATGTAAGCATGAAATGCTCATTTTAATATTATTTATTCGGTTTACTTTCTATATATATAGCTACTATGATGATACATGTTGGTGAGCTCTATCATACAACGTGGAGCAATGAGTCTCTAATAGATTTTTTTTCTTTATCTCCCGAGTATAATATATATTTTATAGTTAATTATCACTAAAAAAAATTATTAACTCTATTTACTGTCATTATTTTTTAAAATCATGTTATTAAATTAACTAAATGCTTTTAGGTTCTTCTGATTTCTTTTAAAACACATTATTGAATTGCATGGTCCATGTCTAGCAACGACACTGAAGCTGTCACCCTCACCTGTCACCGACTGCAGGCCACTGGAATTTCCCGAATAATTTTGTGAGTTTTCTCCATGTTGGTATAGATCACCGGCCATTGACATTTACAGTGTGCGACACGATGAGACAGAAAATAGGGATGCAATTGCAAACTCGCGCGACTTGGTCAACAGATTTAACCCCAGTCCACATCTTGTGATGTGGGCTTGATTCGTATAAGGATATGATGTTGTTTGAACTATTTTTTTTTATTTAAAAATAGATTAATTGCCCCTCTGTAAAAATAGATTAATTCGTCAACTGCTATTGGTTTATGCGTTGAATTTGTTTCTCCTTTACATGATTTTACGAATTTTACGAAATATTTTCATGCGGAAAACTTTAGTTTTGGTCACTAAAGTTTCAATTTACACATTATTTGGCCTCTCGTAGGTTAATTCAAACCATGAAACCTTGCGGGTGAGAGTTACATAAATTTCACAGAATCTTGGTCAAAGTTACAGCTATACCCCCCACATTTTCATAAATCTACAGAACTCATAAATCCGCTCTCTTGCTGTCCTCCACTGAAGCCATCTTTCTGTGTTAACATCGAAAGGGAAGAAGATTCCAAGTTTCTTAGCTCTTGATTACTATGGATGTTAAAGTATTTTCCACGTGCTTGTTTCTTCTCACCTTTTGATTAGGGCAAAATATTACGTCCTCTTGCCATTGTCACCTACCTCTAGCCTCCATCCCCGATTCAAGGATGAGCCCAGCTTTATTTTTCCCTTTCTACTTCTGAATTCACGATCTCATACCTACACCTGCTCGATAATGGATCCAGCTGTAAATGAAGAATTAGATAGCATCGGTTTTTGTTTGGAAGTGCGCGCACCGACTTGCTCTGTTCACAAGCTCTCTCTTGTTTTAGATGCTGACAAATTTGATTTCAAGTTGCTTAGGTTAGGGCAACTTAACGAGTTTTATGATCTCCATTTACTTTTTTTTTCTTTTCTATGACCGGGGTGTCCGGACCAGCTTACGCGCACCTCGATTATTTTCCGGATCCACTAAATATCCTGCAAGTTCAGTGAGCATATAAGACACCACGAAGATGACAAGCATACCACACAGAGATAGACCCATAAACAAAAAAGAGGACCCCTCCAGCTCCCACTCTCACTGGGACTATTCCCCTCCATTTACTGAATTAATGGGAAAAACCCTTTGAATACATGATCGAGTCTTTCACTGTTAGAGAATAATATAAATCATATTATGGGATCTCACCTACAAGCTTAAGCTTTTAGGTGAGATGGTTCCTTAACATGGTATCAGAGCCTTGTTGACCCAGCGGTCACGAGTTCGAATCTCACCACCCCCATTCTATTTGATAAAAACCAAGCACAAGGTGATGTGGGCCTGTGCAAGTTTCAAGCCCAAAGGGCTTTCACTTGAGAGGGTGTGTTAGAGAATAATATAAATCATATTATGGGGCCTCACCTACAAGCTTAAGTTTTTAGGTGAGATGATTCTTTAACACCCACGAGCACCAATTTTTCCCATCTAATTGGGGGTAGGTTCATAGAATAGGCAATAATAATACATTAAAGTGAAATTTTGAAGTATGCATGCTCAGTCTCTCTCTATCGTACGATCAAATTAAAGTTCTTTGGCGTTATTGTGAACCTTTTTAAAAAAAAATGAATGAGTGTAAGATCTTGTGATCCACTTTCCCTACGACATAGAAATGACCTAGCCTGCACTCGCCGTATGCTCTTCACTTCCAACTTTGGCTAAAGGAATTCGTGGTGATCTTGTGCTTAGTTCTCTGTGTAATGATGATGCCTATAGCTAAAAGCCAAACCGACACGCCAGCATATTGAAAATCACTATCGTTTCATCATTTGACCTTTACAGAGAATTTGGATTTGGTATCGTAAATTTATATTATTTAGGGTGTGTTTGGTGTTGTTTTTGTTTTTATGTTTGATTTCATAAAAAGTATTTTTACTGCAGTTCAAAATAAATAGTTAAGTATTTGGTTAAAACTGTGGTTGAGTTTAAGATCGATAAAAAACAGTTTCGTGTGTTTCGTTATACTGCTTTTTATATTGCTGTCAACTTGTTAAATTATTTTAGAACACACACATATATAAATTGTTTTTTTTTAAATTTTGTAGATTAATAATCATAACAATAAAATATAATTAATAGTTCATGGAAAAAACCAATATTTGTTTTTATTCTCCCATCAAACTGCTTGCAATTTCATCACGAACAAATATTTTCCTTTCATCAGGACTGATTTGTATCTACATATTAACTT
Source organism: Salix udensis (assembly GCA_029204005.1). Lineage (NCBI taxonomy): Eukaryota > Viridiplantae > Streptophyta > Magnoliopsida > Malpighiales > Salicaceae > Salix > Salix udensis. The sequence continues at coordinate 9,581,422 of CM055025.1, forward strand.
AAAAAAATGGACTGTGCCGAGAGCAGGCCCGACCAAATTGAGCCAAAGCTTAACTCTGCTTAGACTTAGGTTGGGCCGAGTGCAGGCCTAGCCCGATTCCAGCTTCAAAAAGAGAGACGTGAAACGGTGTGCTGCATTGTTCATGTCTTCTTCATGTGGACAGTGCAGCGCTACTGTGCACGTGAATTAATTCACGTGTATTGTAGTGTCCGACCGACCACGACAATCAATTTCAAATCAATTTTTTTTTAAAAAAAAACAAACCGAACTGAAACCAGTCGAAACCGACTAGTTTTGATTCAATTCATGTTTTAACTAAAAAAACAAAAAATAGTTATTGATGTTTTATTTTAATTTTTATTCTAACCAAGTCTTTCTCTTCTCTCATTTCAACAAAATAGAATTTGACCAAAAAATTTGAACCAAATTGGAAGAATAGAAAAAGATTTTATAGTATATTTCCTTTTGAATTGGTTCGGTTTGGTTTATCAATTTTAGCCTTAAAAACCAAAACTGAATCAAAATTTTTTAAAAAATTCTAATCGATTTAATCGGGTTTTTTTAATGGTTCGGTTGTTATCAAATATTTTTTTATCAAATATTTTTTTTCCAGTTTAATCGAGTTTTTTAAATAGCTTCGGTTTTTCCTCAATTATTTTTTTCTCGGTTTAATTTTTTTTTGGTATTTTATTCGATATAATTACAATCTATGTTTCTTTCAGCAAGGGACAGTGCCGATGAAATCACCAACAAAAATTAAATTACCGACGAACATTTCCTGTCCGTGTATTGATAAAAAAAAAATTGATTACTAACAGAAATTATATTACAATACTAACAGAAATCTCTATCAATAAAATAATTAATTATAGCGGTGCATATGCTAATTTTAGGAAACCTTGTTTTTAAAGCCACACCAATGGCTGGATTTTCGAGGATTCTAAACTGCGCGTCGTCTATTTTCTTAAGCTACATTGAGGCGAATGACATGTCAACTTACAAAAAAATAAAGGCTTATGCGAGCACTATTTATTCATGGGCCTAGAGCTTGAACTTGTTTACCAAGTTAGTAGTGTCTGACCTCATTCTTCACTTTTTTTTAAATATTTTTTTTAATTTAAACTTTTTTATATGTCTTTTTTAAAAAAAAACTTTTAAGTTCGTATTTTACTTTTCCATGATTTTTTTTTCTTGCTTATTTAATCTTTTTTAATAGTGTATTGGTCGTGTTAATTTTTTTAATGGGTTAATACAGTTCATGTGTAATTGTTTTTACATATTAAATGTATTTTTTTAAAATGTTTATGTTTTATAATATATGTAATGTGTATAACCTTGCATAGTAATTCTTTTCTTTTTATTTAATTTAATAAGTGTTGTGAGCGTGACAATTTCTATTACAAATTGATTTTAATAAATAAATTTATGAACATAACTACGTAAATAACCTATATTGGGATATTAAACATATTGATTTGTATTTGTTTTTTGATTTAATTTTGATTTATAGTTGATGAATTTTCTTGTTCTAGAATTATTTAATTAGGTTCATACATAGAGTTTTTTAATTTATTTTTAGGAATGTTTTTATGTTAAAAAAGATGTTGAAAATTCTACATATTTAGTTTTTTTTATTATGTATTGAAGTTTTCAGCTTGATCCTTATTCTTTGAATTTAATTTTTTTCCTTAATTTTTTTATAAGAATTTTATTGTTTTTAATTTAACTATTTTAATTCAAGTTTATAGTGTTTGTTTTTATTCTTTACAATTTAACTCCAAATTAAACCTTTTTCTTAGGCTAAAAAAATTAGATATGATCGTCCAAATCACCAATCTAGTATATATCATTACTCTAGTAATTCACAAAATATTTTGAGATTTCTAAGCCATAAATTTCAACTACACTTGGAAGGATCTCCTTTATCTTCAAAACAAAAATTAAAAATAAATAAATCAAATCAATTAAGGTGTGGTTTTTATTTTCTGATATAATATTTATTTAAAAAAATTGATTCAGTAATCAAACTGATTATGTTGTAAAAACTGAAGGATTGTTCATACTGAAGGATTGAGTTTCCTTCAAGTTAGTTGATGTTGGCTGTTAGTTTAATCTTAATTATTAGGTGATTTTCTCTTAATTAGATTTACATCTGTTTATATTTCAAATTTAATCAAATCCATATTCTTTTTAATATACAAAAAGAATTACAAAGTAAACATCCTCATTCTATTGGCATCGCCCCTGATTTTTATCATTTCCTGCATAACAAAAGGAAGAAAGCACCTATACAATGGCAATCACCCACCCAAGGAAAAAATATGTTCTCTTCCTCTACACCAGGATTCAAGCCCCACCATGCACGCCTGTCACCCGCAGTGCCTTACTTGCTCACTGGACTTGTAAGATGTTCAGTGGATCCAGGAATTAGTTGAGATACGTATAAGCTGGTCCGGACAGCCTGGTTATAAAAAAAAATAAAAATATGTGTAGCTCGACTGACATATCGCTTTCCTAGACTAACATCCAGGCATATAGAAAAAAAATCTCTTGCTATATCTGTTGTCATGCAAGTTTGATGCAGAAAGTCAGATCATGTGTAAAAACTCCTGACTCCAGAATCCTTTTCCAGAGTTGGGTGCTGAATATTGTAGCGAGCCCCACAGATGTGTTGAGGAAATGGGAGGAAATTAGAGGAGGGAGAGAGGAATTTGAGTTGGACGTGCATAAAGAATTTCATGAACTTTCAGCAGAGATCATATCCAGAACAGCATTTGGAAGCAGCTATGAACAAGGGAAGCGTATATTTACATTACAGGAGGAACAAATGCATCTCGTCTCCTAAGCTCTGAGAAGTTTATATATTCCAGGGTTCAGGTAATCATTTTCTTTTAATCTCTGTCAGAAGTCAACTTATGTTCATCGAATCCTGATCGGTTAAATTGAAGTTTCCAAGGTAAAGAAAACATACAACCCTTGTGATAGCTTGATTTTATATTTGTTTTTTGTGGATTTTAAGAATTTTTTGTCCAGGACAAATTTAAATTTCTGTCCCATTTGCCCGTAGGTCTTTTTATTTTGCTTGTTGAATAGTGTACAGAGTTCACAAACATAATTTTTCAGGCTTCATTTATGTAATGCAGGTTCTTGCCTACTAAGAATAACAGAGAGAGATGGAGATTAGATGCAGAAACTCGTGAGGCGATAAAACATCTGATAAAGATTAACAGCACATCAAGGGACAATTCAAGAGATCTACTTAGCTTGCTAATGATCTTCGTAAAGAAACCAGGATGGGAAGGAAGAAACTTTAGAGGCAGAGGAGGTCATAGATGAATGCAAGACCTTTTACTTCGCAGGAAAGGAAACCACTGCCAACGTTTTGACTTGGGCTCTTCTCCTTTTAGCATCGCATCAAGAATGGCAAGAAAAAGCACGCGAAGAAGTCTTCCATGTCTATGGAGGGAAAGAGGTTCTTGGTGCCGATAATTTAAGCAATCTCAAGATAGTAAGTTGATTTCTTTAATTACCTTCTTCTGTGTTAAGGAATCATATTATCTAAGGACTTAAGTTATTAGGTCACAGATCCTCTTTAGAAAGATTTCAAAATGAAAGTTCGTCGGCAGTTGCTTTAGTCCTCCTGTAAAAGCATCGGAACCCTGAATCGATTATCTTCAAGTCACCATGGATTATAAAATTATGCTATGAAGTTGCTGTTGTGATTTGTTTTAGCTCTCGAAAGAAGCACGTTCTTGTAGATTCATGGGTTGCAAGCAGTGAGTTCTTCTGAATCTGATGAAATATCTCTACTTCCTGACCAAGAACTTGAATCCTGAGGAAGAAAACAAATGACTTCAAAAGGCGTAGCCTTTATTGAAATTTTCATTGTCAAGCAACTCATCCTATTGCCACACCGACTATCTGGTTAAAATCTCAAATAAATACAGCTTTATTGTCGCCTGGTTAAAATCTCATCAAACTTCGTCCCTCCTGTCGCATTGAATTTCATTAGCCTTTTTTTTTAAAAAAAAAATCATTTTAAATTATATTTTTTAGTATTTAAAAAAAATCATGTATGATATCAAAAATAATTTTTAAAAAATAAAATAAAATAAATATAATCTTGATGCATTTTTAATGAAAAATACTTTAAAAAACAATCTTAACTACATTGCTAAACATGCATTTCAATTCTATGTGGCAGCCTAACCTGCCTCCATAGGTTATAACTTAAAATATATATATATTTATAGAGTATTTAATTGTTTTTCAATATAATATAATATATACATATTTTAATATTAACATAAAACACGCATATAATACATATTATTTTATCATTTAATAACATACATATGCATATTTCAAATATATATTAACTTTTTATTTTTTATTGATTAATAAATAACAATAGATAATAGATATCCATTGAATATCCAAAACCAAAACCCGATAAATAATTTATGAGAACATTGTTTTTTTTACCTAATGTACAAAAATACGGTATCATAGTATGTATATATATATAACCCTAAATATTGCTTTTTCCCATGTGTGAGATGAGCCCAACTCCCATGAATATCCATAGTAGTAGTGTCTTTGAACTTCATGGCAAGTCACGATAATAAAAATGAAGCCATCCCTTGCTGCTTCCTTTCACAGCTAACATGTCGAGCCCATGCCTTGCTCACTTCCTCTGCTGCTATCAAAATAAAAATCTTGTCACAGAATAATGTAATTTATATACTTACCCTCACTTAATAATTTAAATTTTGGTATTAAAAGGTCATAATGATCCAATAGTCACGAGTTCGAATTTCACCATTCTTATTTTATTTGATAAAAATTAAGTATAAAACAATGTGGATGTGTGTGCAAATTTCGATCCCAAAAAGATTTTCACTTGAGAAAGGTGTGTTAGAGAATAATATAAATTATATCATGAAGCTTCAACTAATAGCTTAAGTTTCATCTCCGAGCCATAAAGGCAGAAACCACAAGGCAACACCAGATTTCTTGATTGTTCGGGAGTTTGATTGAAATTGTTTTTGAAAGTATTTTTCGTTTAGAAAATATATCAAAATGATATTTTTTTTTTATTTTTAAAAAATTATTTTTGATATCAATACATGAAAATGATCTAAAAATACTATTTTTTTCTAATTTAAAATAAAAAATAAAACTAATTTTTTTTCAAAAAAATACTTTTAAAAAACAATTCCACACCTCCCTTTTACTTACTGCATAGGTCAATAAACAATGTAACAACACATGATCTCCAAACCCATTTTGGTGGGCACTGTCGGAGCATGCCCTTTGTTTCAAGGCTCCTTGTCTCCATCCCCAACAAGTTTTGTAGGCCAATAATGCCTTCAAGCCTCTCTGCCTTATAAAAAATAAATAAAAAATAAATAAGATATGAATATTGTTAACCTCAATGAAAAATCTAAATCCAAATATATATATAATTATCTAATTTTCTCTTATCATATTTAAAAGTGAGGGTGTGAAGGCCAAACTAGTCATATCACCTAAGCATAGCCAATCCACACGAGCAAATCTATTTATAAACTGGATCGTCAACCTCAAAATCACATGACCTTATCAAAATCTAGCGAAACAAATGGCTTCCACCTCCTTGCTTCTTGTTCTGGCTCTAGCTCTATGCCACAGCTCAGCCAATGGTGCAGATCCTTCATCGAGCCATAACCCCACCCAAGTCCCAACAGCTCCAGCACCACTACCAAATGTAGCCAATGAGTTCCTACAATCGCACAACCAAGCACGAGCAGCAGTTGGTGTTGGCCCTCTCAAATGGAGCGAAATGCTAGCCAATTCCACAAGCAGACTGGTCAGGTACCAGAGGAACAAAATGGGTTGCCAATTTGCGAACTTGAGCTCCAGTAAGTATGGTGGAAATCAGTTATGGTCTGGTGGCATGGCTATGACTCCACGTATGGCTGTTGATAATTGGGTGCAGGAGAAGAATTACTATAACCACACTGACAATTCCTGCGCACCGAATCGTAGTTGTGGTGTTTACACACAGGTGGTGTGGAGAAAATCTCTGGAGCTGGGGTGTGCTCAAGCAACATGCGTGAAGGAGCAAGCTAGCTTAACTGTATGTTTCTATGATCCTCCTGGGAATATTATAGGGGAAAGCCCATACTAGACAAGAAGTTACAGCTTACTTAAATCTCTAGTCATCTGTGTTTGTGCAAGCTCTGTAATGTGTAAGAGTTCTTTTAAATGAAGATCTCGTTACTTAAGTAGTAGAATGAACCTGCACGCCCACAAGTTTATAAGCACAATTGCCTCAATTTTAGTGCAGGGTTTTTGATGGATTAAGATTTAAGAGTCATGCTGCAAAAATTTCAAGGCTTTGCATTTAGTTTTCGCCAAAATGATCCTTTTCAAAAGCATAGATCCAATGGAAAGGGTGATTATACTGCTTCCAAATGCTTGTTCTGTAGATGATCTTCACTGACAATTGTGAGCACAGGGGAGGTGTACTGCCTCACTGTGAACAGAACCAACCTGCAATAATTTAATAGATGAATCTACCCTGAAAGGCTGTAATAATTGAGCTGCGACTGTCCATCACATGTTCACCCCACCCCATTGGAGTGATCTTATTTATCCCAGAGTATCTATTAGCCAATGATCCATGGATCCACATGACACCAGTTAACCACCAAGTAATTGATATTATTTGGCATACTCTTTTATTATTATTAGAACCAGTTTGCGCGCACCTCGACTAATCCCACATCCCTGAAAGTTAACAATCATATAAGCTTCCAGTGACAATCATGTTAGCAAATACTAGTTGGCATAGATGGATAGCATTGATTATTGCTACTTCTGCTGGTTCTTTTTATTCTCTTAGAAGTTTCCTTCCGGAGCATTTTCTGTTTTTTAATCAACAAATTTTGTTTTTAACCATCGATACAGTCACAACCACAGCATTTTCTTTTTAGCCTCACACGTCTAGATGTGAGAATTCCAACCTGTGTGTGTGATATATAGACCACATCATCAGTGCTGAGACACCTGATTCTAGCTGTTTTCTTCATTGGATGATCTGTGACAGTGGCCCAAGCAAAAATTTGCAATTTTTATCAACCATATAACTAAATTGATGAATTGTACTCCACATGCATCTAATGTAAAAGGCAGCAGGAATATGTATAATATCCAATGCACATTTTCATTTCCTTTCCCAACATCACAGAAATCATGAATGTTTCAACGACCCAGAACAAGTAGAATGGAGAGGACATTGTACAAAACAAAATATAGCATTGTTCTACCCTCCATTTCCGACTTCATCTCCTAATTTGTACAAGGAAAAAATTTAAAATCTCAAAATATAAAAACCTTGAGAGCTATGCGAATGAGATCGAGTCCCAGAAACATTTAACACACGCGAGTGATCACTTTACAAGCTCTTTAGATATCAGGTACCGAAAAGTAAAATTATGCGGAGTCCATTCAATAGTCTTATGAGGTTTTCCTAGCTGACATTTCTTAAGACACTTCCTTACAGATTCAGGCGAAAAGATTGTTGGATCATTTCGAGAACACCCGCTGGACATAAACCTGAATCCTTTGCATAGGATTCCATGATCTTTGGAAGTAGGACTTTCTGGCCCTTTGCGTACACCAAAGGTAGCTCGGATATACTCTTCCTTCGCAACTTCAAGCTCATGAATTACTCTTTTTGGAGTGTAGACACGAACCTGGCAAAAATATTTGTACAAGTTCCATTAGAAAAAGATAAACTAGACAGAACATGTGATCAAACTCCACAAAAAACAGTTCTACGAAAGAAGAGAGAAACCCATGTTTAGTTTCTGTGGCTGAGACCGACATCTCTTAATATACTTTACATCAGTCAAAGATGAAATTACGACTTTTCAAAACCAGTTCATGGTGATTATCAACAAATGGAGTTCCTTATGACAGAGTGCAACGAAAAGACATTGTGCAGGCTGTGGAAAGACTAATCATAAAAAAACTTCCACTCAAAAGGAGATATAGCATTTATTTTTGGTCCGGTTATTAGTCACAAGTTTTACCTATTATGAACTATATGCAAGCCATGCTCATGCTGCACCGTGTCTTACTTATGAATGCTACTCATGTTTTGAAGATTTTGTAACAGGTGAAAAGGAAAATGAAGTACCGCAGGATCAGAATGGCTTCCAGAACAGAGTGCGAAGTGCAAAAGTGGCTCTGGACGGCTAATTGCATATGCTTGCCGTTCTTCTACAGTCTTGAATTTGAACTTTGATGAAAGTAAGAACCGAATCCACTGCAATTAGGGACAAGCTTTGTCAGGACCACAGAATCAGAAGAAATTTGCTATGTAACTGATAGCAAATCAAGCGCATTGTTTTATCCCATTAGAATTATTTATAAGCACAAATATGCTGATTGGAAATAGATATATTATCGTATTCCTTTTTGTATGAACCATGCATGTGTTCTTTTGATGAAACAAAAACAAGTGCCCCTGTCTATTTGAGAAGACGTTTCATGATAATGGTTTAACTCTAGATGCCAAATCCTGCATGGATACCAACTGAAGGCATGAAAAATTGGAAGACCGAAAACACCAAAACCATTGGACAAGATATTAATAATAATCTCAATGACTGGATTCTCAATTTCAAGATGAACTCTAAGGATCCACCTGTCCAGGACGAGACATCCGGCATCGAAGGATAGAACTCTGTATCGTGTCGGCACTAAATGTATGGCCCCCAATATTATATGCAGCCTGCATAGAGCAATAGTGTAAGGACAAGTATATTGCACACAACCTCTTCTTTAAAAGAGAAGCAAGAGTTTTCCATACCCTCAAAAGTAGAAAGAGCCTCTTAACATTGTTTTGTGGAATCCCATATGCCAGAAATGCCTGTCAGAAAGCAGTGAAGATTAGAAACTCATGTCAAAGATAGAAAAAAAATATTGAATTAGCTTTTTGAGCAAGTATTTCTATGGAAAAGAGCCATTACATGCATCACTAGTGCATTGTGTATATTGATCCAGAAAGCTAGTCTTTCCTCATGTTTGAGCTTCCTAGGATCGACTTCTTCCAATCGACAGATAAGTGATCTGCAGCAGAACCTAATAAGTGTAAGAAAAATCTCTAGAGAACAGAGCTGTTTACTTGATACCTACATTATTAACGCGTTTTCTGGTAGTAATAAAATGGCAGAACAACTCACCTGAAATTTTGTAGCAAGTTTTCAACATCTCCTAACTTTCGACTATCTCTATAAATCCACGGCACTTCAACCATTGTACTGTATGGACCACTGAACTCTTTCAGACCTTCAACAAGGAAAGGGTTATCTAATCGCACATCAAAGGATGAATTATTCTTAAATCCCGGACTCCACATATCACATTGTTCTCGTGGGGAAAATGCACTCGTTGATGATAAGGATGAATTGGGAGATGAAACGCTGTTATGCGTCAAAGGTGGATCTGAAAGTTTGCAAAATATAGCAGACATGCACTTTATCATATCCTCTGAAAGCTTGTTAGGTGTCTCTGGAACATGGTCATAAATACTAGTACCAAGATGCTCAGCCAAACTGATAATGTTTGTTGCACTCTGCGCATACTGCATAAAAAGCACAAAATATATAATCAATTCAAGACCGACAGATTTGTCATGTGAAGAGCTTAATCGCCCTACTGTTACTTCTCTATTATTGTTGCACTTGGAAATGGATAGCCAATTACAGAATTCTTCTCATCTCCAAGAAAGAAGTCAATGGAACACAAGATTTCCTAGCATCTCGTTTCCGCAAACAAACAGTAAATTAAACACCTTTCGCAAAAACAACAACAACAACAAACACTATAAAGACTAATGGTTTGTGTATTAGCACTCAAAATTACCTCCATCATGGACAATGGCTGGGAATGGCAAGCACGTACAGCTCTACCAAGAGAGTCTGCTGGAGGAGAGGTTAATGCTGAGCGTTGTGACAATGAAGAGTGACAGCGATGAACTCCAGAATCTAATAGTTTCTCTTCTCCTCCAATACCATTGGTTTCCTTCCATGTATTGGCATGTGACTGACAAGCAGTTTGAGTTGCTGAAGTTTCCCTCTTTGATGTCTCAGGCCTGGAAACATCAAACAACCTTCGTCTTGGGGTTGTGACAGGGGTTTTTAGACTTCGATCCTGGTTAGACGGAGAAACCAAGCATGTTTGCTGATCAAATGCCTGCCGGTACAAGGAGAGAAGATATTGTTCCAAATGTACAACTTCCAACTCCAATACCGCGATTTCTTTAATTAATTCTGTGGCTGGCTGGAGTTAAAGAAAACACAGGAAGTAGTAGGTCAAAAATTTGAACCTCACAGTTAACTCCGGCATTATAATTCCATTTTACATAAAAGTTACATAAACCAGTGCAAAAAAATTGCAATTACAGGCTAAAACTCAACAGATTACATGGAAAAGCCCCAGTTCTTGATACTCACTTTGAATGACAGTGACATACACGAGAAACTATTTTTACTTCCATGAAATCATTATGGCAAGAATTTACCTTAGGCATTGACAGCTCAGTCGTACTATCATGGGAAGAGGTCCTGTAACCCAATGCATTTTCCAGAGCATGACGGACCTGAAATTGATCTTGTAATCTTTTCTCAAGCTGTAGAATCTGCATAAACAAGTTAAAATAATATTTAACTCAGAGCATGAAAGACCAGCATAAGATATGGTTTGAAAGGTGAAGAAGTTCACTTGCATACCTCTTGCTTTAATGAATTTTGCATTTCAGTCTTAGGGGATTGCTTCTTCTTGGATTTGTCAGAGCTTTTCAATTGCCCCATTTTCTGCAATCAGATTGTATCCAAAAGTCATAATACTTAGCAAATGCTTCTTGAATTATACCCCAGGAGGATTCACCTAATCAATTAATGTTCTGGAAAAAGCTACCGAATCAACCTAACTATTTTTTGTTAATTATACAAATAATAAAACACAATAATATTTCATTCCATTCAGGTACACTGATACGGTTGGGACCATAAATGAAATCTGACTCAAATGTGTTAAGCTAATTCTTCGTCCCATTGGCCCACAAAAAACACAAATAATTTGAAGGGGAGGAAACAACTTTGAGCGTTTCTAAAAGAAGAAAAATAAGTCATTTTACAGATGAATTTAGGCTGGCTTGATTTCTGTACAACATGGGGAAGAAGGGTTTACTGTAAGAATAAATAAGAGAGTGCGCTACTTTTTTCCTTGGAGCAAAAGAGAAAAAAAAGAAGAAGAAAAAAGTGTAATCTTACTAGCTTTATGCGGCTTGATGATTCAAAGGAACTATCTAAGCCATCTTCCTCAACTCTTTTCTTATCTGGCAAGCTGCAACAGCACGAATAGCAAACATCAAGATGGAATTAGATATATATTGGAGAGGAACAAAATCAAAAAGCCTCCAATATAGTTCTTGGCTGCCTTCATATAATGTGTACAGCTCCAGCAACGTATTTACTGGATTTTCTTTTTCTATTATACTGGAAAGGAGAAGATGGTCAGAGATGCCAACAGTTACCTCCTGCCAAAGGTCCACTTAGCAATTATTTTCCCAAGACCCATCTTTAAACAGTTTTCAGTTACATTCAACACCTCTATTGCTCATTAATTACTAACTTTATAAGGGAGAGAACTTGGGAGAGATTGAAAATCATTTATCAAAAAGAAAACCCTCCAAATTTTAAGCTGGGAACACGGGATTTCATCCCTAAAACCCCATCCTCAAGCTCTTCTTTTTGATGATTTAGAAAAAGCTCTCCAACAAGTCCTCTTTCTTGAAGCTCTAAAATTTCATCTGGGCCACAAAAACTTAGTGGTCTTTTACTGGTTGGAAAATAGCTAGAGAATAAAACCAAAGACTTCATGGGGTTTTATACAATTGTAGTCTCATTGTTTTTACTTGTAAAGGAACAGTATTGAGCTGCTGTGATGATGCCCCAAATTTCCATTTCTACTCATGAAGTCCACCGCAGAAGCCATTCCAGTTAAAGAAACTCATCAAGTAGCATAGCAATATATTGAAATTAGTAATGAGCACAGTAATTGCAAACTAACAAAAAGATTGAATGGATAGCTACCTCTTTGAACGCTTGTGTCTCGTAGTCACTCTCAGTCCATACATTTTACAAACTTCACCACCTTCAAAACTGAGAGAAAACACACCCCAGACAACAGTAACTTCAGTAAAAGAACATCATTTCCCATAAACTAAGAAAGCAAAAGGAAACATGATAACAGAGGTAAAGACAGTTACCATTAAACTTCAAGAACCGGACAAGCAAGCACCCAGGTAAGATCTTTAAAGAAATGATGAATCAGAGAGACCAGAGTCCCCAGTCCCAAAAAGAGTCCAAATGAGTTCACACTTCACAGACCACTGAGGTCTAATTAGACTACAAAAACTGAACTTGTCTTCATGCAATGTAGCTGACCAGAGGTTCCAGGAAGTACCCACCAAGTGATCATTAGCAGCTGTAGCAGTTTCTGAACATTGCACGGAGCCTGAAATAGTTCACAAAGATAAGACCTCTGTATTTTTTACCACCGAACCTTCACCTTTGAGAGGGTGAAAGAAATGTTGTGCTTGATGAAGTAATAGAGTTGTGTTTTTTTTCTGAAGAGCTCTGCTCATTGATAAGGATGTCTTTTTTAAATAAAAAAAAATAACATTACAATTGTTTCTATATATATATATGTATATATACATAAAGTAAGACAATTTATTTTTTGTATATTAATTTATATGTATATTCTATGTTTTTGTAGAAGTCAGATTAGCAAAAGGAAACAATTTAAAGCGTTACAACATCACTTTGGCGTATAAATCAGTTTCCTTTTTACACATTAACAGTCTTTTTGCATTAAAAGATGTAAACCAGCTCGTGTCCTTTAATTGGAGGGGAAAGCAAGTTTGCTCAAGTCTATGCTACAGTAAAGAGTAGACCCATGCACCTCAAAACGTCAAAGGTGTCCAAAAGTGAGCAATATTCCCTCGTAGAGAAAAGAGAGATCCAGAGTGGCAAAGCATGGGAAGAAAAATAGTTGCTAAGGTGACTGTTAAGTGAGAAAGGTCAACAAAGTCCAGTTTCCACATTCTCTTTTCTTGTTGGTAAGCAAGTGGGAGTGGGTGACCGTCCCTCTAATCTTGTCCTGTACTGTTTACACGTACACAGTATCCTATACTGTAATGTATGTATTGGGTTTGTAAATACCTGGCCAGCATGCTTTCTTTTGAACGGATATGTACGTTTTTTTTCCTTGTTTTACTTCAAGTATATACATCATTTGATCAGTTTTCATGAAGCAACGTTATATCCCTCGAACGGATCTTAAGCAGAACACTGAATACTGTTCATGTGTGGTACTTGGCCCTTGTGCAGTTTCTATTTTCCAAGCTTTTTTGGATTTTGAAGAACAAGAATATAGACAGGAGAGTGCTCCAATTGTGTCTTAAGTATGCTTATGCAATGAAATATGATGGAGCAGAGGAAACAGGATAATCTAATAGCTAATCGATCTTGTTTGTTTTTGCAAATAATTGGGGTGTGCCAAATCACAAGATCGATGGACCAGTTTACCAAATTCTTACTTTACAAGCTAAGAAGTTTGTTCTTTTTCTTGACATAGAGTTTCTAAAGTCAAAAAAGCTTCAATTTCTTGCAAATACAATGTAACCTTGATTTGATTTTTGCACCTGGCTTAGTCAATCTTTTGACAAGGACCCTTCTTTTTTTATTAATGAATTTGTGTGTTAATAGTAATTGCTAATTTGATCAAGGAACCAATCTCTTCCAAGTATAGCATGAAAAACCACCAGTTATTTTGTTTTTCTATCTGCCAATCAGTTTTTCTTGTGCTCAAGAAACATAAATCTGTCGGAGAAGAAATATACCAAAACAGCCCGAAAGTTGTTCAGGTGAGTCCATCCAAATACAACAGCTATATTGAGCGCTAATCAAGAAAGGGGTTAGGTCCAAATGTAAGCTGCTAAAAGAGTTTAGCCTCCAAGCAACAAAAGCAGGCTCACCTCAAAAGGGATGAAAGGTGAGGGATAAAGGAGACATTGGATGCTTGAAAGTAATTGAGGTTTTGTGGGGTTTTCTCTTTGTCTTAAATCTCTTTTTGTAGAAATTAGGTTAAAGTCAGATACCCCATATTGTCCTTCAGTATCCAAGAGACTCATTTTTGTCACAGAATCCTGTAATAAAATATGGAGATGGGGCTTGACCTTTTCCAATATCGATACAAAAGAAAAGGTGGCCTGAGTGTGTGTGTGTGTGTAGGAAGGTGGTCAGGTCTCTCATTTTGTCGTCATACTCACCTACTGACAAAAAAAAAAGTTTCTTTTCTCACTGCAACTAGAAAAAGAGAGAGGAGAGGCAGAGGGGAGAGGCTGTTTCTCGAAAACTTTCCACAAACATTTGTTTAATTGGAAACTTTTCTCTTGAAATTGTAGAAAATCCACTAGGCTTAATTTAATCTATGAATTTATAGCCATTAGAGCCTATATCATTGCTTAGAATACTAAAAATCTGAGCAATTGTACAGAGGTCATGACCCAGAAACTGCTTACCATAAATACCAGCCTGAATTCTCAATGAAAAAAGATTTTTTTCCTAGTCTCATTGTGTGTGTATATATATATATAAAAAAAAATAAAAAAAACTGTCACCCTGCTGCTTCCTCCAATTTTGCAAGAAAAGGGACTACTTTAAACCAAACAAGTAATGTAGTTAGTGCATGAGTTGTTGAATTGAATCTTCAGAATTGTTGATGACAGGATTACTTGAAGGGACAAATAAAACCCTGGATTCAACTAATACAGCAGAAGAATCTATGATTTTTATATTATGCTTGCTTGTTGGTGATTCTTCACTTGGGGATCAAGCTGAAGTCAGAAATTATTTTGGACATATCTGTTAGTTTAAGCTCTATGTGTTGGAAGAAGTTAGAAATTTTCCAGTTCCAATAGATAAACAAATGAAACTTCTATTTTATCTTATTATCATAATCTTAAACAAGTCAGATTGGATTCTTTCTCAATGACAGAAACTCAAGCACACCAAGAAAAAAAATATGTATATCTGTTCAAATTTTGAGCAAAGTATGAGTTTTTTAAGGAATCTGACAGACATGCTTCATAGATTCATGAAATTACTAGTTGCATTAATTATGTTCTTTAATTGTGAATCACAAATTTAAAAAAACATCCCCTATTGTAATTAATGATCCAACACAGAGTTCCATGATGCTGAAATTTTTCTTGAAAAATTGACTGTTTATAAGCACAAGATTAGGTTAGATACCCATGTGTCTCCATGATTTTTAAATCAAGAAAATATCATTTTTTTAATGTCCATTCTTCATTGCAGCCTGGTAAGAGAAAAACAGAAAATAAATCTAAATGGATGGTCAAACAGTGCTAAGATCCCATAGGGTTCTGGCATGTTTGTGATCTCTAGTGAAAAAATGAATTTGATTTGCAATGCTAGGCAGGAAACTCAGCTAGGTTTTGAAAAAAAAAGAGGCTTCAGTAGGCAACAAAATCGAAGCAGGTTCCTATTTCCTGCAATTTTCAGTAGTCATGCACAATGTTCAGCTGAAATTATCAAAGAAGACAATTTAGAAGTTGGTATAATAAACTGTATGAACCTCAAAGAAGCTTGCAAAGCTCCAAAACAATGGATTTGAAGTGTAACATGAGTCCATGTTCTTGACTTCTTCTGGCATTCTACTGTGTTTTTTTGTTTTGTTTCTTTGAAACACAAAGATTTGCCTGGCAATAAACCGTAAGCTCATAAAATCTTCATTAACAATCATGTTCTTTCAAAAAACACAAATCGTATTCCATGTTTAATTTGAAATTTGAAGTTTAAATAAGAACACTGTCATTTCCACTCAACATTACAACACGAACCAACCAGGAACCCCAGCTTTTAACATTTTGGTTTGCCACTAAGGTATAGGACCACGATTATCCCATTCAGCAGACACAGACATGTTGGCAGCGATGCAAAGATGAGGTGCAGAAATGACAAGTATGGTTCCAGTCCAAAAATGTGTACCAGAACCAATGCTTCTCGATCCGGGACCCTGATACACACACACACACACACATATACACACACACACACACACACACACACATATATATATACATCACGAGTGAAAAGGGACTGGAAATGGGCGAGGGTTACATGGGGGGGTTGCGCATTCGTTTAGGGTTAGAGAGAGAGAGAGAGAGGGTGTCGAATCCCAGAGGTGGGACAGCAAAAGCGAACTTTCCAAAAGACATTTGGACAAACGAGTCAATGCCAATCATAAAATGCAAAAGGCATCTCTCTCTTCTTCCTCCTTTTCTGTCCCCACACCACCACCTTTTTCTCTTACAAAATGGGTATGGATCGTAAGCCAGAGGGTCCGATCCAAACCTAATTAATTAGTATTAACTTGTATAATCAATAGTTTTTTTTGTTTGGAACAAATTTGTCAATACCATTACTATTTCGGTTAATGTTTTATTTTTTTAATTGGAATATAATATTTTGATTTTGAAGTGTTTTGGCATATAATTTTAAAGTTGTATTGTTTATATATGTGTGTGTATAATTAAATATATTAATTCAAAAAAATTAGTTCAAATCCAAAAATAAAATTATTTAGAATTGTATAATTTAATCTAAAAAAAAGACACAATAAAATTATTTTTTTGAACAAAATTATGAACATGTATAATATTACGAGAATATCATCATCAATCTCGTAAGGTCATTACATTTCTATGATTGCTTTGACATAAATACATATAAATATATCAAGAGACTTCTCGTAAAATTTCATCTCAATCTAATCGGTTGGATTAAGAGATATGATTGATATTGTAAAATTATTTATTATTTAAAAAAACATTATTTGGACGAAACGAAACCGAATATTTCAGCCGGTATTTGGCCGAAAAAACCGGAACATACTGGAATTTAAACCGAAGTAAAAATGATATCGTTTTGTCTCGTTTTTTTAACTGATACGAAACATTTCATCCGTTTCGATCGAAATGAAAACGGAACTGACAACCCTAGTCCAAACCTAATTAATTAGTATTAACTTGTATAATCAATAGTTTTTTTGTTTGAAATGTCAGTGCCCGGCTAGTTTACGCATACCTTGACAATTCTAAAATTAAATTAAAACTTCAAATGACCTTGATCAATATGGAAACTCAGACCGGTAAACTCCGAGGAGCAAACACAAAACTTAACCAATTAAGCTACCCCCCAGGGGCTGTATAATCAATAGTTTCTACTAACCTATTTCAATTATTTGCTTCCAGGAGGTCTCTATTTTACACCAAATACTTTGCAAGTTGCAGCCCTTTTCTTAGCTTGGCAAAAACTTTTAGGTAAATCTATATATCTAACCTATGGTTGATCCACTTAGTTTTTCCCCATTTTCTAGCAGCACCTGCTGCACTGCCAGAAAACCAATTTGAATTGGATAGTTAGTAAACCAGCTCCATGATCATGATACTGTCTCATCCAGGCTGTGCATATATAATCAGAGTCTAGATTACTGTAAAGTTTTTTATTAAAAAATAAATTGACATAGTGTAATTATTTAATTACCCTTTATAAAAACGAATAATTAACTTGCCAGTGGGGTAATTTTATTTTATTTTATTTTATTTATAAAAAGCATTAGTCATTACCAAATTATTGGAGAACACCTCATGAATTGTTTACATAGTTAAACAAAAGGGTCTTCTACACATTTTTTAGCAAGGTTAAATGATGGTAATATCTTTTAAAAGAAAAAAAATCGATGAACCATCACTGATGAGCTATTGTCTTTTCAAATTTTGTGCTACATTTATATTTTGTTAGAGGCAATTTAGTCTTTTAACAGGTTTAAAATATTAAAAAAGAAAAAAAGGAGAAATGGTTTATGCATACACGTGTCACTTTTGACCCTCTTTGTTTTTATTGTAATTCTTTGTTTTAGATTTTTTTAATTTTTTTTTAATTTCTATCCTTCAAATAATAAATTGATTGAGAATTTAACTTCTTAATTTGCTTTTGTTTCTTCTTCTTTTTTAAGCAAATGCTTTAGGACTTCACAGGTCTGCAAAGTTGAAAGAATAACATTGGTCTACCAGATTTGTTTGGGTTTGCTTTTGTTTCCCTTCTTTCAAGCTAATGTTCTTTAGTTTCTTCAACATTTATTTGTTTCTTAAATTTCTTTTTTAATCTTTAATCGAACCTGTGACCAATTGAGATCCGATCATGACTCGTCTAGGAAAAAAATAAGAGAAGAAAAAAAAATTAACCGCGTCAATTTATTATGGTCGTATCTATTATCCAAGTCGTTGATTTCACAAGTTAATAAAGGGTTAATTAAATATATTGCTATCTTTTCATTTCACTTTCCAAAATTATTATCTTTTTACAATTAATTTTATTTGATACACCGATCAAATTTTTAATACAGACATTTAATTTTTTTAATTCCCATTTCAGATATTTTATTACATGAAAAAAAATATCAACATTCATTTTTTGTTTTAATACAAACATTGGATTTTGATCACCATCTCTTAACTCAATTACCCAACCACCATTCAACGGGGTGGAAAAGCCAAATTTGCTCTCTTTTGAGCATCCTTTTCTGGGTCCCCGTTCTTCCCGATAATCACAACAAATATTGCGTTTTCATTTAGTTTCAGGGGAGACCTATTTATGTGGTTAAAACTACCCACCAAATCTTGCATCTACCTCAACTATAAAGTATAGAGATAATGTAATCTTCACAATATCTCATGGGGCGTAGCGTGATGGTAAAAAGATTAAAATATACATATTAGATCTTGAATTCAAGTTAAAACGTGTATTTTTTTATAAAAAAATTAAGATAATCAAAGTTTTACTCGGCCTATAAATAAATAAAAAATTATTATCTTGACAAGAGATTCTTCCCGAAATCACTCGTAGAAAACTTTGAAGCATTGAAATTATAAGATCGGCTAAAGGGATATCATCTATCCATTAAACGCATAAGATTTGTAATAAGTGAGTCAAGAAAGTATTCGATAAAATTCCCATCAACTCGGTTCCATGATTGACTGTTAAAAATGATTTCCAGCCGATGAGAATGGACCTGTGATTGTGTCCGCATGCAAAACTCGAATGCGAGGGGGCCAAGAGGCATGCTAAGATGGCAATTAACGTGAGGCCTACATTACAGTAGTAATTTTCAGAGTTTATGCTTCAAGATGGGTAATTATGGGCTAAATAAAGAGTGATTAAAGCAAGAACTTGCCTTCACAATATTTAATAATAATAATAATAAAAAAAAAAAGCAGAATAAAATCCAATGCAACTTTCAACCCTTTTTAAGTAGATCACCTCTCCTTGAAACCCACTTCGTCAAAGAAAGTGAGTGGAATAAGAGGTTGTGAAAAGCCACGAAAGTTCATTGCTGATATGGGAAAAGTTGCGATATGAACAAGGAGTGAAATAACATGGAAAGATAACTCGATTCCAACATTGCAGATACCTCGTTTATTCGACTTATGGATTGGGAATTATTATTATTATCCAAAGAAAAGCTTTAGCATTTATTGAGTATGTGTTTCAAAAAATGATTTTTAAAAAACAAAATTATTTTTTTTGGATTTTTTAGATCATTTTCATGTGCTAATATCAAAAATTATTTATTTTTTTTTGGATTCTTAGATTATTTTCATGTTCTAATATCAAAAATTATTTTTTAAAAAAATATATTATTTGAATATATTTTTAAACAAAAAAAATAGACCGTTATAGAGCTGGATTGGTTAAGCTAAAGTTGCCCCTCGTGCTTGTCATTTGAGCTACACCATGTCCTCGAGGAGAAACCATGTCCAAGCCCATAAATCTCTCGGGCATGGAGCAACCTTCAAACAAATCCAGCCATTGGAGTTTAGAGAAGTAGCTCTCAAAGAAACTTGGAAAAGGTATGGATAATTTCATTTTTTTTTAAAAAAAAAGATAAGAGATTTACAAGTTTTATGATATTTCTTTTATGTTATTAAGTTTTTCTTCCAAATAACTGTCTTTTTGTATTTTCTTAAAAAATCTGTGTAACACATTTGAAAATTTTATTATTATATTTGTCTTTTTTATATTTTCTTACAAATCTGTATAAATACATTTGAAAATTTATTATTATCTTTTTTTTTGAACAAAAAAATACAAGATAGTTTGATTTTGTAGCTTTTTCATTTATATTGTTATCTTAAAGAAATTAAAGATTTATTATCTTACAGTTTTATTCTTGTTAATTGCTAAAATTCATATCAAAGTTTTAAAGCACCTCATTATGCTAATAATGATCATTACTTTTTTTTAATAAAAAAACAAATAAGATTTATAGATATGAATAATTATATATTTCTACTTTGTCCATCATAATTTGACTGAATATAATCAACATTTACAATAATAGTAATATAAAGAAAAGTTGGATTATATTTATAAACTATTTTATAAGTTTAGAGAAATCAGACATTCATGTCATGAAAGAGTAACATAGACTGTACAGTAAAATATGATTTTTTTAAGAGATGAGATATAAAAGTGAACTTGTTGATATTTTAAGAAATTAACATAGAACATGATAATTCTAAAAAATTAAGTAAGAAAAGAAAAATAATAAAATTGATATGTCATTAACTCGGTTCAAAGGTCTCGTCAATTCGTATAACTTTATTGATCATCAAAGTAAAAATTAAATATCCTTTTAATTCAATAAAATAAATTTGATCTCTTAAAACTAAGGGAAATCTAGGAGATTGTGAATAAATTAATTAGATGAAGTTTTCTAATCAATTTTTTCACCTTCAAACGAATTTAATATTGAAAAGAAATTTTAGTTCACTCTATAATAGCATTAAGAGCAAAGTCTATAAATTCTATTATAAACAATCATTCAAAAGCATGAACAATTTAATTTAGTTTATTCATCTTTAATGAATTAAAGTGAGAGTTGTAGCAATCAAGTTAGCTTCTTCGCTTCTTATTATAGCCCATAACAACAAATACGGATTAAAAAACAATTATAAAACACATATATATATCATCTCAAAAGAATTCAATAAAGTATGAATAGAAATCAATAACATAATTTTGAAATAAAGATAAATAAGCACTTGAATATGAAAAGAGTTACAATAATGGTGTTAATTCTCACAAGTTAATCTAGAAATGGTGTTGATTCCCCTGAACTGAAAATCAAAATTTAGTTTATAGTTGCTGAAAAAGTAACATAAAACAGAGAGAAAAAAATGTTGCTGAGAGGAAGGAAATAAAGTTGTTTTTGTTGTGATTTGCTTCCTTTTATTCCCTTAATTATCTGTTATTTTTCATTAGGGTTGTTCTTTTTAATTAGAAATCGTTAATGTTACTTAACTCTTTTTATCATCTAGTCATTAAAGTTGGCTATATCTTTTAGAATTTATGTTGAAAAATAACTTTGTTGTTGTCATAACTCTATTGTAATTTAAACTCGACTACACCTTAAACTTTATTTTTGACTTAGTTTCTTTTAATATTTGGTCATTCTAGTTATATTCTTTCACTTATGTATTGTTATAAGCTTTATTTGCACTTTATTAGATCATAAGATCCAACATTTATATGTCAAATTCATTTTTTTATTATTAGATTGATAGAGGGGTGATTTCATAATTTTATAATTTATATTAATAAAAACATTTGTTCATACATGCAGTACATGCATCATGCTTGGGTGGTTCATGTAAAGTCATATACTGACCAAACACTATCTTTCAAAAAAAAATTAATAATCGTCTTAGCATCCCTTTCAAGAAGAGGTGGCATATATGGCCAATAGTCGTCTAATTTATTTTTTTAGATTTGTTTTTTATATTTTTTCTATTTGAAATAATTTATAAAATAAAAAATTAATTTTGAATTTCATCTACAATTTACTTTTTTGGTCTATCATATTTTATCCCTATTTTTTATTGTTAATTCTTTTTATTTGAAATAATTTTTTAATTGATTTTTATATAATTTAATCATTATTGAGTCTTTTTTATGATCAAATTTGAAACTTATTTTTTGTACTGTTATTGCTTTCTTATTGATAGTTTATTTCGAACTTCATTTTTCAATATTAAATTAATCCAAGTTTCATAACTCAAGTTTAGGAGATTAGCCTAATCTTTTTTTATATATTTTCAGGCTTTAATATTCTTTTCTTTCCTCCTTCTCCCTTGTCAACAACCCGGCCACACTCCCGTTCTAGCCCCTCGTTCCTCCTTTACTCTTTTCACCTCTGATCTCCCTTTCCTCTCAGCCTGACACAGCACTGACCCAACCGTTCTCCGCCACAAGCTTACCACCGTAACCACCACCCCTCCGTTTCTCCTCCACCTTTAGCTGCAGCCTTCTCTTTCAGCCACCAAGGCAAACTTGTTGTCAGCCCCTTAAAAGAAAACACAGCCTCCTTCGGTCCTTCCCACCACCCCAGCATTCAGCCTCACCTCACCCATCAGACCCCTCCTCAACCTTCCACTAATTGTGATTCCACCTCAACCAGACCACCGACAACCACCATTGTTTCTCATAATAGACCAGCTCCTCTTAGCCAAAACCAAACCAGCCATTCTCCTCTCTCACGGACCCATCCTTTCTCCTCCACCGACAGTGCGATCTTCTCAGGCTAGACGTGTGGGTAGCCCGTGCACCTAGCCTATTTGATTTGTTTTTTATTTTTTAGTTTAATGTGTTTTTAACCCCTTAAAAAAATACTTAATTTACCATTTGTTTGTTTTTTAAAGGTGGTTTTTATTAGAGTTGAAAAAAACTCTTTTTCAACAAAACTTTTTTAAAACCCTAGGCTATTTTTATAACAAGTTATTGTTTGGTATAATTTTTTTTCACACATTTGATTGGTGTATAATTAAATAAAAAATAAATTTGAAAATAAAAATATGTTAAATCATATGGATAACCCTCTAATTAGGAGTTTGGTTGATTATCCAAGATTATCTTATATATTATTTTATTTTGAATTAATAATTTTATTTTTTAACTTTTGTTTTGTATTTACTATAAAAAAAAATACATTAAAAGAGCATGAATATTTATTTTATTTTTCTGAAAAAATAGTATACAGCTAGCAATGTTGAACATGTCAAATGACTAATTAATTGGGTTAATTAG
This sequence comes from Salix udensis, assembly GCA_029204005.1. Classification (NCBI taxonomy): domain Eukaryota; kingdom Viridiplantae; phylum Streptophyta; class Magnoliopsida; order Malpighiales; family Salicaceae; genus Salix; species Salix udensis. The sequence goes on from CM055025.1 coordinate 9,604,716, forward strand.
AAGTTCAACTAATGATTCAACAATATAGTTTGCGTCGAAATTTTTTATGGTGACTAATGATGTGCTCTATTTATTTATTTTTTTAATTTAGAAAAATACAAAGAGAATAAAATTCATGGTACATTAAAAATGATAAAGATATTTTATTTTTAGATTTATTTTTCCTGTTTGTATCTATTTTTTAAAAAGTTCACCTATACAATAATAAATAGTATATCACTAATTATTCTTTAAACATCATTTCTTGTTAAAATCATGTCCATGATTAGGTTTAAACATTATATTTTATTTTAATTAGTAATGATTTGTTGATAGAGTAGATATCCAGCATGATATGGATGATGTAAGGGGATGTAATTTTATTGGATACTTCTAAAATGAATGTTTTGAAAATACAAAACATCCAATCATATCTTTAGAACCTTTCAAGTTTACAAAGCAAGAGTATAAAACACTTCAAAGGACAAAAAAAACTTAGTGCCATAACTTTTTAGATTTTTTTATTATATATATTAAAATAATTTTATTTTTTATATTTAATATCAGCATACCAAGATTATTAAAAAAATATAATATTTTTTTGAGATAAATATATTTTAAAAAAATACCACGCTCCCAATTAAGCATCGATTAATTGAACAATATGCCAACTTGTAAATGAAAAAGTCAAACTTATGTCCTTTTTATTTTCAAGTTAAAATAATTAAATTTTACTTTAAAAAAAAACAATTGATTTTGAAGGACAATAATAAAGTGGCCATTAGTGCTACCATATGGACCAAATACATTCTATCACTTACACCAAAATGATAACATTCTAGTAGTAAAGGTGAAAAGATGTGGTGAAGACCATATTTTAAAATCTTATTCGTTGAGTAATAAGCTATTGTAAGTGGTAGGTAATAGGGTTTTTTTTTAAACATTAAAGTTTATTTTTTGATATTAATTTACTGAACAATTTGAAAATATAAAAAAATCAATTTTTTAAAAAATATAGTTGGATTGCGCTCTTAAACACCTCAAAATCATTATAATTACAAAAAATTGTAAATGTTGAAAAAGTACATATCTAATTTTTTTTTCATGGATTCACTAGAGGAAATTATATCAAGATTCTTAAATGAATTAATTATCTCATTGATGATTATATAATCTAATAATTTAACAGAGTAATTCACTTCAAAACTTACACTATATTGTTGCCATAGTTAGTTGTATATTTTAAGGATTTTTGTTATCCTTTATGAGGTAAAAAGAACAACAACAACAACAACAACAATTTATTAGAGCTTTATCTCTATACAAATCAAATTTATTATTTTAAGAATATGAATATGTTTATTAATATGAACATTGTTTGAAAAATAAAGTAGTTTATTAGTAAAACAAATAGTTTATGCCATAATTTGTTTGAAAATCACATTATTAATAACCAGTTACACGATTTAAGAGAAAACAATAGTCTTATTATCATCAAATAAACTTTTCAAAATTGCAAGTTTATAATTTAGAAGTTTGAGATTTGTTAAAATAAATAAATTGATTATAGAGATTCAAATACTATATTGTAAAACATGATTTTACCATCAACATCACTTTTATATAACTATTTATAGAAACAATTAATATCCTCTAAAAAAAAAGAATGACTTTCAATGGAGGCTCATTTCCATCAAAATCAATTAATGATGATCTTGAATTACACATGACTAATAATATTGTTCCATTTCTATAAGAGGAAAACAAAGCAAATAGCAAGACAACCAAGCTATAATCCAACTTATTGAAAGCTATACTTTTGTATTTGTTTGCAATTCAGTCCTTTATTGGTTTTTTATTGACAATTATTATTTCCCCCCCAAAATCTCTAGTAAAACTTCCCAATGTCACCTACTATACAAACAAACTGAAAAATTGTATTTGAAAAGAACAATATGGAGATTTAAAAAAGAATTAACAACGGATAATGGACTAACTTATGATTTTCAAAAACTAGCTTACAAAATCATCAACAGGGACTAAACTATAATTTACTCAGCTTTATGTTAAAAGAAAAAAAGAAGATTTGCTACGACGTCGTTGCTGACAGTTCTGTTATGGTCTCTGGCATATAGAACCCTCGAATTCCTACCTCTTCACTTACCTAGTGAACGACACAAACATAAACCAGCGACCTCACCTCCTACATGCGACAACATCAACACATAAAAAAAGGGGGAACAGACAACCCAAAATTACCCCATAAAAGCCCTGTAGAATAGCACCTCCCTCTGCCCAATCCAGCTAAAACTCTTCGTGTACACATCTTTTTGTTGTTCTCTCTCTAGATTTACACATATATTTCTCCATTTCTCTCTGCTTGTTTTTGGTCACGGGACCTATACCAGCCCAATTGCCCGCAGAAGCACATCTCACCCTAGCCAAATTTGGTAGAGACATAGGAAATTGCAACCAAAAAACAAAAATAAAAAAGCACACACACAAATCCCCGCTAACCTTATTACCCTTGAGGCCATAGCCTATCAACGCAACAACAACTTTACTGGGGAAAAAAGGGTGATCTCTCCTTGCAAACACACTCTCTTATTCTTTTACACTACAGTACCATACCTATCTCTTATTTATTTTGTCTTTTGACTTATTATTGTTGCTGCTGTTGTTGTTGTTGTTGTTATGGAGGTATGCGTGTCACATTTTATTTTCTTGCAAGCAATTGTAAGACCTAGCTATAGCTGTTAGTATGTATGTCTGGTATATAGCTGGTGCTGGTGCTGGTGCTGGTGTTGGGGCGTGGTGTCCTAACAAAAGAGAATGAAAAAACCCTCAATACCCTCGAAAAAAAATAATAGACATGAATTTAAAAACAAATCCTTTTTGATTAAGGGCTTTTGTTTAGGGATTTTACGTTTAATTAATTAAGGGGTTTTTATTTGGTATTGGATCAGATAGACCGCACCTTCTAGGTCATGCGTGTTTCACACGATGTTGATCGTGTTCAAAATCTGGTTGTTGTGGGTTTTGGATAGTGTGAATCCATTATGGGGTTCTTACAATTTCTGTAACGATTAATGGTGTAATGATGTTAAGGTAGGGTTCAATGGCACATTTTGTATCTGGGTTTGGTGGGTTAGGGTTCTAGCAGTTACTATCTCCCAAAAGATCGAGTCTTTGAAGTGGATTTTGATTTTAAGAATCCTGGCCTTCTTTAATTTTTGTTATCAATTAATTTATAATGTTTGTTTTGATTAATGTGTTGTTTTGTTGTGCTACATTGTCTTGGTACTGTAGCAGAAGCTATGTGTTACAGGTTTATAATTGCAGACAGTGAAATAAAGTTTATTTTTTTCTTTCATAGACCTCTGTAATGTACATGGTTCAGCACGATTGCATGTTGATTTCAATTTTGCAGAAACCCCTAGATTGTGATGAATTCTGTATTTGTTATTTTCTGCATTTTATTAATTTGGTAAATCCAATTCAATCTCTTTTTTTTTTAAAATAATTGGCTTGGTGGAATTTTTAATTGAATGTATTTGCAGATGATTTTGCTTTTCTTTTATATCAATATCAGCATTTGTTTTTTAACTAATTACATATGCATATATTGTGCTCATTTAATGAGTTTAGATTTAGGGAAGGAAATGATAACACTTGGCAAATTTATTACAAATAAGCAACCATGGTAAGTTATGCACATAAGGTGACCTGGATGAGATACAAAAGGAAGTGACTTTATCCAGACTGGTTCTATTATCTGATGAAATGATAGAATTTTACTGGACTAATATTGAAAAAGATAAAGTAGAAATCACAAGTAACTAGGTTGGCTTTGGAATCATGATGCAACTCAATGCCATTGAGTTTTATTAACTCAAGAGAGAAATGATAACTACAGTTGTGATTTTTTAAAGGATGTTCACTTAATATAAAGGGAATGACTAGCAACAGTGAAAAATAGGGAATTTTGTTTATTCATAAAAAATGGTTTACAGTTTTGTACAAAATCTGACCAAACATGATTTTGTGCAGGCTCAGATTTGGGGTGACGATGCTTTATATTACATGTGCTTAGACCCAGAAACTTGGCATGCATATTGACTATCTGCAATTTGATTTTCCCCTCCATATCTGACTATTTGTTGTGCCAGTAGTTGGCTGGAATAGCTAATAAGAAAACACACCATGTTAAATTACTTGACAACAGATTGCATGGAAGTTTTTATTAAGAACTTCTTCAATTAGCACCATTGTATGACTAGTTACATTTTTTCTTTTCTAAATATTCTTCCAACTGTTTGATGTGTTGGCCTTCACTTGAACAGGGAAATGAGTTTGGAATGACCATTACATGTTATGTGCGGCTGCAGATTTCTAGTTTAAAATATGGATGTGCTTCCTTGTAACGGTGTTCAGTATGTTGGAGAATCTGATTGTGCTCGACAGAGATCAGGGACAGATTTTACCTATGATGGAGAATCTAATAATTTTAAACGTGTAGAACAAGTTGAAATGAATGATGGTAGAGTAAATGACTTGTTGCTACATGTAGAAGAGTCTCGTATAGAAAGACAAAGTGAGGGCCAATTGACAGTGGACAAATTACCCATCTCTACAGGTGGAGCTTCATATTCTGTTTTTCAGGTAGAGAGCCAAAGGTTATCTTGTGATTCTCAGGATTTTGAAGAAGATGGCATAAATGTACAGGATTATTACACAGAACCCTGCGCAGCCTCTGAAAACTCCAATTTACTTGTTGATACCATTGAAAGTGAACCAAATGACTGCAAGCATGGAGAGCCATCCCTTTCAGAGCCTCAGTGGATAGATCATGATGAGTGTGTCGCACTATGGGTCAAGGTAACTCTTTTTTTTTTTATTCTCTTACGCTCTTTAGCAAATGCTGCAGTTTCTTTATACTTTGAAAGACATAATTTGTTGATTTTAAGATATCACATGCCATGTGCTTGAAAATTTATCTTTTGAGGCTTGTATTGTGGTGCACAACCCTTTTTGGGTCTCCCTGGGTGTTTTCCTTCACATGCTCGTTTTAAGAAGGAAGGGTTTTTTTATCCATTGTTCCGAGCTTGATTTTCATGCTGATACTTCTATGATTTTCCAAGTATAGTGGAGAGGGAAGTGGCAGGCAGGAATCAGATGTGCACGGGCAGACTGGCCATTATCAACTTTGAGAGCCAAACCAACTCATGATCGGAAGCAGTATTTTGTGATATTTTTTCCGCACACCAGGAATTATTCCTGGGCAGATATGATGTATGTCCTACCCATCGATGAATTTCCAGAGCCTATTGCATATAGGACTCACAAAATTGGAATAAATTTGGTTAAAGATTTGAATGTTGCACGGCGGTTTATAATGAAAAAGCTGGCTGTTGCCATGCTCAATATTGTTGATCAGTTTCATTCCGAGGTATTTTGTTTCACTGCTTTGCTTTGCTGTTTTTCCAAAACTCTGATGGAAACTCATACCACTGTTCTTGGTTCCTTGAAATGTCTTTGGTCCTTTCAAACTTGTCATAGGCTTTAACAGAAACAGCTCATGATGTGACGGTCTGGAAGGAATTTGCTACGGAGGCTTCACGATGTACTGGTTATTCTGATCTAGGAAGAATGCTTCTGAAACTTCAAAATGTAAACTCCTTCCCCCTTGATACTGCAGATTCTAAGTCTTGAGATTTTTCCTATTTCTTTCTCTATTGCAGCAATTAAAACTTGAAGTTTATAAAAGCAAGCCTCTCCCCCACTAATTGATGCATCCATACATTTGTTTCTTTGGTTTATATGCATTGCTGCATGTGTTCATATAGATGGGGGAGATAGATAGCAGTTATTAATACACTTTACTGCTTGGAAATTAAAACTTGCAGTTCATAAAAAAGCAAGCTTCTCCCCCACTAATTGATACAGCCATGCTTTTGTTTCTTTGGTTTTATATGCATTATTGCATGTGTTCATATAGATGGGGGAAATAGATAGCAGTTATGAATACACTTTACTGCTTGGAAATGAAGTACTTTTAGTTCTCTCTCTTTGTTTTTTGGTTTATGAGTTTAGTCTTATTTCATTGTGTCAAGTTTCCATGCTCATGTGCTTTTTTTGTAGATTGTAAAATTTAGGTGCATTTGGTCATTTCATGACTGTTTTCACCTGGCACATGTTAGAACCAGGATTTGTTTTTATTTTCTTCCTCTTACCAATTTTTTCCCCTTGGATTAATTAAAATACTGAAGAACTTCCCCCCCCTCCCCCCCTCTTTGTTAATGATGATGTAATGCCACTTCTCCTTCTCTGCAGATGATACAGCAACGGTACATAAATACGGATTGGCTGCAGGATTCTTTTCAATCTTGGGTACAGCAGTGTCAGGTTGCATGTAGTGCTGAATCGGTTGAATTGCTAAGGGAGGTATGTGTTAACTTGGCTGTCTACACATGTTAATTTGAGTACAGATTGTGCTTGAGGTGTAATATGCATGCTGGAGTTACTATTCCTGTTACGCCAAAGTTATTATAGGATAAATTTGGTTCCTTGATATGGTATTTGATATATCCATCTATGAGTTAGAATTTCTCGAAAAGTGAAAAAAAATGGCAGTTTAATGTCAACTTACCTAAATCAACTAAAATTCATCTATAATGCAGAAACATCCAATTCATGTTTTTGCTTCTTGTGATTAATTTTGGAATGTTTAACCAGTAACCAATTGATGCATATTTAATGTATTTGTTATAGTAGATGGACTGCATGATTGCACTACTATATCTGATTGAATTTCATAGAAAGTAAATGCCCCTCAGCCTGTGTGCAGATAAACTTTTAGTAAACCTGTCCCTATTTTAGGTTAACCAGGTTGCTTCTTTCATGCATGGATACATGGTGGATTGCTCGGCCATTAAACTTCAGCTTGCACCTGTGCTGACCACCTTCCTTTTGGTGCTAAGTTTTATTATTGTGCTAAGTTGTCTCCAAACATTTGTTGATTCTGGATTTCTGTGATTCAAGGAATTGTCCAATTCTATCCTATGGAATGAAATTGACTCTCTCCGGGATGCATCAGTGCAATCAACTTTGGCATCTGAGTGGAAAACCTGGAAGCATGAAGCTATGAAGTGGTTCTCAACCTCTCACCCTGTAGCAAGTGGCGGGGATATGGAGCAGCAGAACTGTGACAGTCTCTCCCCAACCATTAGTCTTCAAGCTAGCAGGAAGAGGCCAAAACTTGAAGTTCGCCGTGCAGAGACACATGCTTCCCAGATGGAGACAACCAGTCCACTTCAAACTTTGACTGTTGAAATTGACTCTGAGTTTTTCAGTAACCGAGACACGGGCAAGGCTCATACTTTAGAATTAGAGATTCCAAAAGAGGAGGATTTTAGGGAGGTAGCTGCACCTTTAGAATCACCTTGTAGCGTGGCTGATAGATGGGATGAAATTGTAATTGAAGCAGGAAATTCTGAGCTTGTACAGACCAAAGGTGTAGAAATGACTCCTGTTAGTGAAGTTTTGGGTAAAAAAAGCATAGAACATGGGAGTAAGAATCGCCAGTGTACAGCTTTTATTGAATCTAAGGGAAGGCAGTGTGTGAGGTGGGCCAATGATGGTGATGTTTATTGTTGTGTGCATTTGGCCTCTCGTTTTGCTGGAAGCTCCTCAAGAGGAGAGGCAAGTCCTCCTGTTCAGAGTCTATTGTGTGAAGGTACCACGGTTCTTGGTACTCGATGCAAGCATCGGTCTCTACCAGGTTCTGCATTCTGTAAGAAACACAGACCCTGGCCCGATACAGAGGTGACCTCAATTTCACCAGAGAATCCCCATAAGAGAAAACATGAAGATATCTTTCCCAGTTCGGACACCACATATTGCAAAGAGATAATATTGGCTGGACAAGTTGAAAATCCTCCTCGAATGGAACCTGTCTCAGTCATGGATGGAGATGCCTTTCACGGAAGGAACAGCTTACCTGAGAAGCTTGAGCATCCTGGCCCTTGCATTATCTCTGAGATTCTGCACTGCATTGGCTCAAGCTCCCTTGATAGTAGCATCCCCTGTCCTGAGAGTCCAAAGCGCTACTCATTGTACTGTGATAAACACATTCCTAGTTGGCTCAAGCGTGCTAGAAATGGTAAAAGTAGGATAATATCAAAAGATGTGTTTATAGATCTTTTGAAGGATTGTAGCTCATCACAACAGAAATTTCATTTACATCATGCATGTGAGCTTTTCTACAAGCTTTTCAAAAGTATTTTCTCTCTAAGAAATCCAGTTCCTATGGATGTTCAACTTCAATGGGCCCTCTCTGAAGCTTCTAAAGATTTTAACATTGGGGAACTCTTGTTGAAGTTGGTTTTCACTGAAAAGGAGAGACTAAAAAAGTTATGGGGCTTCGCCATGGAGGAAGATGTACAAGTTTCCTCCCCTGTCATGGAAGAATCAGCAGTTTTGCCATTAGCTATTGATGGTAGCCAAGATGATGAAAAATCTATTAGGTGCAAAATTTGCTCGAAAGAGTTTCTTGATGATAAAGAGCTTGGCAACCATTGGATGGACAATCATAAAAAGGAAGCACAGTGTCATTTCAGAGGTCATGCTTGTGCCATCTGCCTGGATTCGTTTGCTAACAGAAAGGGTTTGGAAACCCATGTGCAGGAGAGACACCATGTGGAATTTGTTGAACAATGCATGCTTCTACGGTGCATTCCTTGTGGCAGCCACTTTGGGAATACTGAGCAGTTATGGTTGCATGTCCTCTCTGTTCACCCTGCCGATTTCAGGCTGTCAAAAGGTGATCAGCTGCTTAATCTGTCTATGAGTGAGGAGAAACAGGAATCTGTGCAGAAACTCGAGCTACAAAATGCAGCACCAGTGGTAAATAACTCTGAGAATTTAGGTGGTCTCAGAAAGTACATTTGCAAGTTCTGTGGCCTGAAGTTTGATTTGCTGCCTGATCTTGGCCGTCACCATCAGGCTGCTCATATGGAACCAAATCTATTCAGCTCTCGCCCCCCAAAGAGAGGTGTTCGATATTATGCATATAGATTAAAATCTGGAAGACTTAGCCGCCCTAGATTTAAGAAAGGTCTGGGGGCAACATATAGCAGCATCAGGAACAGTGTGACTGCTGGTCTGAAGAAACGTATCCAGGCATCAAAGTCACTTAGTAGTGAGGGCCTAAGCATACCATCTAATTTAACCGGGGCAGGGACACTTGGTAGATTAGCAGTATCTCAAAGCTCAGCAGTCGCAAAGATATTGTTTTCTGAGGTTCAGAAAACAAAACCTCGGCCTAATAACCTTGATATATTAGCTATTGCACGCTCTGCTTGCTGCAAGGTGAGCCTAAAAGCATCATTGGAGGGGAAATATGGAGTGTTGCCAGAGCGTTTTTATTTGAAGGCAGCCAAGCTTTGCAGTGAGCGTAACATTCAAGTACAGTGGCACCAGGAGGAGTTTATCTGTTCCAGAGGATGTAAGAGTTTCAAGGACCCAGGATTATTCTCTCCTTTGATGGCTCTTCCAAATGGTTTTACAGGGAAACAAATTACAATTTCATCTGATCATGTAAATAGTGAGTGGGAAGTGGACGAGTGCCACTATATTATCGATGTGCATGATGTTAGAGAGGGGCCTAAGCAAAAGTCTACTGTCTTGTGTACTGACATAAGCTTTGGGAAGGAACCGATACCAGTGGCGTGTGTTGTAGATGAAGATCCCTTGGATTCTCTCCATGTCTTGTCAGATCGTTCTGATGGTCAAATCAGTAATTTCCCCAGGCCCTGGGAAACTTTTACTTATGTAACAGGGCCATTGCTTGATCAATCTGATAGCCTGGACATTGAGGTAGCTTTTGGTTGGTTATCTATTTTTTTTAATTTTAAATTCAATTGGATTTTGATAATGGCTAATTGTATCAATGTGGAGTGCACTTGTTGGCTGTTCTCCTACCTTGGAGATAATTGAACCCTTGTTGGCTACTGAGGACACTGCAATTCAAAATATAAAACAAGTACACTCAGACATGCTTACACATAAAGATAGGGAGGAAAGGAAGAACAACACCATGCAAATATGCTCATGCATGTCATAGAATATACATAATGCACTACCTTTTTTCTGTTCCCTCAACACCATCCTTTTTTTATGTAGAGTTTGCAATTGGGGTGTTCTTGCCAATATTCAATGTGCTGTCCTGAAACTTGTGATCATGTTTATCTCTTTGACAATGACTATGAAGATGCGAGAGACATACATGGGAATTCCATGCTTGGCAGGTTCCCATATGATGATAAAGGGCGAATTGTTTTGGAGGTAATGCTATTTTCTTTTTACTTTTGCAAATAGTTACTGATTATCACTCCAATGCTGATGCTCTTTTGATAGTTAAGTATGTATGATTGACTGCATATGGAACAGCTTCTTCATTCCTTGAACTTTTATTTTCCTGCAAGATTTTTTATTGGCCTGCTGCTTTCAAGAGTGTCTGGTATGATGACTGATACATGCTATTGTTTCTCCCTTCTACATCACCTGCCAATTGGATTCCATATACTGTACATGTGGGAATTCTCTTATAGAAAATACATAAAAAATTAACTCCCTTTCACATCACTATCTTGCTCCATTTCCCCTTCATAAGGACTTTTTACGTGGTCTGATGAAGGGGAGATGACATGAAGGTTAGTTGAATTTCAATAAAGTAGAAAAGAGTAGAATTTTTTTCTAGTTATGAAATATCATGCATCCAATAATAACGTTCTTTTTTGTGAGGGATGAAATAAGAACTCTATTGGAATGGGAAGAATTTAGAGAAGAGTCATCCTCCCATAAAGTGATAAAAAAACAAAGTGGGACATGAGAGCATTATAATTCTTTTGAATATCAGCTAAGTAAAACTTCCTAAAGAATTATACCATAAAGAGGCTTGGAATCCTACCCTATCCCACTAAAGCTCCCTTAAAGTCAAGGATGTTACCACTTCCTTATAGATTCTACAGTATGCATAATAAAGCATATTGTTTTCAACTGCTCACAACTCTGATTATGCTTTCAAGCACAAATGTGATGACTGAAAAGGACAATGTTCATGATGCTTCCAAGTATCTATTATCAGTCCTCTTGATTTGATTCCATATGATGACAAAACCAGGGTACTGTTGGACTATAAGATCTCTAGGTCTAAAGGTTTCTCCTAATGGAGGTAATTGTCTAAACATGTAACCTATGTACTGCATGTTTACTTTCTATGCTCAAGCTCTATTTGACAAGCGGATATGGCCTTTTATTTTAGATCTCTCTCTCTCTGTCTCAGTGTGTGAGGTTGCCGATGGTTAGGTAGGCATGCATACTTGTTTTACTGGTGAGACATGTATTTTAAACATTTCTGGCAAAATTGTGCAGGAGGGTTACCTTGTTTATGAGTGTAATAGCATGTGCAGCTGCAATAAAACTTGCCCAAACAGAGTTTTGCAGAATGGAATACGAGTGAAATTGGAAGTCTTCAAAACTGATAATAAGGTAACAAACCTTCCCAATTAGAGTTCTGCTTTCAATTGCTCATTGTTTCTATAGTGCCACATTAACTTCTGTCTTTGCTGAAATACAGGGTTGGGCAGTCAGGGCTGGGGAACCAATCCTACGTGGTACATTTATATGTGAGTACATTGGAGAGGTTTTAGATGAACAGGAGGCAAATGATAGACGTGACAGGTTATCAACTTTGGAAGATGCAGTTTTGGCTCATTTTTTTTATTGCTATGTTTTGAATATGCTTTGTTTGGCTGTTAGGTATGGTAAAGAAGGTTGCAGCTATATGTACAAAATTGATGCTCATACCAATGATATGAGCAGAATGGTCGAAGGACAGGCCCATTATTTTATTGACGCCACAAAGTATGGGAATGTTTCACGGTTCATCAACCACAGGTAGGGAAAGTTCTTAGCTATATTCCTTGCAGTAGTCTTCTCTATGGTTCGAGAAATTTGCTTCGTGGATGTAAATGTATCAGTTATCAATCTGAACCAACCAACATCGCCTCATGCTCGATCTAACCACTTGATTTTCTTTAAGGTGATGATGTTGGCTAGGTTTAATGCTGCCTCTCCTTAGATGTTTCAGGCGTTAGCTTGCTGCCTTAATGTTATATGGATTTAGATTTGATGATATTCATATGTATGCACTTGCATACATATATAAGCTTGAGTTTTGTTCATATGAAAAAAAGCAATACCAAAATTATCAATGCCTTCAAAAAACTTCATAATTCAAATGATGTCTGTGTGATATGATAATATGTAGGTTAATGTATCTTTAATGGATGAAAATGTTAATAATTGATAGCAAAAGTAGATTGCCAGTTATATAGAAGAGAAGCTTAAGAACTGCTAAGATCCAACACATAAGAAACATCAAGCAACCCAGAAGGTAGTTCTCAAAAGACCTGATTGACTTCGTCGAATCAGGGCACCAAGGGGGACCATTCATGGAACCAGTACCTTCGTGGCCTTCAACTCATGCAGTAGCGCTACCAGTTTGGCCAGAACTGCAAACCAGTGAACCTGATACCTTGTTGATTTATCCAAAGAAATTTTTTATTGAAGCAGCAAACAAAATATTAAAAGAATTTTTATAGAGGGCCCTTAATATATAGATACATGTGAGGTTCTTGCTTTGAAGTATAGCTAGACATTTTGTTATGTTTAAGTGCAAACATCCTTATAATTGCACAAGGACATCTACAGCCTTTCTTTTTTCTAGTTTGATGGTGGGATGGTTTTAGGATTTTGCAAGAAGGGAAGAAGGAGGTGATAATTTAATAATGCCATAAAACTCATTACCATTCACCTGCTTCTCCGTTTTAAGGAGTGGGATCAATTCACAGCATGCTCCTTTAAAAACAGAAACATAAGCTATTGGCTTATATTTTAACGTCTAAACTTTCAAATGCATCAAGATATGAAGAGAGTGCTATTCTATATTTTAAGGGAAGAAAAGCCTCGAGAGTGAGGTAGATGATGGAACAGGGTTGGGGTAGTTGATTAGTTGTCTTCTGTCTTTTCTGGCCCGTTAATTTATCTGCTTGAGGCTGTGCACATGACATCTGTTTATGTTGGCAGCTGCATGCCAAATCTTGCAAACCACCAAGTTCTTGTCAACAGCATGGATTCCCAGCGTGCTCATATCGGTCTTTATGCAAGTCGGGATGTAAGTACTCACTATTCCTTCTTGAATATCAATTGTTGTAATCATGGAGGATATAGAGGTCTATATATGTTTTTCTAAAAATCTTACAGGAGACTTTTAAGAATATTGTTCTTAAGTAGTGTTTGGGAACGTGGTCCAAATACAGTTGGCAAAAAAATGAAATTTTTACTTAATATTTTTATGTTTTTTGATTGTTTTGATGTGCTGTCAAAATTAAATTTAAATAAACAAAAAATCATTTTGATGTAATTCTGAGTGAAAAACACTTTGAAAAATAACTGCCATCACAATACCAACATTATCCTATTAGTTCAAGGGATGGTATTTTGTGGGATATATTTTGGGGGCTCTGCCCATTAATTGTGCCTGATGTAGTTGGAATTCATCTTTACTTCGTTGCAGCTCAAGGCATACTGCATCTTGTCTCAGTACTGTGTTCGTGTATATTACTAGCACATTTCATTTATCTGGTTAACCATATTACGTGCAGATATCTTTTGGTGAAGAACTGACATACAACTATCGGTATGAGCTGCTGCCTGGAGAAGGCTATCCTTGCCATTGTGGAGTCTCCAAGTGCCGAGGGCGCCTCTATTAAATCCTTAATAATATCTTGCCCTCCCCTGCTTGAAGTAAGGGGATGTGGAGGTCCTGACATGAGAATCAGACTTGGATCTGTTCAATGATATTCTTTGCTGGCATTTATTGGCTGATCAAATCATATGCAGTTGGCTGAGTGGATTTGGTGTCAAGCTGACAGGATATTTGGCCAAGTCCCGAGCAATGGAAGCTGAGGCCTTTGGTCCTTGGAGACAATCATCTTCGTGATGATTTTTTTTTCTAGTTGCCCCGGCTAGTAGCTAGTGTTTATTCTCATTTATTGATACAATTTCATCCATAAAGAGGACGTACGTAATTGTATCTTGGCTAGTTTGTCAGTAATGGAGTTCAGTGCAAAGTGTAGAAGGTTTTAGTTTCCACCCTTGTTTTAAGATTGCAAGTATATGTGCTCTCCTGTTTTGGCTATTCCCCCCATGTTTATACATAAATTGCTAGTTTGCAAAGCCATGCTTGCCAAGTTTGCGCATAATCATGTACTGTAGCCAGAGTTAATTTTAAGGATGCTCGTGGTTTTCCCAACATATTTTGGTTGGCATGCATTGAAAATGGATTAAAAGTCAATGCTGCTCGTTGCTGGTGAAATCTGGGTTTCTCTGTCAGCCGTTCGAATCAACAGGGCCTCTAGAAAAATCATCCATATGACGTAAAAGCTTTACAGGGATCAGTCTAGAACCAATTTTGAGAGAGAAATTGTAATTTCCAAGGTTATTATTATTATTATTTTCTGTGGAAGGTTCAGCTTCACCGTTTCATGATCTGCTTCCCTCCCTTTTATTTCCCTCGCATCTATAATTCTTCATGCGTAAGAGTATCAAACTTGCCAGCTCTAATGGATGGTGTGGAAGCTGCTAAGCATTTACTTATTTGTGCTGTTCTTGATGTGCTTGTCATAATATTTTCTGTTCTTTTTGTCTGAGACATGAGTTAATTTGGATAAAATTGCTCTTCTCTGCAAACTTTTAGATTACAATTCTCTTTCGTATTAGTTTTTTTGAAGCCATCTAGGTGGAGTGATCGTTAGGTGTCTCAATTTAGCAAATGTTGCAAGTTTTTGAACATGGCTGAAATTAGACTAGGTGAAGGTAGGAAAGTCCAAGCCAGGATTAAAAATGAACAGATTGCTGTAATCCCACCACTGCTGTTTAAAAGCATCAAGTCCTACAAATTGAAACGTTGCTGGCAATTGAGTCTGGTGGAATAAATTAACAGAGCGCAAGCAAAATCCTACACCAATCAGAAATGTCCCATTTTTAAGGATTTCAGGTGGTTTTGTTCCTTGACATGATCGAACTTCATTTCTCCATCTTGAATCACAAAGAAAACAAAAGGAAGTCCAAAACTGAAGATCACCAAGATTGCCATCCCTGCATCGATATTCTTTAGTTAGTGTCAAATAAAGTCCAGCAATCAATTTTGTAGGTCTAATGTTTTAACAAAAAAAAAAGTAGGTCCAAAGCATTTACCATATTCAACAGATCTTGGGAACTCCCTTCTGTTTCTTGGCATCTTGGAATGTTTTGGTTCTGACGATGCTTCCAAATGCAAAATCATGGAAATCAGAACCAACCCACTTCCGGTTTTCTCCCTCACAACTCTCTCACTCAGATCTAATGACCAGAAGCCAGCTGTTCCATTAACAAAATCTTCTATTACAACCTTCAGAAACAAGAGTGTACCCAACCATAATGTCACCTTTGCAATTTGCCTGACTGTTGTTTTGGTGATGGCCCAGTTCACCAGATTAACAGCACAAGCACAAGCATAAAGAGGGAGCCAAAAGTACCAATCTTTAAAAAAAAATAAAAAAAAATCAGAAGTATTAAAAAAAAATGAAGAAAATTAGCATTTGAAACACATAGGAGTACACATATGGCTGAAAATATCATCAGAGCAAGCAAAGTACCAGGGTCATTTAGCTGGACTGATGCAGAGTAACCAAAGAGTGCAGCCATTAGTAGAGAACACAGGCTGAATGCTGTATTTGCTGCCATTTTGTTCTCTTTCAAAGCTAGGCATCAAGGAGATGGATCAAGGTAGGGGAAAGATACTTTATGGTCAACTTTCTGATACATTTATTTAATTATATCTAGCTGACATTTTTTATTCTTTTTACAGGGAGCAATTATCACAAGCTCCAACCAATTGAACCATTAATTTATCTTGTTGACTATTCTCTCATTCACCGATGAATGCAAGATTGCTTTTTTTGCCTCAACTTTGCTAGTTCCTGTGAGCTAATACATTGTGCTGCTTCATCTGTTTTCATGGATAAGGTTGCTGTCTGTTTGTCACCTCAACTGAAGCCAACACCTCTGACAAAGTATTTTTAAGGGGGGGAAACACCAAAAAGAAAAAAGATGGATTCGAAGCAAAGCTTTATTTTTCCTTTTCCAAATTAATATCAACTGCAATAATACTTCTTTTTTAGACAAACTGAATTACTTTTGTGCCAGAGCCCTCTCAATTCTACCCAAGTTTTGAAAAATTACATAAGAGTGTGTTATATAAACGATTGATTAATTAGTAGAGATTAAAGAATATCCAGAAGCAGCACATATATATGCACCATTAACTAATTTAGTGAGGAAAATGATGAGAGCCAAATCTTATTGATTGAGAATAAGATTATCTGATCTGATCAAATTAGACAAGGATAAACATGTTCTTGGGGAGGAAAACTTAGCCGGAAAAACGGGGGCACACAATCATGAAAAGTTGGCTAGATATATGCTATGCAGGGAAAAAAGATAGAGGAGAGGAAACTTTGGAGTTGTCTGTTGAGTATAGTTCCTCCACCATCCCTATTGCTTGCTTCTTGAGCAAACAAGACATGATTAATCAGCATGCTGGTGATGTTTATGTATTTTAAAGACCTGTAAAATCACTTGAATATTGCAAGATTACACTTGCACGTGCCAGGGAGTCATATTTCATGTCAATGAACAGAACAGAATTATGACTAAAGCTGTCGATTCCGTTTTTGGTTGGTGCTTCATTTTTTTTATTGGAATAGAATGTTTCGGTTTTGGAATGTTTCAGCGTGTTTTTTTGGGGTTGTACTGTTTATATATATGTATAATTAAATATATTAATTCAATTTTTTTTGTAGTTCAAATCCAAAAATAAAATTATTTAGAATTGTGTAATTTAATCTCAAAAAAGATACAATAAAATGATTTTCTTGAACAAAATTATGAAACATGTATAGTATTACGAGAATGCTATCATCAATCTTGCAAGGTCATTTTATTATCTAATTGCTCTGAAATTTTAACATAATATATATAAATATGTCAAAAGACTCCTTGTAAAATTTTATCTTAATCTAATGATCAGATTAAGAGATATGATTAATATTGTAAAATTATTCATTATTTAAAAAAACACTATTTGTTCGAAACGGAACGGACGAAATAAAACCAGTATGTTTTGGCCGATATATGGCCGAAAAATCCAGAATAAATCAAGATAAAAACAACATCGTTTTATCTATTTTTTTTTTAACTAATATCAAAACAGAATGAAATTAACAACTTTATTCTAACCCACAACTCTACGACCTAACACATGAAGAGTGATGCAATGGTGGGCCAAAATTCCAGCAAGATCCATCTAACAATGGCTTTTCTTTTTGGTGCTATTGATGATGAAAACGTGCTCTCTTTTTTCTCAATGCAGCATCATCATCATCATTTATGATCTGTAATAATATTGCACAACAAGCCAGATGGCAAGATTTACTAGCTTTTTAATCAATGCAAAAGAAATCCTCTAAGGAAAGAAAGGGCCAAGTCAAAAGATTCAAAACCACCCTCGAATATTTTGTCTCCTTTGCAATCACCCCCCTGTATTAGATGCAGTTTTGCCACTTGAAATGATGTTTTCTTCTCCTTTTTATAAAGCAGGATGGAAACCTAGCAAGGGACGGAGAGGAGGTAACGTGTGCAGCATGAATATGAGACTCCTTTTCAATGCTTTTGTTACATGAATTGGACCCATTTATAGCATGATGGAGATTCGAATTAGATTTTGCTGTGGCATATTAATCATTGATGAAAGATGCATGCATGTGGATTTAACATTTCTTTCTCTAGTAGCACTGTGCATTCCGATATTTTCGATTAGGTTTGGTTTTTATTAATAAAAACAATCAAATTTAAAAAAGAAAAAAATTCAAAAAAAAAAAACATGAGCTGAATTGGATTTGATTTAAACCAACAGGTTTCGGTCCGGTCCGGTTTGGTTTTTTAACTTTAACCATGTTTCCCCTTTTTCCATTTAACCAAAATGGAAGCAATCCAAAACTTTTTAATGGAAATGGCAGAATAAAAAAAAATATAGCAAATTTTTGTTTAATTTGAACCGGTTCAATTTCAATTTACCATTTTTTTGTTTCAAAAATCGAAAACCAAACTAAACTGGACTTTTTTTAAAAATCTAATCGGTTTAATTGGGTTTTTTTTCAGTTTGGTTATTCTTGGTTAATTTTTCTCAATTTAACCAGTTTTTTATTATTTTTGCCCCCCATCTCATCTATAATAGACTACTTACTTCACTAACATATTATGATAATCTAAAGCTAAGATTCTACATCGGTCTGTTGAAGAAGCCCACCACCTACTATAAGAATTATTACATATTATTTGCAGGGCAAATACCCAGCCACCAAACTACACGTCCATGGAGTAAGCTTATTTACGTGGTCAATCTGTCAAGCGATTAAAGGTGGTGCCATAACCTAACAATTGTCTGTATCAGACTATCAGTGGTCCTAAATTTTGTCAGCATCTCTTTGTTTCACTAGTCAAACCTAATCATGAACCCACAGATTAGGTTTTATCCCCTTTAAGTCCTGATGTGATCTTTGCCACCAATTGGTCAATTACCCCTCTTGGAGTTGGGCAGAGCTAGCTGCCTCTCTCTTCCATGGTAGTCCAGAGTTGCATCAATCAAACTTAAATACTCTTCAAATTTCAAACCTAAAGGAAACAAATAAGTATATCGAAATTATGGCCTACCAAAACAGGAGAAAACATACGAGTAGTTGGAGTTTGGACCATCCATCATTTTCACTTAGCCCTTACTTCATCCAAGATTAATCAAAATATATATAAGATGATGCATGTTAATAATAATAATAATAAAAAAGCTTTGGTCTCTTTCAGCATGGAAAACCTACAACGGTCTATGAAAGCAACAAAACATAAAGAAACAAAAAATAATAATATTGAAAAGTATTAAAAAAACATTAAAAAAGGATGATGAGAGACAAGCATGATGTGGTCACTGAGAAAGTGCTTTTTTTGAGAGAGAAAGAAAGGGAATATTTATAGAGAGAAAAGGGAGGAAGACATACAGAGGCTTAGTGTCTGAGACCCACATTTCATACAATCATCAAAAGCATAAGATCGACACAAACCCATGAGCCCATAGCTACTTTAGTTTTCTTTTTCCCTTTCATTAGAGGGGGAGTGGGAGTGTGTTTTGTCACTTTTGTGGTTTTTTTTTCGTTTCCGTTTTTATTACAGTTAAAAGAGACATTACTCTCATCATTCCACCCTGCAACTCTCTGTTCATGGTTTCCTTGATGCTTGACAGCAGAGCTATCTTTCAATCATCGTAGGCACTTGTGGCCTTCAAAAATAAGAGATAAGAGATGGGTTTTCTAGGAAGTCTCTAAATTTCCAAATTTTGGTGTGTCTCTAGTGTTTTGGGTTTCCAAAGCTACAAACTTTCAAACTTGTTTATGGTTCCTTAATGTGTATTTCTTATGAATTTTTGTCCACTACCCGATCTAGTTTAGATTTTGAGTAGATAGGAGAACCTGTAATTTTTTTTCTTTGCCTTTTTGTGCTTTTGTGTAGTTCCGATTTCTGCATGCACAAGGTGTTTTTGCTGTAACAGTACTCTTTGGAACTGTGTTCTTATCTTCTTACTAGCTTTAGATTAAGAATTTTCCTGTGTTTATTTTTCTTGGAGTTGTATTTTGGAGTATCATTAAATTTTAAGTGGTTCATTTTCCAAGAAAAACTTATTAATTACATCTCACATTTTTGTTTTGTAGTGCCGTTTTGCTCTCGAAAATATAATTTTGACTTTGGGATTCCCAGGATTGACTTGAATTACAGCTTTTCAGTTTCAATAATTTGTTTCCTTGAGTCCTTTTGAAGGAAAACCAGCTGGTTGTTGTAATCTTATTATCCTTGTAAAACTAATCATATTTTGATTTGAGTAAATGCTGTAAGCTTTTCTCAAACATGGCTGAAATTAGACTTACAAAGGTAGAACAAGGCCAAACCAAGATCAGAAATGTCCCAATTGCGGTAACTCCAGAGGGTTTCTGGTGTTGTCCCTCTCCTGTTGTCTTTCAAAAGACCATTAAAGCTCAAAATCCTTTAAACAAAACCAAACCCTCTTCACCACCACCGAAGACCACCGTCCAAAAGAAACGAACCCCGATTAATGAGAGAAAGGCACCATCAACTCCATTAAGATCATCAGTTGTTTCTGATGATCAACGAAATTGTGGCTCTGATACACCTGGTGTTAGTGCTTCTATTGTTAGCGAGAGAACTCCCAGGCCTAAGATAGAAAGTTTGCCAAGGAAGGTGGCAATTGAATTTGGGGAACCTGGAACCAGTGATATGAAGGTAGTTTTACTTGGAAAGCAGGGTTTTTGTGTGAAGTTGAGTGTCCACAAGAATGTTCTAGTGGAGAATAGCAGTTTTTTTGCTGATAAGCTTTCCGAAGAGGAGTCTAATCTGTCCTGTCTCGAGATCGATGATTGTGAGGATGTTGAGATATATGTTGAAACTGTGGGACTGATGTATTGCAAGGAAATGAAGCAGAGGTTGATCAAGCAAAGTGTCTCACGCGTGCTTCGAATTCTCAAGGTATTTTACTGGCAATAGTATCCTTAATTTCATTACGTTTATTGCAATTTCTCTGTATGCATCTTGTTTTCTTTTATGTAGCTTATGTTAAACCGGTAATGATAATTGATTGCGCTTTTGTTGCTCTGAAGAACCTATATTACATCATGGGTAGTTCAGGAGAGAGCTTTTTTTGTGGGATTATAATGTAGCATGTAATGAAAAACATACCTGTTACCTTGGAAGATCTGGCTAGACCATGCACCCCTCTCTTCCACAGCATCCATAATCCAGGGACCTTTGCTGAAGCTGTTATAAGATGGGGTAAGTGAGGAAGGGTTTAGGATAAGCTCAATGTCCCAATCTCGTTTTCTGTGCCTTAATGCGTGGTCAACATGCTGCAACTCTCTGTCTCCCCTAGGGTTTAACCCACTAGTCTGTCTTTAGCACCAGAATCAATTGGTTTATGATAACACTGTTAGTTTTGAGTTGAGGGATAGTTTTAGGATTTGGGTACTGTAATTGTTGATAAGTAGTTGGTGAAGGATTGTTAACTAGTTGGGAGAGTTCTATTGGATACTCTTAGCAACAAAATATTTGACGGTTAAAAAAAGATTGGGACTTGGGAGCAGAGAAATAATGTACTTACATTGTAATGTTATACAAGGCTTTGTGTCTGGTTTTTTCCTTTTCTTTCCATAATAGCACCTTTGTCTATCTGTAGCCAATTCTAACCACCATAAACATTCTAATAGTTTCTGATTTACACTATTTTTCACATTATTCTAAAACTCCTAATCCTTTCAAGACATTGCATTTCTCAGCTTCAAGTTCTTACTATGTTTGTTCATCACTACATCCTAGAAATGTTAACAGCCACCATTGTTTTTTAGACACGTCTAGAAAGAGAATCATTTGTTTGTTTAACTGGGTGGAGATGTAGAGTATGTAATTCTACAAATTAAGTTGCAGTAAAAGCCACTTCCAAGAAGCTGCAAAACAAGAATAGAATGTCAAAACGTAAGATTGTTGCTGCAACAATGTTAATATCAGATAAGCAAGGAGGTTTTGTACTTTAAAAATTGCAAGACAAGAAATCACATAGAAATACAACAGTTAAAAATGTTATCAATGTGTCATTAAGCGCTGTTGTTTGTTTGCTTACAAATAGGCACCAAGTGAATGGTGCCAATGAAATTCTGGGTCAAGATGGATGATGGGAATGGGAGTGTGGAGGATGAGTAGGAGTAGGATAGATGATGTTCAACCCGTAAGATATACAGAAAATCACCACTCTAAGGAGAATGAACAATGATTAAACTCACAAATCTCGATAATATAGTCACATGACAAAGAGATAGAGTTTAGGATAGCTCACCACTCAATGCAATCCACCAAAGAGATAAAGAACCAAAAACAGGCTAATTTTGATTTTAGCTTCAACAGATTCTTTCCCTAGATATTAACGAAAACAAACCTATTTATACTTGGAACAATCCCTCCAAGCCAGGAAAAACAAAACAAAATTTACACTCCTATATCTTAACACGAAATTCAAACTAGTAGCTTCTACTAGGTGATAAAATCTTGAAGGTGGCAGATTTTTCGACATAAAATCTTCCACCATCTGCTCCTATAGTCTAAGTTATGGATATTTTAGCTGGCAAAATCTTGGCCATTTCATTGACCATGGAGGCCCTTTCCAAATGCAAGTGACATGCATATAACAATTCCAAAAGCTTGATGTGAAGTTTGTTGGCAAAGTAGAAAGAATTATGCAAGTTAAAATTAATGGTAGGGAGAGATTTCTGTTTTCCTGACAGCCTGCTCACTTGAGAGTAAAATTGCCGTAGCTCTCACTAGGAAACTCTAACTCATGCACTGTTCGAAGCAGTAGAACCTAGACACATTTATTTTTCTACTAGTATATGATTTGTTTGGTGGCTTACAATTTTTCTTTTGAACCTGTCATTAGTTAGGATAACTCTCCTGTTTTGGGACGTGTTTTTGTTGTTTAAGAACCCTTTGAGCCCTTAACCATCTCTTAACATTTTACCAACCAAATTGAATTTCGATCTTTGGGATTATTAGGGCAGCCTCCACATTATAGTGCCCTTTCACTTGTTTCAAACACAAATTTTTCTTCTTTCTTCCATATTGCACCTTCTTTTTTGGTTCCTCCGACAGATGTTTTTTTGTCCACTAGATTATTCACTACTTTCAACCATTCAATTATCGGTTCTTCACATTGAGCATAAGGTTATGCTTCTTCAAACCAAAAATAACTTGGACAAATGTATATGGCAGACAGGTAGGTGAGCGTTCATCATCATCATCATCATTATAGATACAGAAGGCTTTAATTACATTTGGCATCTAAAACCTTTGCTGCTCTGAGTTAGCCATAATCCACATACTCTTCTTTGTTCTGTTTTCAGTTTGACTAAAACACTACCATGATCGGGTCTGTATGCCTGTATCTTGCTACCTAACCGCCTTCTTTTAGGAGCTAAAGCTTCACGTCAAATGTTGAACACAAACATTTAGCATTCCTGGATTTGACTTCTTGATATACATAGCTTAACCTCGTGGTTTGACAGTCTCTAATCTTTTTATTATCTTGATTTCTAACATATAACGTGCATAACAGAATGCTTCCTGTGGCACTCTCATTGTATCATGTTCCTTACAACTTGGCATGTGTCAAGGAAACCAGAATGTTTAGGGGTAACTTGTAACTTGAGACATCAGTGTAAGCCCATTATTTAACTGAACAGAATTTTGACTTGTATTTATGAATGATTCTCAAATGTGAACGACGGGACACTTGAGATGCAAAATTCACTCGAGTTCGAAATTGAGAAAGATTGAAAGCTCAAGGTTTCTTTTCTTTTTTTTTAAAAAAAAAGGGGGTAAATATGCTGTTAATATTAACAAATACACTGTTCCTTGGCTGCCCTTTAATTTATTTCGTAATGCAAGTTGAATAAT
Organism: Salix udensis; assembly: GCA_029204005.1. NCBI lineage: Eukaryota > Viridiplantae > Streptophyta > Magnoliopsida > Malpighiales > Salicaceae > Salix > Salix udensis. The sequence continues at coordinate 9,628,416 of CM055025.1, forward strand.
ACCATTCTTGACCAATGGTCTCTATGATCCAGATCTTATCATTGGCTAGAGCTAAGCCTTGAAGGTACTAAGCTGTGGTGTGGTACTGGTTAAGTGATCTTCTCTTGCCTTTCCATGACAAACCACTTTTGTTCTTTCACATGTTTCTTTTCTCTCCAGTGTCACGGTTGCTTTATGCTTTCTCACTGTGCGTTATCACTATATCCAGGAACAGTGTATTGTTTAGACTCTGATTTGATGTCCATGTGTTATTTCCCTAAAACATAGAGCTTCTACTGGACAACTGAGCATAATTTTCATGTATTGATTCAACCTTTATCGATGGAATCCCTTGCTCCCTTTATCATTTAATACATTTCTAGAAGTTCATGAAACTGTTTTACTTGCATTAAAATCCATCATCAATGGAATTGTTTTGCAGGTTGCTGAACTTATTAGCTTCAACACATGCATCCAATCATGCTTGAAATATTTGGAAGCAGTTCCATGGATTGGGGAAGAAGAAGAAGAGAAAGTGGTCTCCTCAGTTATACGGCTCCAGAATGAAGGTATTGGGGTCACACCAGTTTTGAAACGAGTCTCTTCTAATGTTGCTAACCCACCTAAAGATACAATTTCTCACATAATGGAACTAGTTCTCAAAAGCAATGAGGAAAAAGGCCGGCGCGAAATGAAATCTGTAGTACTGAAGCTCCTTCGGGAGAACAACAGTCTTTCAAGTTGCACAGATTCCTCTGACATCTGCAACGAAACTATTTATAGCTCCTGCAGGAGTTGTTTGAATTCACTTCTATCTTTGTTTAAGCAAGCAGCTGAACCTGAATTTGCTGACAAGCCTCTTGACAATAAGGAGCCTGTGGTAAAGCAAATAGCTCTTGAAGCTGACAATCTCTCATGGTTGCTTGAGATTTTAGCTGACAGACAAGCAGCAGATGAGTTTGCTCTAATTTGGTCTAACCAGCAAGAGTTGGCAGCCCTGCATTCAAAGCTACCTATAGTGTCTCGTTACCATGTTAGCTGCATCACATCCAGGTTATTTGTTGGAATTGGAAGAGGGGAGCTGCTACCTTCAAAAGACACTCGTCACCTGTTGTTACAAACCTGGCTGCAGCCATTGATCAATGACTACAGCTGGTTACAACATGGGTGCAGGTCATTTGATAGAAAGGTAGTGGAGGAAGGGATTGGGAGGACGATTCTCACACTACCCCTGGAGAACCAACGGAGCATTTTGCTTGCTTGGTTGGGCACTTTCTTAAAGGCTGGTGATAATTGCCCAAATCTTCAGAGAGCCTTTGAGGTCTGGTGGCGAAGGACTTTCATTAGACCATACATGGAAACACAAGGTAGTCCACAACAGCCTGATAGCTCAATGACACCAGGGCAGGAGACTTAAAAGAGTGCAAATGTGAGTGTGAGCAACTTTAAATGATAAGTTGTTATATAGAGTACTTGCGTCTACTCAAAATATGAAAGAAAAGCTAACACCGAATTCCTTCTGGGAAGGCAAACAATGGTGTAACTAATGTGTTTACTGCAACTAGTGTTTTTGATCAGAGTGCTATAGGTGTGTAAAACTCCATTTCAATTGATGAATGTAGATTGGCTTCTTGAGGTGAAAATCATTTTAAAAAAATGAATTGGAAGTAAGTTTCCTTTTTATATCTTTAGGCCCCGTTTGTTTGCTGTAAAGTGGTTTCCTGGAAAGTGAATCCTGTAAAGTGAATTCCTGGAAAGTGGTTTCCTGAAAAGTGAATTCCTGGAAAGTGGTTTACTGGAAAGTGAATTCCTGAAAAGTGAATTCCGATGTTTGGCAGTGTTATGGAAAATGAACTGGAAAACACTTTCCAGTGTTTGTTTGTGTTATGGAAAAGGAATTGGAAAATAATTTATTAATAAATTAATTTTTTTTTCAAGTTTATCTAATATATATAAAATATTTAATATAAAATATTTAATCACTTAAAATAAAAAAATGAAATCTAAAAAGTATAATGATGAATTTTTTTATTATATCCTATATTCATACATAGCTTATTTTATAAAATATAACAATATATGTCATATCATATTATAAAGAAATAAGCTTGTGAAATATTTTTTAAGTAAAACTTATTAAGATATATTTTTTTCAATTTTAAAAGCTTAAAATAAGTTTTTTCTTTTTCATATGAAGAAAGCCAAATTAGTTTATGTTAAGAGTTATATATTTGGGTTTTTTTTTTGGTATGAAGTATTTTTTAAAAGATAAATAGATACAAAAATATTTTGATGGGTATTTTGGATAAATATTTTTTTTTATGGGTAAAGGCAATTATCCCTTTATATCTATCAAATAAACATCAAGAAATAAATATTTATACCTAACATCAAACATAGTCATGCATAAATATTACGTTTCGATGTCATATACATACATATTAGTTCAAATTACAAACATAAATATGCTAGACCGAATTAAACAAGTAAACATACTTGTCAAATAACAAACATAGTCTGAACCCAAATTTATATTAAGAATAAAGACTAAGAAAAAAACATAAAAATGTACACTAAAACTTGTAATTTATATTAAGAATCGACTTTACAAGATATTCTAAATTTTCTCATCAAAATCCAAGAAAACTATAGAGGTGTTATCTTTTGTTCGCAATGTTTTAGCCTCGGTCAACAAAATATTTGCAACCTTCTCTACTGCATTATCTCCATCTCGCAGAATCTCTCTCCTTTGCCTGTATAGATAAAAAAAAAATGCAAAATGTCATTATAGCATAAAAAAATCCACAAACTCACATGTAACATGTCATGTTAGTATGAGAAGATGGAAGCAAGTGCATCAACATAAAGGACCTGAGGTGCTTCATAGATCCAAGCTATCTTTGAACAGAACACCATGGTAATGATCCTTCGAAAATCCACAAAATGCTCATGCTCTAACAACTAAAATGAGCAATATGCATTCACCAGACAAAATAAATCACTGTCATAGTCAACAGCTCACATTAACAATGGACCTAAATATGAATTAGGCATCCAGATTCACCAAAACCAGATTTTTATCTTGAATTTATATTAATTCAGATTTAATTGAATACACATACAAAATTAATATAAGAATAAAAGAAATGTCTTAACAATTAGCATACAAAATAGTTTTTCCTCATGCCTTGTTCATTCATAATATGTGTATCAATTGACAAAGTATAATTTCATTTGCTTAGTATGCCGACCACGCTCACACATTTTCAAACTCGCTCATCGGTCTAGTGAAATTAACAGGGACTCGTGAATCAAGCTATTAAAAAACGTAGTTTTCTAGGCTTGTAACTTATAGCTAAAACATGCCTACCTAAGCTCCGACAGCTCTTACCCCTGGAAAATTATTGGTATTTCCTTCTTTATGAAAATTTTACACTTCTCTTGTTTGTTTGTTTGTTTGTTTGGTGAGGGTCTAGGAGATGCTTACTAAAGAGCCTTGTTGCCCATCTGTTCATCACATATGCAGTATGTAAAAAAATCATCCTCATTGCTCTAAATAGATAGGATTCTTATATGCTCTAAAAAATCATCTTCACAGGCAGTCCCATCAAACAACTCGCCCTGCACTCTCCATATTCCCATTCTTCGCATAAACGAAAATCAACTCCGTCCAAGAAATCACATCCCTCTTGGGCATTTCATAAAAACACTTTTCGCCCAAACTCCAAAAAATCCACATTTTGTTGTACATATCAATCATAGAATTCCCAACATGTAAATCCTCCTCAAACCCACCAACCAAAAATCGTTTGCCCATATTTTATTAAATATATATATTTAATTCTTGTTCCAAAACACTCAATCTGAAGTTAATAAATAGAGAAAATCGGAAGAAACGGTATCGACCTCGAGGAGTGAGGATCGAGGAGACTGCGTTGCTCGAGGTGAGGATTGCGGAAGATGACTCGACGAGCCGAGGACTGACGAAGATGATTTCGAGGAAGAGTTAGGAAGGTTGAGTTGAGAGAATATTGATCGATTGAGTTGGGACTTGAGAGAGCTCGATTGAGTTGAGAGAGAGGGTTGAGGAAGAGAAGAGTTTTCGATTGAGAGAGAGGGTTGAGTGAGAGAGAGGGCTGAGGAAGAGAAGAGTTTTCGATTGAGTTGAGAGAGAGGGCTGAGGAAGAGAAGAGAAGTGAGGGAAAGAGACGAGAGTGAGTGAGGGAGCGGAAAGTGTATTACGCGAAAGAGAAGCGTAATACACTTTCCGCGTGGTAAAGCATAAAAAAGGTTGACCGGGAAAGTGATGTAAATCACTTTCCTTTGACTTGTTTTCCAAAGTGTTACCAAACACTGGAAAGCAAATTCCGGGAATTCCTGGATGTTTCCAAACACTGGAAAGCAAGGAAAGTGAATTCCGGGAATTCACTTTCCTTGAAACAAACAAGGCCTTAGTTACACCTTCAGGTCATTGCTAGACTTTCTACATTATGCAATGCCATTCAACCGAATTGAATCTTATTCAAGCTATATATTATACCCTGATGAGCTCTTTATGCTTGGAGACAGTTTACAGAAGCTGGTCTTTGCTCAAAGGTCACACTTGAGCTTGTTAGTTTTTCTTATGTTCTACAATCAGGTTGTGGTCAGGTTACGTAGAGTCTTTTCTATTCTGGCCATCCCAGGTTTGATTCCTGATGAATCTTTCACTCAACCCTTTGCTTTTGTTTTGTTTGAGCCCTTGGCTTTTGGCCTGGGACCGCTCATGAGTGCTTTCCCCTGGCATAGCTATAATGGAGGTTCTGGTTTTCTTCTTCTCAAGGTTGGAAAACCCAGGATTTATCCTCCCCTGATATTGTATTAGGTATGTTCTGGTTTGCTACTGCTGCCACTTCTGTCAAAAGGGTTTACTTCTATTATGTTCGGTTTCTTCAATGCTACGATGTTATGAAGTAGGGTTTTGATTTTATTACATTCGTTGCCTTCAAACCTCTTTGCTTGGATGAGCTTGGTGACCTCCAGTTGTTCTCCTGTGAGGTTATTGCTCCGATGGTTCGCAGATTCTCCTGGACTTGGGTCTAAAATAGTTTCCTGAGCATTTTCTGAGTGTTTTTTTATAAATATTTTTTTATAGTTTATATTTTATTTTTATTTCCATTTAGTATTATTAATTTTCTTATTTGGAAAAAAAAATAATATTTTCTTTATTCAATGACATAGCATCACGGCAAGTGAGATTGAATAAATAAAATTTAAATATTCAGGGTGTTTTTTATAGTTATAGTGTAGCTGGTTTTGAAAATCTTGAATTGTAATAAATCTCTTTGGTTTTTTAGTGTTTTTATCTATGACAAATATTGTTAGTTTTTTTTTTTTTCTTAGAGTTTTAACTTATTATAAACTCCATTATATTTTATTTTTGTTGTCATCTTATTTATCTTGCATTATTGATGAAAAAACAAAAATCTATTTTGTATATTCATCAAATCAAATATAAGGGATATTTTGGAGTAGGGTCTAACCGTGATTTTAAAATATTTTAGTTTTTTCTTTAAATTGCTTTTAGTGTTTTTAAATTATTTTAATATGGTGGTGTCCAAAATTAATTTAAAATAAAAAAAATAGTATTATTTGAATATATTTTGATTCCTCTACCACAATTTTAACTTTTGATGGAATTATATATATTTTTTATCTCACCATCATTCTAATTAGCAAACTGCCATTTACAATAAAATTATTATTTTATCTTTTAAAAGCCAAACAATGAATACATATTTAGGGTACAATTGTATTTTAACATTTTTATTTCATAGTTTAATTATACTTATGTCCTTGGAAAAAAAACACTAACTAATGTTTAAGAGGTGTTTTATGATTTTCACATTTTTTTTATATGTTGTAATTATCACAATCTCTGTAGTCAATTTTGTTATTGCCTAAGGTTGAAGGGTATTTTTGTTTTTTAACCCTCTATTTTCTTGCAATTATATCATGGTATCAACTATCAAGGGTGTTTTGGTCTTTATAATGTTTTTATTGCCTAAGGTCAAAAGATATTTTTGGTTTTTTAACCTTGTCTTTGTCTAATTATCACATAACATCAAGGGTATTCTTGTTTATAAATATATATAACCACTGTATGCTTTGAGATGCACCTACATCATTTGAGTGATACATACGATGTCCTTAAAAAGTTATTGGTGGCCTTCTAGGTGATGTCTGAAACACCGCGTCACCCTCTTTATGGTGAGTTGGTGCATGTCAGACTCTAGATAAAAAAGGATCTCTAACGACAATTCGTCCCCTCCCTCATTTTCTCTCTCCTCTACATTGAAAGATGTGATGCCTTTGTAAGATTACAAAGCAGTCCTCAATCATTTAATTGTACTGAATTTGATTGATTGATTGATTGATTTATTAGTTTTATCATTTGACATTTGGATTCCTATGTTCTTTAGGAATTGTATAGAATTTGATTTATTTACTTTTTAATTTTATCATTTAATATTTAATTTTTTATGTTTTTTTTTATTATCAAATTTGATCCTTATTCTTGTGAATCTTTTTTTTTATAGGATTTTAACTTTTAATTTCATCCCTATTTTTTTTTTAATTTGATCTATATTTTTATGACCACAATTCCTTTTATTTTGAGCTCTCTTATTAATTGATTGTTTTTTAGCCATTTCATATCTCCATGTTTAATTTCATAGAGTTTCCATATTATATTTGATGTTTTTATCATGCATTTAAAACCAGTTGCGAGAGTCGAACCTTGTCATGTCCTAGGTCATAGGTTGGGTCGTATAATTAAGGATATCAAAGTTAATCTATTTTTTTATTATGCAAGAAATAAAAATGAAATTAGTTTGATAATAAAAAATAACAACAAAAAAAGGGTTTCGCATGATTTTCTCCTAGCTAATCGCTTGATTTTTTTTTCTTCAACTAAAAAGTGAATGACATTATTTTGATGAAAAATAATGGAGAAAAAAATCATTCAATTATGATCCTTTTTTTTGTTTGGTCTTTCTTTGTTTTGGAATTCTTTTAGATTTTTTTTCCTCTTCATTGGCCTCCTTTGCCATTTGATTTTATTTTGTTTTGTATATCAAATACGCATCTTATTCTCTTTATTTTGTTTTTCCATCCTTGGTTGTTGTTTTTTTCTTTCAGTTTTTTCCCTCAATATTTTATTTGATTTCTTTTTCTCTAAATTTGGTTTTTATTTTTTCAATTGCTTTTTTATCCTTTTTTTTAATGTTTTTCTTTCAATTGTTTTCCTCATAATTGTATTTCATTTGTTTTTTTTATCCAATCTTGGTTCTTATTTTTTTAATTGCTATTTTTTATTTTATTTTTTGGTTAAGTCCCTAATTATTTATTTATTAGTTTTATACTAAATTTAATCCTCATTGTTTTGATTACTATTTTCTTTTTAATTTTTGGATGGTTAAGCTCTAAATGACCTCTCTTAGCTGAACGACTCAACCAGCTAGCACTATATGTCAGTGTGTTTAAAGTATGACAATAATTATTTTTTATTTAAAAATATAGTAAAATAATATATATTTTATCTTTTAAAAAATACTTTAATATCAATATATCAAATAATCCAAAAATATAACAAAAACCAACTCCAAATAAAAAAAAATCAATTTTTTTAGGAAACTTCATTAATTAAAAAGCAATTTCAAACTGCGCGTCTTGTAAGTCTCGGATGTTGCCATTATCAACCGACGAAACAGTAAGTCAGTGACTACCTGAGTTGATCCCAATTTCTGAAGAATGGAACACATTTTTTTTATTTTTTTTCATAATAAGGTGGTTTAAACCGTATATGCTGTGGTAAATGAGGATACCTAGCTAACAAGTTCCCCGGATTTATGATTCCGACAGCATTCATCATGTGACTTTTACTGCTCACAGCACCTTGTGGTACATCAAAAATATTCATGTAGGTCACACAGGTCATGTTTAAAGAGAGGGTACTGCTATAATATTTGTCCTTGGTCTCCTCTCGCTTGCTCTGAGTCCTTTTCATCCATGCCCGACAGTAGAAATGTCAAATGCCAGTCCTTTTAGCAGGAGATGGACTGTATGATGCTCATGCTATAGTAGCTAGCTTGATGGTAATAGGCGGGGGTGGTGGTGGTGGTGGTGGTTGTGGTGGTGGTGGTGCAATGGATAATCTAAATAATAAATGAAAATATATACAGGTAGCTGCTTCTTTAATGTGTCTGCTGGTTTCCATACACAAACAATTGACACCATCACAAATTGCAGAAGAAGTTTGAAAGCACCAGTCATGCATATAATTAGGGCAATCTTTCATTTTCGGAAGTAAATATTCAATGGGAACATGGATTAAAAGTGGAGAAGAATCTATGAACCAAACCAAAATAGTAGCATTGTGTGCTTCTGAGGACATTACTACTCAGAAGTGAGTACTGAGTCACTCAACCCCACCTGCACGTGCACACAAATGATGAGGCTGAGGAGAGCACGAATATGCTTTGCATGCCATGTTTTTTTGTCGCAGAGGTAAAACTGACCCGCTACCCAGCTCTGTTATTTGTCTCTTGTCGTGTTTTTTTTGTTGATGTTACTGTTTCAACTTGGATCTTGTTTCTGCTGGTTTCTTCTGCAATTTCAAGAACTCGTCTTTTGACAATTACAGTCGATTGCAGTAATGTGTAGAAGAAACAAGTACTGTTGTAAAATTGAGTAATAATAACAAGACCACACCATCTGGACTTTCTTCTGGTTTAACCCCACGAACACCGTTGCAGAAAATGAGGTTTCAAGTTCAAATCTAGGGCTAAAACCTACTATTTCTACGTTGAAAACCCAAGTTTGAATCCCACCATTACCTTTTCTAAGACTTAATTATGGTCCTCCAATGTACTAAAAAATAGCTAGTAATAAATAAAACCACTTCTTCTTATGGGAGACTTGCTAAATTATGTTTATATCAGTAAGGCAATAAATAAGAAGGAACAACAAGGGCAGTGGGGTTGGTAGGTAATGATGATTGAACAGCTTCATTGCACCATGTGAGATGTAGAACAGAAGAAGTTTTCAATTTTCAAGTGGTCCTCGTTAGATAATTTGTTTGTAGACGAAGGAGGTGAATGTGCTCTTAGTTAATCCACATATCTTGCTGCCAGCCCATGTCGGGGATGTGGGGCATATGATCTTCCCTTGTCATTAAATTTAGATTGCTACTAATATAATGTTGGCCCTCATTGTATTCAATTTCACTTTCCCGGATCATCCACTTGTACCAAAAAATAGAGTAGCATTATCCTCTCAATTATCTTTGGATAATACCACCAATTTAGGCCCCGTTTTTGTCATATTGTTTTTATCATTTATATATATATATATATATATATATATCATCAATTATTCACTTAGAAAACTAGAGGATGGATTCGTGAGAATTTTTATTCTGACAATCTAACATGAGATTTGAATCTTAATTGCTTGAAAGAAACCACATCGAGCTAACTCCATTAGGGTGACATCTGTTAGAGTATAATATAATCATATTATGGGGCTTTATCTAAAAGCTTAAGCTTTTAGGTGAGATGGTTCTTTAACATGGTATCAGAGCTTTGTTGACCCAGCGGTCACGAGTTCGAATCTCATCACTCCCCATTCTATTTGATAAAAAAAATCAAGCACAAGGTAATGTGGGTCTGTGCAAGTTTCAAACCCAAAAAGCTTTCACTTGAGGGGGTGTGTTAGAGTATAATATAATCATATTCTGGGGCTTCATCTAGAAGCTTAAACTTTTAGGTGAGATGATTCATTAACAACATCCTACCTTTACTAATCAAGTGATAATCTCGAGGAAAAGAGATGGTAGTTAAAGTAGTTACTTTCCCACCTAGCGAATAAAACATTCACGACTGTTTTAACTAGAATTTGATGTAAAAAAAAATAAAAATTATTTTAATAAATTTTCAAGCACAATTTCTACTATTATATCAAACTACTCTAAAGCCGAAATCAAAGTTAACTAATGGTAGTAGGAAAAGATCTTACATTTTTCAAAAGAAGAGTGTGGAACTGCTTATAGTTTCAAGAGACGCAATCATTTAATAGTTTAATTAATCAGCATAATTTTGAGTTGGATACGAGCATCCTAACAAGCAACAAATTGTTCTTTGTTTATTTGTTTATCTTATTTCTTAAAATTATATATCACAGATAATTACTCATCAATAACATGCATGCTTAGAATATGGGAAAATTATAGGATAATCAATTGTAGTTATGACTTATGAACTCATGTCTGTTTGATAAAAGTGTGTTTTATTTAAAAATACATCAAAATAATATTTTTTATTTTTAATTTAAAATAAAAAAAATATTTTATTTTTTATTTTTCATAAATATTTTTGAAGAAAGGTAACAAATATAGCTTGTTTTGGCATACAAGGTCGACACCCCATCAGTGGCCCCACTTGCCAAGGTCGACACCCTAGCAGTAGCCCCACTTGGACTGAATCGGAGGCTATCTGCAGAAAACTCTTATCCTTTTGCTGCGTCCAAGCAGTTCTATTTATTTGTCTCTGAGGTCTGTAAGACTGTCATTAGCCATGGCAGCCATGACCGAGAAGAAATTAAGAAAGAGGTTCATCATGGGCGTGTTCCCATCTACATTTCCGATTGTGGGCCCGATGTTACAGGTTTCTGGTTGGTAGACAGTCCCTTGGATTGGATCTGACAGGTAGCTTTCAATCTAGCAATGGTTTTTGAATCTACTGGTCCACTCCAAGCTGGTGTCCTTTATTGCATTCATAATTTAACACTTGGTTATGTTTCTGTGGGAGTAGTGATGTCCTTCTCTCTGCCTCGTTTTTATTCAAGAAAATAAAAGTAAAATATTTTCTTATTGTCAGTTTCTCGACATTGAAATTTGTAATTTATGTGCTCAAACAAGACAAAGAAACCATTCTGGGGGTACTTATCGAACCAGTCTTGTAGCAGAGGAAGGGTTTTGAGCCTATCCTATTCATAGCCCAGATGTTTATGAACTCTGCTCAGACCCACTGGAAAGCAACATTTTTTGGAAAAAAAAAGACTCTTAAAAAGAGTAGCAAAACGAGCCCTCCATTTATATACAGCCAGTTTGTTCAATGATCAGACCTTAATTAATTAAACCCTTTTTTTTTTCTATTTTTTTTTAAATCCTTACAGTCAGTGAGAACGCTCTTACACCATGGCATACAGAAGTCAATGCAGGTCTAAAATTGGCACGTAACTTTCACTAGTCAGTCAGTCGCTGGAGAGAGAGAGAGAGAGAGAGAGAGAGAGAGAGAGGAATCCCTATGGCTGTGTCCCCATTGGGTTTTTACAGAATTTGTTGTGTAATGATAGCAAATTCATGCTAGATTTGGTTGCAGTGAGTAAGGGTTTTGAGAAAAATCACTTTCATGAATGCCAGCTACTCTCATTTGTGGGTTTCAAAATACAATAATATTGAGAATCATTTAGTCGGGAAATGATTCCGGAAAAATTCTCTATAAATCCAGATATTATTAATTTCTAAATTTAAACAATGTAGCTTAAATTAATCGGGGATAAACCTTTCTATCTATAACTCAAATCTTGAAACGGGTCATGTCATAAACAGATTCAATAACTTAGGTTCGAAGCACTTAGATTATGTAGCTTAGTTTGATTGACTATTTCACTATCAAGATAGTAGAAAAGATTGAAACCAAACTGTCCCATATCCTGACATTTTAATTAATCTTGGTCCTTATAAGTAGTTCTTGTTGTTTATTATTATTATTATTATTATTATTATTAAAACCCTTTTTCTACTTTTTAAGCAACTTTCACAATCAAAGAATGTTACATGGAAGGAAAATGACATTGCTGCTTCGATATTTACATCCATGAAAGTGAAACGTTGAGCTCCACACAGTTTGCTGGTATTTTTCCTATCAAGATAACGATTTAACCGCTGCTGCATCACATCACACACGACCCAAAATATTTCTATAATTTTCTTGCAGGGTTTTCTTCCTTGAAGTTAGATACCACAAATTCAAATGCAAAATGATGGTAAATACATGTAGTTTTAGGTTAGTTATGGTGTTCCCAAAAAGCAAAGCAACCTATTAGGTCAAGAGTTCTTGTTGCTTTACACATTATTGTTGTGGATTTTAAGGAACCTGTGTTTCAAATTGGTGCTGGTTACGTACCAGGTAACATAACTAATACTACTACCAGTCTTCAGCTATATAGCTAATTGATTAATTAATTAATTGAAATTATATGGTATATTTCATTACCTATTACGATGCTGTTTTGAAAAGAACAAAAAAAAACACGATATATTTTTTATGAATATTAGGACGCTGACATAATTTATCGACTCAGACTATGTGAGAAACCAAAATAAATTACAAAGACGAATTCAAGATCATGAAAATATTAAATGGTGAAGTTGAGAAAAAACAAAGAATGGAAATAAAATAGAAAAATGAGAGCGAAATGGAAACGGGGGGAAAGGGAGGGAAAATAGAAACTCCATTTTTTTCATGTAAACAATGAAGTACATGAGGTGATGTGCCAATTTTTTTATGATAAAATTAAAAAAAAAGAGCGGGAAATGAATGAAAGAAATAAAAAAGGAAAAAAAAAAGAGTATTTGCTTCATTGTTCATGTTAAGAGTGAAGGACAAACCAATTTTTTAGCATGAAGGAAATAACTCTTTATAAGTATTGAAAGCTAAAAAAATCATATTTTCACGAATAATTTATTATTAATATTATTATTTAGATATTGGATGCATACATATTGAAAATAATTATTAAAACTCAGATAAAAATGCATAATATCACTTAATAACCACGTCAAGACTGAAAAGTAAGTGAATCAACATAATTGTTTTTTCTTAATTGAAAAAAAAAGAAAAGACAAAAGGATAGAAAAGGGTTATGCTTGGCGCTGGCCCCCAAGTATCAGGTTAGGCAGGAGTCGGCATGGAAGTTATACTCATGTGTCTAGCTTTGATTGATTTATTTTTTATTAAATGGGTGGATGACTTGAAAAACAATTTTAAAAAATTAAATTGGATAACATGTCATTTGTTGTGGTAGACAACATGTTGTCCACAAGCCTAGGTTTTAGCAGCCCAAAGTGGTAATTTTAAATGAGTTTTAAAAACAAAGTCAAAAATTACAAAAAAAAATTGTACTAGGCTTATATTATCTTATATTCGACAAGTCATTCATTTTTGTTTTTAATTTAATTCATTTTATCTATGTTACGACTCTATAAGCAAATGAGTAGGATATATATATCCGGCTTGTTTCCTAGATGATTTAGTTATGTAGATAATCGACAAGTGTAATTAAGAAACATTCCATCCAATATGAATCTTAACAAAATATATTATATATTAATTTGTTATAATTAAAAATAAAATCATAAGAATATTATATAACAGGATATAATTTTGTAACTCAATACCAAAGACCTATTTCATGAAAACGTGGTGTTTCTTTCGAATCCACTTATGGTTAAGTGATATTTTATTTTTCTTAATTTCTCAGTTCATTAGAGGTAGATCATCCGTAACAAAATTAGATGATTTTCATTTTTAAAAAAAAATACTTTTCGGAGAACTCAATACACACACACACATCAATTAATCCCTATCAAAGACTTGCTTAAGAATAAAAAATAAGGTAAATAACATGAAATAAAGATTTAATCCTATCTATGAAGATTCCGTAAATATTCCCGTTCACAAAAAAAAGAGAAATTTCAAAGCGAATTTTGATGGAAGCCTTTCATTTTCTTTTCTTCTATGATGAAAGTATTGTTTTCCCAATATATATTTTGATTTTTTTTGAAATTCTTCTTCTTATATGATGATCAATTCAAACTATATAATAAAAAAGGTATGCTTTGGTTATTTTTCATCTCTTCAACAAGTTTAGTAATGGGTGGAATAGTTCTATCGTTATGATGGTGATAAATTAGGAAATTTCCGACAGATTGATGGATAGTTAGGATCATCACTAAATATAAGTAGAGCCTAGCTACTCTTATCTTAAAAAACATTTAATATTTGAATATTTTTACTTTCTATACAAGGTTGTCTAATATATATTAAACATCTTAATCTCCCAAAAAATACGCTAAAATTGAAAACAATTATTTGTGAAAGAATCTAGGTGGGAGGTGAGCGAAAAGAAAGAGACACCAACTCCATAACTATATATAATGGTGACACATCGATGTGCTTTAAATTCAAGCTTACTGTCCGTCTCTATAGCTTCAACCACATGATTTTATATCAAATTTTTAATACCAAACCAGTAGCTTTCATTGCTCAATCATAGTACTCATCACAAAGGTATATCCTATATATATATATATAGCCCATCTCGACGTATTGTATTTCTTAATATTTATTAAGGTAATTAGCAATAATAATTGTATATATTTGGATGGAAAAAAGGGATTCGAGGCATCGATGTTTTTCTACGGAAAAAGGAAAAAAAAGTGTCTGCCCACATTTGGCAATACCTTCCTCTCTCTCTCTCTCTGTCTATATATATATATATATATAAGGGTGCAAAATCTTAAATTAAATACGTACATAATTAGAAAGATTGAGAGATGCAAAACAATCTACTATACAATTACAATATAATCCGTACAGCTAGCTAGCTTCAATATGCTACGTTTTGATGTCATTATGTATTTCTTTCTTCATAGAATGAAAATAAAAAAGGACGGAAAACAAGATTACTTTTTTTTCTGAAAGGTACTATATAAAAGTTCATGATTAAATAATTAATCAACAACCCCCAAAATCTCTCACGGAGAAAGGGGGACTCTTCTCAGGCATCTTCCCAGCATGGCGTAACCCTAGAGTGAGAGACACATCGCCAGCAGTGGTGGTCCCAAACCTTAGAAGCGTAGATCCAATGTGTTCAGCACCAGCATTTGCATTACTGGACGTGGTCCCATAATCAGCAGTAACAATGCTGCCGTGTCGACATGTGTCGTCGGCGAAGTCGTGGTAAAGGCTGACCAGCATGAGACGGCGGTGCAACCTCGGCGGTGGAGGTGATGTTGGTGGGTGTAATAATGGTGGTGGTGGTGGTAGAGGAGGAGGTGGAGAGTTTCGTTTGGTTTTCCGAGAAACATTGTCTATTGATTGCAAGGAGTGAAGGGTCGTTTTCACTGGCATTGATTTCGGATCTTTTTCCTGATGGCATGGTTGTTGCTGTGGCAGCTGGTGCTGATGATCCTGTCGTTGTTGTAGTAGGCGTTGGTGTTTGTGCAACGCCATTATTGTTGCTGGCTTGCTTCCTTTCTCTATCATCTGCTCCTGGTTCCTCCTCTTTGGATTCTTGCTGGTACATTTCTTCAACCATGGGTTTCCACAACCGAACCCTGGCATTGATGAACCAGTTTGAAACCTACACACAGGGAGTGTGGTGTGGGATTAGCAACCTCCATTGATTAAACAGCTAAGCACAGGATTAATGAATGATAGTAGGTTTCAAAGATGAAAATATATAGCTAGGGCACATATATTTTATGCAGCAGCCCTGCTCGCTCATTGGAATGCCATACTATATTATTAGTGCTTAAAGTACAAATTTATGCATTTCTTCTTCTTGCATTAATGATGGAAATAGTCTTTTTTTTTTTCATTAACACATAAAATTAAAAAGTAATGAGGTTTTTCAGAAAGTAAATAAATGCCACCAGCTGAATTCTTTCCACATACAGTACTGCTTCAAACCCTACAAGTGATTCAACAATCTTGCTTAGAAATGAAGTTTATTAAACTTTGGACTCTCCACACAGCAATAGGAAGTGAAAATCTTTTCATTTCATCAATGAGTTTATAACTCAGTTGACACTTCTGTCTTCACATTGGCCTCGAAATTCCTATATATATATATATATATATATATATAAAACTCCATTCCAAATCTTCTAGCTCCATATTCTATAACTAATCATAATAATAATAGGAACGAATTTGATGTAGTCTGTTGAATCACTTGTCAGTGTTTTAGCTATATCTCCACGAGTAATTTAAGAATCGTAATAACAAAAGCACTCCATTTATGACCATCCTATATATATAACTGAGTTTTAACTCCCACTCTGAGTTATTTATTGTATTCACAGCATAAACACATTTATGATCATCCTATATAAGAAAAGCACTCCATCTATGTTTTTCTTTCCAATCCCTTTCCAAAGAGAAGGAGCAGCTTTGGGTTCTTGATTTTCATGCAAATAATATATCAGGTAATTAATGTCAAGAAAGTTATAAGAAATTAAAGTACATGTTATTACTAATAATTAGTGGCTATGCAATAAAGTGAAAAAGAAAAAAGGGATATAAAGCTTTAGGGTTTGCCATCTACTGGCTTAATCTTGTTTGCTTATCAAAAAAGAAAGAGGAGGAGATGCAGGTGAGAGAGTACAATATAGAAATAAAAACAGTAAAAAGAAGAGGAAAAAAAAAACCCTCTAGCAGGGGATAATTTCTGTAACAAAAACAGGAACAAAGGTAAGGGATAAGATCGATGCAAGTAAAAATCCCGACAAGTTTATAAAACATGATCCTCGGTACAAAAATTCTTGTTCGCTCTCTTTAATGTCTCATCTTTGTGTGGGTGGATAATATAATATAATATAATATGAGGTGTGGTGTGTAGTTCGTTGAGAGAGAGAGAGAGAGAGAGAGGCGTAGAGAGAGAATCAATCAAATCTGCAAACTCTCATGTCTCATCTCTTCTGTACTTTTCTCTTCTCTTAAATAATACTCTCTCTACCGCCCTTGAGTTTCTTCACTGACTCAGTATTTATGTCTGTATCTGAATCTATTTATGTCCCTTAACTTATAAAAGAGAGCAAATAAATAAATAAAATAAATGGAAACATAAATCATATATATATATATATATATATATATATATATAAACGTTAAACCCTTATGGTAAAATATCATTGTCCAACAGAAAGTAAAGCCCAAAACCATGCAGATCTACAGAACTTACTCATTGTTCCTTGTTGTTTTCCTCCCTCTAGAATATTACCAACTCCATTTTCATGTTAAATTATTATACCATAATATTTACTGTTTTGTTTAGGAAGAGATCAAAAGGGGGGTGTGTGTGTGTGTGTGTAGAGAGAGAGAGAGAGAGAGAGAGAGAGAAACCTGATTTCTCGATAAACCAGTCTGTCTAGCTAACAGATGCTTATCAGCATCGCTTGGATACCTGAGAAAGGGTTCAGAAAATGACATCAGAGTCAAAACCTAAACCGTATAAAGAGAGACCAACATTGCAAGGTTTTACTCATGTACCAAATTACACGGGGCGTGAGAATCTAAGAAAAGAGAATATGAGCAGTGTTTTGTAGTGGCAGTAGTAGGGGCATCATCAGAGAAGTTTAAGGGGTACAACTGCACTCACCGATCGATCTTATTATTTTGTGTGCATTTCTTATCATAAAAAATTATGATTTCACAGAGAAAGATAGATAGAGAGAGGTAAAGAGAAAGAAAAAGGTAGTCAGCTAATTATACTGTAATAAAGTTTTATTTTTGACACAATTAACTAATTTTCTGAGGTCTGCGGAGGTAAAAGCAGTGGGCAAAATAGAAACCCCTTTGACAGCTTTTGCTGACGAGATTTACTACAACATCCAAGGACACTGCATTACTGCTCCTTTAATCGCATTTTGGATAAAAAGCTAGAAAAAACAACGACAAGGGAACTTGGATCTTGTGATCATAGTATCTGTCTTGTTAACAAATTAGAAAGTATCATTATGCTGTAAGAACTTTTACTACTACGACTACAATAATTTCTAATTAGCCTTCCATTTTCTAGATTGGTGTGAGTATGATCATACGAGTAGCTAGCTAGCTAGTGCAGTGAAGTTCAGGTAAAAGTAACGTACGGGTGGAGAAAATGCTCAAAAAGCCAGGCTCGTAAGATGTTGACAGATCGCTCAGGCAAGCCTCGTTGAGGTCTCCAAGCTTCTTGTTCCATCATTCCCATTTGGTGAAAGGCTCTTTGCTGTCTGAGACTTTGCTCTAATAACTTGAGCCTCGGCGTTTCACCTTTTGTAATGCCAGATGTCCCTGCACCATCTTTATCGCCGAGCAACTCGCAGCTATGCTTCAATTGTGCTGCTACTGCATCTTTTAGACACCTGAAATGCCGTGACATTGCCTTCTGGGCAAGGGCGGTGTAAGGGACCGCCGCCCCGAAACCCAGTACTAGATCAAATGAGTTCACTACCATTTGCATCTGCTCACAGTAATGGTTGTACCTTCGATCTACCTGCAATTTTGTACCCCGCGTATTAAATATAGAAAGAACGATTAGATTTCACCAATCGCAATGCTCGCTCTGTAAAAATTATTGCTCATGAGGATATATATTGACACTACCCTTATTTATTTATTTATTTATCTTGTAAGAAAACAATTTAAGACATGCTTTAAATACGAAAAGCTAGCCTGCTACATCAAGTCCCATGAAGTAAACAAAACTCAAATGTTATTTTCACTGCTAGCTTCCTCATATTGCAAACACATTACAGTTGTGTAAGGAAAGAGGAAAATAAATCATGATAGGACTAAGTCATGTGACATGATCATTTGATATTCATGACACTGAAAGAGGAGAAGGGTTAGAAGAGACAAAGAAAGACAGTCAAGAATTGTTATGACACCCAACACATATATATATATATATATATATAAGACTTTTTAGGGCTCTCAAAGAAAACACGACTAGCAGAGAGGAGGAGAATAAATGGGTTAATAAAATGGCGGTACAGTGATGAAATGATTGCTAATAGGAGCATAAATAGAATATCATTGGTGTTTCTTTCCCAATACAGCCAATCGATGGGGCTTGCTTGTGTAATGCATAAACGAAACAAAAACAAAAGGAAAAGAAAAGGTCAACTTATATATAATATCAATGGCTTCCTTTCTTTCTCTGCAATGTTACTGTGATGGCTACCGATCTTCTTAGCAGAAGAAGCTTCATGTTAACTTCATATGGTGGCTTAACAGTCATCTTCCAAGTCAGGAGGAACGTCGTTTCTTGCTGGACGCATCGAAAGATAGGAACCTCTATTAATACTAGACTTTTTATTTTGTTTTTTTTACTAAACCAAAAACCTTAACACATCGCCTACTTGATTTGGAAAAATAAATAGATTAGATATTGAAAATAATAATAATAATAATAATAATAATAATAATAATAATAATAATAATAATATGATGACTAATCTGGCTAGCTCTACCAACTAGATCTTATGTAACCTTATTGCACCAGCAGCCGGCTTTTTTCTACTTTGAATTTTTAAATCTTTTATAATATTGTTGAAAAACTTGCCGGAATTTTCTGTTTGTCCGTGTGATTTGGAAAATCATTGATGTACTAAAATAAACAAACCCAATAAAAAGTCTTGACTCTTGAGGGGGAGAGAGAGAGAGAGAGAGATAACATGCCTCATCAATCATCGACAAGAGTTTGACCTTCCTTCTTTGATGCTCAATTCTATCAGCAGCTGACAAGGGAGGGAAATCTTTTGTTGAAGAAGAAGAACCGCCGCCGCCTGGATTGTTATTGGAACTAGGGTTTGTGTTTTGTCTACCAAATTTGCTTTTCTTGAACTGGCCTCTTCCAACACTACAAAACTCTTCTAACAGCTCTTGTGCTGCTTTCACATACTTTGAATTCCTCAAAACATTCACCACTCCTAATGATGACCCAAAACCAACATGAACTTGGTGGTGGTTTTGTCCCATTCCACCCTGTAAATGTAATGCTTGATGGTGTTGGTGACCTCCCAAATTCTTGTAATATGTACTAGAAGAAGACCCACCAGCTCCCTGGTTATAATACAATAACCCACCATCTCCCATCCTCAATTCTTCTGCTTTGGCTGCCTCTAAATGTTGCAGAGATGATGACAGTGATAAAGAAAGCCCTTGTGCTTCAACAACACCACTAATCTCAGCTGGATTATTGAGTGGAGCACCAGTGTTGCCTCCTTCATGAGAACTATCAGGAACCCATGTGAATTGTGGCGGAGATATAACACTAGTAGCACCATATCCCCCTCCTGATACGGTACTAAACCCTTGAAGAGAACTTGAAGGATTTGGTAGCAACATGTGAAGTGTAGAAGAAGTTGTAGGAGGGGGCTGATGATGATGAGAAAGAGAAGGAGATTGTGGTGATCTTGGTTGTGATGGGTTCATCAAAAAACAGCTGCATGGCTGCAGCTGAATCTGCATTAATGCCTGAAATTTGATGCTGATGTTGAGCCAAACTTTCACGGCTATCAGTATTACTATGATTCTTTGAATTGCCTATCCCCAAACCTCCAACTACCATGCCTTGCCGGTTGTTGCTGTTATACCAATCGCTGGTTGTCACCGGTTGTTGTTGTCGTGTCTGAGTCCGGTAGTTAGACCGTAAGGGCTGATCTAACAAATCAACAGCCGCAGCTGGTCCGCCGGCAGGGAGGGAAAATTGAACATTTCTGATAACATTCCGGCTGTTTCGTAGACAGGAAGGCCACCTGATTCTTCTTCTTCAATACCTAGTAATGCCGGTGGAGGCTGTTCATAGCCTGATTGAACTCTAAGCTTATCCCTGCGGATCTGTTGGGCTATATGGTGCTGCTGCTGCTGAACATGTTCTTGGTGAGAAACTGAGGGTCTCTCGAAACCGCCATTCGAGAAGGAAAAGATACCTTGATGGTAATCTTGGGACATAGAATTATAATTTGAAGTGCTGGAGTTGGTGTTTTGTAGTATCGGAGAGCTTAACTGGTGGTGAGTCTTTGAGTGAGGAAGTATTGGAGGGAATGGAGGTGCTGTAGCTATTCCCATATCAATATCTTGAAGATGATCATCGCCATCATCATCTCTTTCAATTATCTTCTTAATTTGCAGCACCCTCACCAACTTATAATTTCCTCTCTTTTGCCAATCAAATCTGCTACATATGGATCATAAGTTTAGAGACAGCCATAAAAAACACAAGAAATAAAACCCATCTTAGACTTAACATATCAAGAAACATACTGAAAACCAAGAAAGAGTATGGGAGATGGGGAGATCGAGCAGCAAGTATCAAATGAGTCTTAATTTGTTGGCGTTTCTATTTGGTTAACTCTCTTTTATTCATGTTTCAGTTCTATCATACTCATATATATACACACACAGAAGCCAGTACCTCTTGGAGTTTCAGAGTATGAAAGGATAGAAAGCTCTCCGACATCGTTTTCTCTTCTGTGGTTTTGAAAGCTTGGTGAATTCCTCAGTTTCTTTCTCTCTTTCTATTTATCTATCTCTACATGTGTTGTCCTCTGTCTCTCGTCTCTTTCTTTCTCTTTCTCTCCTTTTCTCTCTCTTTGCAGCGCTCAGAGGTAGTGAGTGTAGAGAGAGAGAGGGATAGAGAGAAGAGATGAAGCTTAACGATAAAATAAAGGAAAAGAATGGAGGCCGCTCTTCTTTCTTCTTCTTCACCTCCTCTTTTTGCTCACCAATATTATGTAAATTTATTTTGTTTTCTATACATTTTTTCAGCAGGAGATTTAAATTAAAAATAAATTAAAAGGTATAAATATTAATTAGAGAAAAATTCAATAAGTAAACTTAAAATGAAACATATAAAAACAAAAACTTGAGGGTATAATTGATTAGTTTATTACAACTTGACTATCATGACCTCTTCTAAACCCTCGAAGAGTTTAGGGTATTTGAGTCTTTTGAGGTTTTTTAAGTCAAGGGTATCTAAACTGAGCAAAAATAATTATCGGAAGCAAACGGTCAGGTTTTTTTAAAATTTATAAATATATTTTGAATTAAAATATATTTATTTTCATATAAAATGACCAAAATATTAAAGCTATTAACGTCTGTACATAGTCCTTAGCAAACCAACGCATACTAAGGAATAAAATAAAGATAAGGTCAGTACAAAGTCATCTCAATGATCCAAACTACCACCATCCTTTGATTTGATTTCCGTGACCACAATGCCCTCGCTATATTACTATTTGGAACCCCACAACAATACAAGTTGGTAAGAGCATATTGGTCATTTTTCAGATGCATTAATAACCCAAACAAAGGCTAGCCATATAGATGGATAGGCAATCATAAAAGTAGAGAAAACATTATCAATACAATTAAAATATAATTGTCGTTCTGTTATGGTGCTTTAGAAAGCTTTTATTTTTTATTTTTTTTAATTTCATCTTTTTTCTTACAATTTTATCCTTAAATATTTTTGTTTTTAATTCAATTCTTTTGTGGCATAATTTCATGAGATAAAGTATAAAATTATAATGGAAATACAAAACTAAAATATAAAGAATTACAATGTAAATCACCGGAAAAAAAATACGTGGTCAATCTATAAGTTTTTATAATTTTAATTTTGATTTAAAATTTTATTTTGTTTATTTTTTAGCCTTCAGATTTGAGAATAAGAGATAAAGTCATTGGAAAACAATAAAAAAATAGAGAAAGTCGTTTGCTGATTATTTTCTAGTTAACTCGTCTTCTTGAAAGGAGTTCAATGATAATCGCCCCCCTCCACCCTCCCTGTAAATATGATGGAAAAATCTTATTGGTGTTCATTTGATTTATTTTAATTAAGTTGTTTATATATTTTTTTTTTTTTGGGGGGGGGCATTTTTGGAGTGTTTTATGGTTAATAAGTGGTTAATAAAGATTTTTATGGCTTTTAGATGAAAATAGAAGGGAAGTGAGTTTTTAGGCCAAAACCCCCTATGATTTGTGGTCATAACTGTGGATGCGAGACGATGATGAGGAAGCATCCTAATAGGCAAAATGACACCTATTACTATTATTAATGTTGTTAATCTCATTCCATTTCGGTCAAAACATGTCATACGAGTTAAAAAAGAGAGAGATAAAACAACGTAGTTTTTATCTAGTTTAAAATTTTAGCCTGTTCTGGAAATTTCGCTCAAATTCTAGCAGGAACGTTCCGGTTTCGTTTCGCCCATCTCGTTCCAGCCAAATAGTATTTTTTTAAATAATAAATAATTTTACAATATCAATCATATCTTTAAATCTGAACGTTAAATTGAGATAAAATTTTACGAGGAGTCTCTTGACATATTTATATATTATATTAAAATTTATTTTTTGAATTATGATTTGAACTAATTTTTTGAATTAATATATTTAATTATATATATACATAAACAATATAACCTCGAAACGGAGCTCTGAGATATTTTGAAACCCAAATATTCCGTTCCAATTGAAAAAACAAAGCACTAACCGAAATAAAATTGACAACCTTGATTAATATTGCTTAGATTTTTATATTAAAAACAAGAAAAAAAGAGAAAAAAAAATCAGGCAAAGGCCTAGTCTTCTAAGCCTACTCGCACCTAGGATTTTTAATTAAGGTTAGGCATTTGAGTCTGTTCTATTTTCGCTTTAAATTTTTAGATTTTTTTTATTTAAATTTATTTTTTTAAAATTATTATTTTAAAACATTATAAATATATAAAGATGTTAAATTCTTAAATTAATTAAGAATATATTTTAGATACTATTTTATTAAATATCATTTAATTTTTATTTTATTTTGAATAAGAGTATACTAGTGTTTTTATAGTATTAGCAAGTTTTTGCTCTTTACAGTCCATTATTGATATGTTTTTTTTTAAAAAAAACATATGCGATTGGTTTGTTGATGATGTATATTTTATTTTTGTATATTTAAATAAAATTTATTTTAAAAATAATATTACTAGCTCCAATTAGGCTCATGGTACTGAGTTTGATGACTTAACTCAAATTGATTGGTATCGATAAAGAGATATTATCAATTTAATATTTGGAAAAACTTTGTTTCATATCCATTAAATTTTAATTTCATAAATAAAAATTTATTTGCGTATAAAAAAAATACGTGTGTGTTTTTCTTTATTTAAATCTTTTAGTTTTCAGCTCAAATCTGCAGCGAAATAGAGGCTAATCACCTAGTATATGCTAATTCATATACACGAGGAAATTAAAGGATGATTTTCATTTAATTTTATTAGCAATAAGGAAAGCCTACACGCAAGAGAGAAGGTTGGCACGTGCGATTGGGTGGGCTCAATGAAAGTTAGGTTTATGTGTGGGGGGGTGCATGAAAAGCATATATAACCGCTTTACGGTTTAGAAATGCCAAGATTGGCATGTTTGATTACCCTTTTCATTTTCTCTTTGATTCCCGCTAACATATTGGATTTTACGTGCTTATTATTTATTTATTTATTTATGTTTTCTTTTTATATTTTTAATTATTACTAAATTTATATTTTCATTATCATAAAAGTGAAATTTCCCAAATTCAAAATCTTCAATTGTTCGATCGGATTTTAGTAAACTTTGGACCTATTATTGCTTGATTTTGTAAATCATTTTCCATGTTTAATTAATTTATAGAGACACACATTTTTATTATATTATATCAGTGAGGCGATAAACCTAGGAAAAATAAAGAAGAAGATATGGGATTTTCGAAACTCCCTCTTGGTATTCAATGACATTTCTTGCATCATCTTTTAGGTACTGAGATAAAATTACTTTAACATGTTTTAATTAAATCATCTACATTTAAATTGATATTTTAGTAAAAGAAAATATTTTTGTTTACAGTCCATCCTTGGTTTTATTACTAAGTTGTGGAAGAGATACGGGATGTAGCTAGTAATAAGAAAGAAATTCTATTTTTTATTTCTTTTCTATAAATTCTAAATGTGATCTATAGATTTTTAACTGGTCAAACTGAAAATAGGCTTTTAATCTTTAGAAATCTTAATTTGATTACTGAAGATTTTTTTTAATTAATAATAGTTTTATATTATTAATTTCGATCATGTGTAACGTCTCATGAAAAAACCTCAATCATGTTATATGAAACAAGTAAAAAACAAATTACAAAAAATAAAGATTCATCATTAAATCTCTTATCTCCAAAATTTTTGATTTTGGATTTTGTTTCCAAAACCCTGGATTTTGAAGACGCCCGTCATATTGTGAGACGATCAAAATGAAGAGAGAAATGGAAATGTGGAAGAAAAGACGTGTTATTATCAAAATGACAAGCTAGTGAGCTAATGTTTTGGAGAAAGACATTTGTTTCCATCAACTCGATCGAATCTATTTGTGGTTAGTTCATTATAAATCACAAGGAAATGAGATGGACATACTGCTAACTTGAAAACTCCATTAGACAATCTATAGAGACTAACTAGTTTTCAAATTATGCAGACAATCTGATCTCCAATTCTTAATTGAGATAGTGGGGCATTGTCATTCAGATTTTAAATTTGTGGATGAAAGGTAATGAATCTTTTTCAATCTTGTTTACTACATGCATGTACTTATCCAGAGAGAGAGAGAGAGAGAGAGTAGATATATATGCATGAGGATATATTGCTTAGGAAGATTGTTTACTCTCTTTTAAAACATGTAACCTAGGCATATCGACATATAATTAAAGATTTAAATGTGTTGTCACCGAAAACAGGGCACCCAATAATATATAAATAAATTCACAGAAGCCGACATACGTGAGACAAATAAGTACCAATCAATGAAATGTTATTTCCTCGTAATGCTTGGAGATCCCATTGGTGCTTTTGCTTTGTGCTCTTAAAGAGGTTCTATAACATGTTAGGGAATAAATGGTTTAAAAAAAATATTTTATATTTTTTATTTTTATTATTTATTTTTTATGTTTTTAGATTATTTTGATGTGATGATCATAGTTGTCAATTTCATTTTATTTCGGCCAAAATGGTTGAAATGTTTCATACCAATTAAAAAAACAAGACAAAACGACATTGTTTTTATTTCGGTCCGTTTTGGATTTTTTGGCCAAATACTGGCTCGAAACATACCGGTTTCGTTTTGGCTAAATAATATTTTTTTTACATAATAAATAATTTTTTATAATATCAATCATATTTCTTAATCCGAGTGTTAGATTAAGATGAAATTTTACTATAAGTCTCTTGTCATATTTACATATATTATGTTAAAATTTCAGAGCAATCAGAGAATGTAACCTTGCGAGATTGATAATAATATTCTTGTTATATTATACATGTTCATAATTTTGTTTAGAAAAATCATTTTATTGTGTTTTTTTAGATTAAATTGCACAATTATAAATAATTTTATTTTTAAATTTGAACAAAAAAAAATGAATTAATAAATATATATAAATAGTACAATCTTGAAATAGGACGTCGAAACACTCTAAAGCCGAAACATTTCATTCCAATTGAAAAAATAAAACACCAACCGAAATGATATTGACAACTTTGGTGATAACATTAAGAATAATTTATAAAAAGTAAAAAATATATTATTTTAATATATTTCTATAAGAAAACCATAGTTTCTAACCATCATTTTAGTGATGTTGGTTGTATACCATGCATTCTTTCAGATTATTTAAGTATATATTCAGGATGCATGCCTGTATATATTAGCTTTAATACATAGCTTGGCCCGCAAACCAGAAAAGCCATCGCAACTGAAATAATTAAATGCGAAAGGACGAAGACATAAATGCACGAAAACATTATATAACGTTTTTTTGAAAAATGAAACAGTACAATAAAATTTCTAAAAAAATTATAGTTCTAAGAAAATGGTGTGGTTTGAAGAGAACCACTATTTTAAATTGTTTTTATTTATTTTATTATAATCCCGATTTATTTTAAAAAGTTATTATTTAGAACCACGAGTTTAATAATTTAATTAGAAATTCAATGTTGTCGATATATTTCCATTCTTCTTAGTTCACCAAAAAAACTTTCATGTCCTTCAAATTCATCAATAAACTCCAAAAACCTTTCCAAATCTCTAGTATCTAACGTTTTTCCATCTCGGATCATAGAATTGTATCACATGACTTCAAGAGACATAACATAATGATAAAGAACTAATAATCTACATATTAGGTCTCAAATTCGAGTTAAAACATAAACATGTTGTAAGAGTCTAGAACATACAGAGTTTTACTCGTTCACTTGAACCTATAAAATATATTTTCCGAGAATTAAGTTTCCTTGCATCTATTTTTTTTTATCATATAGCAAAAAAAAACCAAAAAATCATAATCTCATAAAAAGATATTACAACAAAATTTGAAAGAGATTCATTATTAATAATATATATATCTAAACGGAGTCATGTCGGAGGTGAAGTCCATGGCTTCATGAGAAACAACCTTAAAATCAAAACGAATTAGTGTGGCTGTTTCACTTGTTAAGACAAGGAGAGAAAATATGGGGTTGGTGTTGCTATCACAACCGTTGGAGGAGAGTAATAAGGAGGATTATCACATTGTCCATGCAGTCTATGTAAAATAATTTAATAAAAGGTTAATGTACGTTAAATTTTATTGTTAAATTTGGATTTATTTCGATCTTTATGTATTATTTTTCTTTTATTTATTTATTTGACGTGTAATTATTCTTCCAGTAATGAAAGAGGTGCTAAAACTTGTAATTTTTTTACTATGAATTACAATGACATGACCATATCCTAAATTATTCTAAATTATACATTTTTCTCCTCGCTTATAACCTTATCCTTAATGTTGTACCTTTCTTGTTTATTTTTTATTAAATCCTCAACTGTAGGATATTTATGTATTTATTATTTATTTATCATTGATCTAGAATTTTACTCTAATATATAAAAATAACATAGAAGAATCCTCGTGAAATTTTAGCTTGATTTAACAATTTAATTGAAATTTATGCTTGATATTGTAAAACTAAATAATATATATAATTTTACGCCAAAACCTAAATTTGCATACTATTTTATTTACTTACCTTATCGAAACTAATTCATTAGGGACTTCCATTCATAATCATAGTAACTTTCTGCCTTTTTCAAAGTTTATTTATTTTGAATTTTACCCGGGTTTTAAAGAATCGTTTTATTTTTCCCTTCTTCATATATAGAAAAAATATATTATAGATCTTAGAAAAGATAAAAAAAAAAATATATGGTTTGCATTCGGGGTACTTCTATACTTTCACATGAGATTTTGGGTAATTACCAAAGTCATGGGGTGTGTTTAGTATTCTTACATTTACTTGTTATTTTTTTATTTAAAAAAGTTGTTGACACGTACTCATTACATGACAATGAGCAGGTGGCATCGACACAATTTAGATGATGTGTGTCACGCTACTTAGGTCCTAAATATGATGTTCTACCATGTTTTTTGAAGTGTCACTCTGTCTTATTTGTTATGGTGTGGTGTGTGTCAACATATGGTGGTCAGATCATCATCGTTAGTTTTTTTCCTCTCTTGCTAGTTCTAATTTTAGTTTTTTTTTATTTCACTGATTTTTTTTATTTGAGTTTATCATAGTCTTGTGACCTAAGTTATGAGTTTTGTATGTTTTTTTTTTGGATAGAAGTTTTTTTTTTGGTTAATGTTTGGTTTTTGAAGATAATATTCTAAATATTTATCTATAAATTTTCATTTGTTTTATACAAATAAACTTTATATTTTAAAAGAAAAATATTCGCTTTTAAATAATATCTCTTATATGTTTGGCCTTGCGTAATATTTTCTAGGGTGTGATTTTATTCAATTAATTTTATTTATGTTTTTTATTTATATTATATTTTATTAATTTATCACCTTTAATTTTGTCCAATATTTTAATTCCTTCTTTAGAGAAGGAACGTTACTATGCGGTGAGTACTCTCTCAAACTTATTCTTATGCAATTGTACCCTCAAGTAACCTTATCCTTATGCAATTGAATCCTTGAAAATCATTAGTGGCTAATTAGCTTTGTATCCAAAACCATCCATTGCATTTCGACTTTCGAGAGTGAAGAAAAAAAATAAAATTAGAACATGGTGTTCACTAGATCCTCGGATGTCAATCACTAGTCAACCTACGACATCTACAGATTAATTGGTTTCTTCTTTTTCCTCTTTTCTTTGTCTTGGTTTTCTCGTTTACTTTAACCTTCTGCATGTTTCAAATTTGAATTTTTATAAATTAATTAATTTTTTATGTTTTTTATTAATACGGGTGTCCTACCAGCTTACACGTACCTTGATTAATTTCATAGATCCTAAAGTTAACAATCATGTAAATCTCAAGTAGTCATCATATTAGTAAGCTCGAACATGAGACCACAAAAAAAAAAAACCCTCTTAATACCAAGATCTTATCAGTGGGTCATCTACAAATAATTATTTTCTTATGATTTTATATTGTTTTGATGTCCGGTATATAAAATATAATTTTTTAATATATATTATTTTAATTTATTATTAAGCAGAAATTATTTTAAAAATCAATAATTATCATATATTTCAAACATCCCGGTATATCTTGAAGAGTTTTAATTTAATTTAATTTGGGATATTAACCCTGAATTGAAAAAAGAAAAAGGAAAAAGGTTACTTTGGCAACTACATGCAATCCGGAATGATGGATGATTTTAATGTCAATCTGTCGTCTGTTGGATTGACGGTCACGTGAATCCCACCCTCCCCCTCCCACGTTACCACCTTCCCATCAAAAAATAAAAAATCTAATTATTTTCTCATCTGCCCCTCACGTGCCAAAGCTGGCCCTCCCTTTTTCTTTTACTAAATTTAAGACCACCATAGCCTGCAATGTACAGAGAAAAAAAAATCACCTTTATAGTTTAGTTGTAATTGCACATGATTGTCGAGTTTAAAAAGATTATATTTTATATCCTAAATAAATATGCACATGTAATAGTTTACATTTTGTAATTCATTCGTCATAAATTAATAAACATTAAGTAATTGTTTACAGATTTGAAAATTATTCTTTATTTAATGATCAAAGAGTCCATATTTCATTAAAATAACAATTCCAAATTGACCCATTCAAATTCACATTTAACACTTCACAATATTAAATTAAAAAAAAAACAAAAAATATATAATATTCATTGTATCTCTAGTTGTTTTTTTTTCTCTCTCACACAAATTACCTAATATATAATAGGCGTGGCGTTTTTACTGTAGCTCCGGTACTGTAGCATGTGAGTGTGTGCACTTTGGATTGTAATATTGTATTTTTGGGTCGGTTCGGTTCTTGGTTGGTTTGGTTCGGTTGGTTTGCCGGTTTTCCTAATTTTTTTTTAATCATTTTTGCATAGTGAAATTGCGCTTTTAGCCCTCAAAAAAGAAAAAGAAAAAAAACCGGTTATGGGTGGAGGGGCTCCGCGGTAATTGCACAATTTTGGACCGGACCGGTCCGGTCCGTTCCGCCTACCTTTTCATTATTTTATATTTAATTAGAAATGACTAATTACAGGTTTGACCCTCTAATAAGATAAAATTGCTGACTTACGCACAGGGCTACACGCCCTACCTTTTCATAATTTTTTATTTAATGATCAAAGAGTCCATATTTCATTAAAATAACAATTGTAAATTGACCCATTCAAATTCACATTTAACACAATATTAAATTAAAAAAAAATATATAAAATATTCATTGTATCTCTTGTTTGTCTCTCTCTCACACACAAATATCATTATAAATTGAGTTTAATTTGTCACTTGATGAAATTAAATATGATTTTATAAATTAGGTTTGTTAAAATTGAAAGAAATGATGGGTAATTCAATGGACACCAGATATTTTTCTTTTCTATTTAGGGGAATTGAGTTATTTGGAATTCAAAAAATAATAAGTTGTTAAGTTTTATTATGAATTATTTATTGGTTTGTGTAGATTAATTGTGATTTACTTTTAAGAAATAGTTGAATTTATTATTGATATGTTTTATTATTATTTAAGTATTTGTTAGTTACTAGTCATAAATTTTAATTTACATAATGGTTAGCTAGTTGAACTCTCTAATGTGTTTGATTAATTATATTAGGGTGATAATATTTATTAATCTAAAAAAACATTATTATGAATGATTGTTCTTAGATATATCAAGAGTCAAATGATGGATTCTATAAAAAGTATTTTCTTTGATGGGGTTGAGAGTCTTGTTAATTTTATACTTTTCAATTAAAAGAATATTAATTATAGTAAAATTAGATGTCAATATGTCAAGTTAAGAATTAAAAATTCTACTATGAAGATGTGAAAATGCATATACCTCAAATGTTTTTTTTTATCAAGAAGTACTTAGATTGGTTTGCATACAAAGAACCCTATTTTTCATGCACAACTATGTTAGCAATGATGATTGATTTAACTTTTGATTCTATCAATAAAAATGGGGATGGGTGTGGTGGGTTATAGAAGTACGTTGATGGATCGAACAAAAATTAATCAAAATTAATTAATTGAAGATTAACATCAAGTCCTTTTAAGATTAAGAATAAAATATAGATGCAATCAAGATTTTTTACAGATTTTAAAAAACTATGAACTACTATGAGATAGGTGTACACCTTATAACAAATTATCACCCATAACAAAAGTGTTTACCATCAAGTTTGATTTAGAGCTAGGTGAGGCTGATTATAATAAGATTCAACGAATGGGGAAAAAATAAGTTACCTAATAGGAATAGATTGAAAGATAATTATTATGCAACCAAGTCCATGATGAAACCTCTTGGCCTATGACACAAGAAATTAATATGTATTTAAACTTGTACATGTTATGCTACAATGAATATGCAAATGCTAATAAATATAAAATCTATGAATATACTTGATATAAACTCAATAGTGGTAGATGAAGGACAATTATAACATGTAAAAAAATAAAATACTTTATAATTACCACTTCCTAATTAATCTTAAAATACAAAGGTTATTTATGTGTCCTAAAACTGTTTAACACATGATATGACACCATTCACACGATGAGATGAGTGGAGTCATGGTGCACTCTTTTAATGATGAAGCTTGGAAGTAATTCATTAAAGTATATCCTAAGTTCTTATTAGAGCCACGGAAAATACAACTCAACTTATGTATTGACAAATTTAATTCATTGAGGTCTTTTTTTGAACCCTACTCTTTATTAGTCGATCATCCTAACAACTTACAACTTACTTCTAAAAAAATGTTTGAAGCTAAAATTAATGTTTTATATATATATATATATATTCATACATAGGCTTCACAATCCAGATATGAACATATATATTTCTCTTTAGCAATTGATTAATGAGTTGAATCTGTTATGATTAGTTGGAGCTTTGAAGCATGATATCTTCATAAAACATACCTTTCAAATAAAATAATAATTATATGGACTATAAATGATTTTTCTATATATGTAATGATGTTGGGTTAGAGCAATCATGAAAAAATCAACTTATCCATATTACATGCATAATAATAAGGTCTTTACCTTATACAACGATGAAAAAACTCCTTTTTTTTTCACTGAAGGTTATTGCAAAGTCATCATCAATTTAGAAATAACAAAAAGCATAATGACTTGGTAAGTTTAAAGAACTAATATTCAATTTGTTCTTATAATTAAGTGTTATGCTAATGTTATACTATTCTAAACCTTTATTATTTTATTTTCTTACCTACTTTGTATGTAATATATTTAAATCATATATGAGTTAACTATTGGTTGTACTAGATTGTGAGACTTTTAGTACAATTCCCATGTAAGAGCAATGAAGAAGGTCGAATCACCAGATATATAGAAATGGAAAAGGTATCGACTAAATTATGTCACAGAACAAAGTATCTTCAATTTGTTGTCTAAAAAAGGTTTACAAAGCACTTAGAAACCAATAAATAAATTGAAAGATAATAATACAAAATCATGATTCAATTAGAAAGCTCATATTTCGCTCTTTTTTTCTTCAAATTTTAATCACATGTTTAGTAGTGAAACTTTTAATAAAAGAAAACTCATGTCAAGAAAGATGATATAGGAAAATAAAGAAAGTATGTCCATAAGAAAGGTAACATGTTTGATGTGAGTATTTTAATAATTATCTTTCATTTTAGATAAATAACATGAAATGTAATTGATTTTTGATACTTGATTTTTATTTTGTTTTATAGAAGATAAATAATGCCAATATGACTAGGAAAATTATTCAAAAGACTTTCGCTCCTGATTACTGATGACAGTTTTAGGTTTATTCAAGTGTTGCACCCTATAAAAATCAAGTTTATAGTTTGCATATGATATTAATATGAATTAAAAGAGGGTCATCCCAAGCTATTCATCATAAGAATTAACTATATTGTAGTTATCAATTTATGATTTCTCATACCCGGATAAATTGATTTATGCTAATCATATTTGGAGTTAATTATACATCATGCAAATTGTTTGAATTTACTTTACTACAATTTGGGGTTTAAATTAATAGGTTTTACAATTTTGGGATGGACATGGTTGATAGTTTTAGTGTGATGGCTCTACGAGTTAACAATGTGTTGTCGCGTCAACATTATTATTCTTATATTTCTAAATTAACCTGCGTCGATCCTGAATAGACTACGTTCATGAATGCTTTTGAAAGCTGCAGGAATTACCATCATTTTGTGATATGCATATATCACAGGATCACGAGTGATGCCTGCATTACTCCTCAAATTATCTTTGACCGGAGTCTTGGTTTCTAAGAATTTAAGATTATGCAAAAAATGTATAATATATAGAGAGAATTACTCACTAATGACTCATCTCATTTGATTGTCATTTTCTTTTTAATTAATTTCAGAAATTAAAGTGGTGTTAATTTAAAACTATGACTAAGATTTAGGAGCAGAATAATTTCATGTTTTCGGAGGTAATATATGAAATTAATTATGCATCAATTCAATAAATATAATTTATATTAAATTTTAAGACATTTCTAGAGTGAAAGCTCTTCAGGTTTAAAAAAACTTGCACACTACTTATTTTTTTATGATATAGAATGGGGTAATGAGATTTAAACTCGTGAATGTTTGGTCAACAAATCTCTAATATCATGTCAAAAAAATCATCTTATTAAAAACATAAGCTATTAGATAAAATCTAAAGATACAATTTGTATTTATTTTTCCGCTAACATTGATTTTGAACTTAATTAAAGTTGATGTAGATTAATTACTCTTATGAAAACGTTTGAAATCAATTGGGAAAGATACATAGAATCACAAATGCAACTTCCCATCTTCATGTTTTCTTCTTCAATAGCACGAGCAAAATGTTCGAACATCACTAGCTACGATCACAACTCTCGACTCCTAATGAGCCTTTTCGATTCTCAGCTAGCATGCAACGAGTGATATGTGTATCTTGAAGAGGCACGTCGACATATTTTAGGTGCGTAAGAGAAACTATATTCATTATTCACTCAATCACTCGACACACTCTTTGGTTACGTACATGAATCATGGATAAAAAAACTATTCATCATGAATCAAGCTGCTACTCTCTGACAGCTCTTGGCGAACAACAACCAAAATAAAAATGGTTTCAAGAATTTTTGTTTTATTTTTTCATGCTGCAAAAAAGAACAAGTTATTTTTTTTTTTTTGGATTTGGGGAAACTTTATTCCTCGAAAAACATATTTTACGGGTCTAGATTAGCATGTAAAACTCTAGTTGTCCCAAGCTTTTACAAAAAATAAACGTCATGACTCGAATTCAAAACTTGTTGTACATATCTTAAACCTTTTGTCATCATGTTATACCTTTTAGGGACAAGTTAATTGTTTATCATATAGGGTTTTGAATTCTACAACTTCGATGTGTATGCATGCTAGGAGAATAAACTACAAATCATGATGGGAAATAATTATTTTAGGGAATGAAATTATATGATGAACATGAATTTCTTGTAGCTCTAACCCTAAAAAAATAAAAATAAAATCTGAATGTCACTGTTATGGTGGTGCGAAGGTGGTGTCGGTGGTGCAAATAGGTATTGTTGGTGTGGGAGGTTGTGCTGGAGATGTTGATGGTAGCAGAGAGTATACTGAATTATATATGTCATATGGTTTCACTTTCTTCTCTTTTTTTTGGTTCCTTTCGGCTTCCAATTAGGGCACATTAGCAGGTGCGCCTGTGATTGTTTTTTTCCTTGTATTATTGAAGCCTTGGGCTGTTGAAACTGCTTAATTTTTGTTTGAGGGACGTAATACCTACATGAACAAGATCTATCAACTTCGTAAATCTTAATTCCATGGCTCAATTTCAAACGAAGACAGCATATCAATAATGTTCCCTAAATTAATTCTTGAAGAAGTGATCTTCTCCTTGCTCCTTTAATTAAAATGACTGAAAAGAGGGACTTTGAGTTCATTTGGAGTAAATTATTATTATTATTATTATTATTATTATTATTATTCGCAAATTGCTTATGTTGACTGACATTTAAATCCACTTTTGTTACGGCTACGTTAATTACTGCCCATCGATATTAAATTATATCCAAACTTTCCCTAACTTCTAATATTGATTTCAATATATAAAAATAACAAATATGAATAAAAATAGAAAATATTGATAATTCACAACACCAAGGCTTTCTAGAATCTATCCCCCCCCAGAGGCCTTATCCCTCATCCAGAACAATATACAAACAAAGAAATAATAATAATAATAAAAAAAAGAAAAACAGCAAATACAAACATGAAACATCAACAGAGTTTTGCTGTCGATGTATTATTTTTAACTTTACTACCATAATTTTACATCCTTGTATCCATCAGTTGACACTGGGAGAGAAACTTTCTAAATACATACCAAAATAATTAAGGAATGTATTACAATGAGATTAAAAAAAAACAAATCATAAGGTGATGTGATATTTGTACCTACAATATAACCGTCAAAAATGTTGTCGGTAAATTCATATGTAATATTTAATTTATGACCTCACAATCAACTCTTACCTCCCTTTTTTCCATTTCTCTTTCTTTCATTTGCATTTTCTCTGGCAATCAATAACCTACTTCCCTAAAATTTTAACACAATTCAACATCTCCCAACAAGTTTAGCCACCAAAACACTTAGTTTGTTAACATTCGTGTATTTGTTCAAATTTTATTGATGATTCTCCACTTTATGTAAGAAAATCTATCCTTTTTTATTTGAACTTAATTTTAAAATGTTGATTTCTTTTGCATATTTTTGTAGTATATGTATTTTGTTTGGGTGTATACTTGTTTTATAGTATTTTCTTATAGAAATTTATTGTGTGGATTTATGATTTTTACATGTTAGAGTTTGTTTTATATTTCATAAAATTATATTTGTTTGTAAATTGATAAAATTTATGTCGAGTTTTTGACTTAGGTGTTTTGTTTGTGATGAAATAAATAATGATTTTTTTAAAGGGTTTGTTTTATATTTTATAAATTGTATTGCCGAGTTACAATTTTTGATAAATGTGTAGAAATTTAAATCTATGTACATATTTGATAATAAATTAACAGTACTATTAAAATAGATTGATTAAGTTTGAGCTAAATTATTTTTTTACAAATTTATTTAGTTAATATATTTAATTAACACATGTTGTCATCGATATATTCTAGTGACTATGGGTATGTTCCCTTTCTCTTAGTAGTTTTCATGATGTTCATTACATACATGTATATCGACGGAATGAGTCACTAATTTTTTTTTCCTTCCAAAATACATATTTTATTGTTTTTGTATATTTTATTTTTTGTCTATAAATCTGTTAAATCTGATAGTGAATAATAATAATAATAATAATACTTCTACTACTACGAGATATTATTACTATTATTGTTTTATAGAAACGAGAGTATATCCGGTTAAAGGAAACGCACAAACGCCAAATAGCAAAGTCAATAAAAGCATTTGCAATATTATAAGTTGTGTGAATCTCGATATTAGTCTCCTGTATCTAAATGATTTAAGAGATTCTTAGATAGATACAGTTCTTCGTAAGCATATTTTATAAAAAGGTTATTAATTCCTTTGTGTTTTTTTCCCCTCAACATTCTGGTAATAAGCTAGGATAGAAAGAGCTTAAAATCTAAGGATTTGATGATTTTCTAGTAGTGTGGTTGGACTTGATTTGGAATCAAGAATGTGTTTGGAAATGCAATTGGGAAATATTTTTTTTAAAAAAAGAAATTTTTTATTTTTTATTATTTTAAATTAATTATTTTATGTTTTTAGATCATTTTCATGTGATGATGTCAAAATTGATTTTTATAAAATAAAAAAAATTATTTTGATTCATTTCCGAACAAAAAACACTTTCAAAATTAACCTTAATTGCACTCCCAAATAGACACTAAAAATGGATTTTTTAAATTATAACTAGGGTTGGTATGCTAATAGAGAGAATTCAAATGATTTTATAAACTTGAACGGATTAAATCTTGAACATTTTGATCAAATTTATTCATAGAAATTAAAATGAATCTAGATTTTAAATGAAATAAAACTTATTTCACTCTGTTTCTTTTTGTAAAATGATTCAAATACTTTTGGGTCCATTGCTCAATGATATCCATATATTGTCCCCAATAGATATAACATGATAATAGAGAGTTTGTGATATGCATAATAAGTCTCGAGTTTAAGTCAGGGTGTATACCTCTTATAAAAGGTTGGAATAATCAAAGTTTTACTCGCTCACCTGGACTTATAAAATAAGTTTTCCGAGGGATAAAGTTTTCTTATATTAAAAAAAAAAATCCAAATGTTGTGCCAATAAAAAACATAGCAAAAAAAAAAAAAAAGGAGTTCAAATATGGCACCTATAAAATTGTATCTTTATCAAAGTTTAAGAGATGTTTAACATTTAAGTTTGAATAAAATATTTCAATAAAATATTAATATTTTATAAACATAAAAACAAAAATCTCTCAGTCCCGGCTTATGAATCCACAAAGGAAAAATATATCTTCCTTGTTCATGGATGCTTTTGCAATACACGCAATTTCCCAACTGTTATTATACAATCTCAGGCCCGGCTTTCAAGAACAAAAAATGTTCATGATAACATCAATAAACAAACTAATACATCATTATCGACGGAAGGACTTTTCACATTAATATATAAAAGTTAATGGCTTTGACTATTCCTCCTCTGTATTGTGATTTATGAGAGCTGACTCCAATATATTAAACTTTTCTATTTATTTTCTGCTATTTCAGTGTGGTTGTTAATTCTCATACGAGGAATGTGATAACTTTGAATTACAAACATTGAGGGTATGAGTGTTCATCTGCAAGAATTTATATGTTTATTTTTTATAATTATTTCCAAGCAGGTGATATGAATGTGGCTTTTAAGGTTTTATCGTTTGATATATAATGATAAGTTCCAAGATTTATGACTTCAATCAATCCCTATGGGCCTGTTTGGGAGTGTGGTTGCGGTAGCTTTTTAAAGTGCTTATCGTGTCGAAATACATCAAAATGATGTTTTTTTATTTTTTAAAAATTATTTTTGAAATCAGCACATCAAAATGATCTAAAACACACAAAAACATATTCATTTAAACTAAAAAAAAATAATCAAATTTCGGCCAAAAACCGGTGGGATCGCAATGCCAAACGGGCACATAAGAATCTAGTCCAACTTGAAGGTGTAGCTAATAGGTTGTCTAAATAAAATCATTTGGTTTGCGACGTGAGTTATTAATGTGTATTTGCAGGTTTTAAATTTTGAGGTAAGCTCCTATTAAAGGAAGGTTGATGTGAATCTCTTGAACATACGATTAAAAAAACTCACACGCAAAGATATTAATTTTTTTAAAAATCAAGTAAATCAGATTTGATAGGAGTGTGACATTTATATCAAGACATCAATACTATTGCTTTCGAACCTCCACCTAACGAATAACAATTCACGAATGAGAATTATAAATTGACGCCACACAACTACATATAATATTGATAAGATTATCATCAATTTATTGTTTTTGGTAAGATACATATAAATGTAATTCTTTGATGGATTAATTTCTTCAATATAATATTTTATCACTAAATTTTAAAAATATTTTTATAAAAAAAATTATTTAAAATTAATTTTTTTTAGTATTTTTAAATTATTTTTCATATACTAATATCAAAAATAATTTTTTTTTTTTTTTAAAAAAAAATATCATTTTAATATAATTATAAACAAAAAATAATTTCACCACACTCCAAAAAAAAAGGCACGAAATCGATAGATGAAGTCTTTATAGGTCAATGACATGTACTGCTCGGGTCATTTTTAAACTTCATAGATTTCTATCTTAAAAGTGATTGTGATTTATGATACCAAGTGCTGTTGCTAGAGACATGGAGAGGCTCAAGTCGTAGAAGCAATTTTGTTTGTATATATTATTATTATTATTATTATTATTATTATTATTGATCTTTGTGTGATGACTTGACATGGAAACAATTTTGAGTAAAGTTATCTTGGACTCTTTCAACTAAAAGTCTAAAGCGAAGTTGGTGACTTCAATTAATTCTTATCCAGATTATGTTTGATGCCATCGGTTATAGATAACAACAACATTATGATTTAGAATGTGGCTCAGCTGATTAGATTTTGATCTTGTTTTTTTTTAGTGATTATCAATTCAAGTTCCTAAGGTCATTAAAGATTTTAACTAATTAATAAAGTATTCGCATTATAAATAAAAAAAAAATTGTATACATACCCAGCCCTCGTATGTTGCAATACAACCTAAGAAAAGATAACATTGAAACATAGAAAGTTTCAAATTAATCCCTCCCAATTAGTATACAAAATCCCACTAGAATTCATCCTAATTGCATGTTTGCACATGAAATCAACCGTAAATATAAATTTTAAATTAAATAGGCAACTCTCACCTAATGATGTTAGGGCCTACCAAACGTTTTCCTCTTGAAGGATTCTATCTTAGATAGTATATTTATTTATGATCTAAGCAACCAAAATCCTGTTGTGTGTGTGTATATATATATATATATATATTGGCTTAGAATTCAAGCCCGTGACACTCCTGCTTCACCAAACCTCGATTATTTAAAGGGTTCCCTTACTTCTTCTATTGGTCGAAAAAGTTGAAACCCACCCATGTTGAGCATATATCATAAGAAAATCATTACAATTATGTCAGCTGTTCTTTATTCCAAAGGTGCCATTCATGCCGAACACTAGTCATCCATGGTGTTTATTTTTGTAGGGAAAACAAAAACAATCTAAATTAAATGAAGAGAAATCTTCATTGGTAATCGTAATTGGACTTAACCCCACTTCAATATGAAATTAGATTGATGATAAGATGATTACTGGCTTACCTCTTCTGCTTTTCTTTCTTTTAATTTTCTATAATGATCTAATATACTCTTAGCTTATCGGATGATAAATCAAACTATCCACAACAAAACTCTCTTTCTTTTGAGAAAAAAACATCTATCAGTTCAGTTAAAAGTACTTGTTTAGGCTCATAAAGTACTGTAATTAGCATGATTAATGATGTCTTGTTTTGGCTTGTCGACATTCCAACTCTTTAGAGTTCTTCTACCAACTCAATTTACCTAATTAAAAGATATTAGCAGCATCAAATCACATAAAAAGGCTTACATATTATGTTTGTGGACGAGTGAGACAATTCTTTTTAATTCACACACCTGCTTTTGATCAAGGATTTAAGAATCCAATTAAATTAAAGACGTTGAGGAGGATGTAACATGGAAGTCACTATATGTTTATAGATTATCTTCCTGCGTTTCTAATAAAATATTTTATAATTAAGAGCCAATAAGTATTTCCAAATCTCGTGTTTCAACCAATAAGTATTTTATAATAATACAAAAAGGACGCGTGCTCTAATCCAAGATTATTATTTAGGGCATATATAAATAAGACAATTCTTAGCTCCTTCTTCTTCTTCTTGGGACCTGAGGAAGAGACAGCCACATGTCCTTCTCAGAGTGGGCCATTTTCCTCTCAGATGATCACATTAACTAAAGGGACCAACATTCTCATGGTATGGCTCTGCCCTTTTCGATTTAATTTTACCTTCTTTTGCTTTTGCTACTTTTTTTTTTCCTTTTTTTTTTTTTGCCCACACAACTACATTAACTCAAAAATTTATTCATGGGTGTTTTTTTAATGAGCTTTTGTATCAAAAGAATGAATTAAAATCAGAAAATCATGTGGATTCTATTAGATGATTTGTATCACCTAAATTAGAATACGTATTTTTTTATATATAAAAAAAGGTGTGGAAAATAAAAATTTGAAAGAAGTAATAAAAGCGTTTTGAAATTTCAAAGGAGTGATTTGTTTGGGCCTTACAGTAATGGGCCCACATAGAAAAGGACCTGAAATTATTGAAAGCATCAGAGCACTAGTTGTTGTTATTGTACAAAATGCTGATATGTATTATCAAGCATTGTGTATAATGTTCGAGTGTGCGTGCGTGCCTGCCTGTAAGGTGGTCCTCTAGGGGGTCCACGTGGCACGGCCGGCAAGGGGTGGCCATGGCCACGTGGGAGAGGTGGTCCAATGGGATCTAGACTTGTTTGAAACATGACTCCTGTCTGTAAAAGAAAGGTGACAGGCTGTTGAGCAAGAAGGCTTGGGAGAGGGCAAGTGAATTGATATTTTTTTTTGGTTTTTTTTGGTTTAGGGTTTTAGTGAGGAGGTAGCCTAAAAGTTAAAGAGAAAAGGTGTTGATGTTTTTGCTTTAGCAGCTTTGTGAGGTGGGGCTAATTTTCTTAGTCAAGCTTTGAAGACAAATGCTACATTATATGATCATAAAAAGTGCTTTTTGATAAGGGGACAATAAATAAATAAATTATATATATAAAGGGCCTATTTGAGAAAAAACAAAGTGTTTAGCTGAGAAGATAAAAATATAAAATAAATAAAAAACATTTATTTAGAGTAAATTTATATACTAATAAATTTTATAAAAACATTATACATTTTCACAATGAAAATCGTTATCTTATCTATATACAATAATTAAAGACTATCTAGGACCCAAGCTAGACTATTATTGATGTTTGGCAAGGTCAATCCCTACCATTTACTAGTAAAGGTTTGTGCTTCTGTTATTAAGAGCCTTCCAGGTTTTTATCTTAATTTTCTCACATATGAGAGAAACAACAAGTAAATCCCCATGATAAAAGTAAAAAATAAAAATAAAAATAAAATATGTGAACATTTACATAATCAACTACGAGAAAGGAACACACTTCTAACGCTGTTATGAAAGTGGGCAAAGGCCCAATGAATAAAGGTACGCTCACCTAATAAAATTCTGTGTCTGATTTAAGAAATAAAAATAGAATATATATATATATATATATATATATATATATATATATATATATATATATATATTATAGGTCTGTGATGTGAGCATTACAAAAATAGACGACGGATAAGGAATATACTACTTGCATTATGAAGAAGCAGGCCCAATCAAAGCCTTAACCTTGACTGCTTTGAGCCCA
Source organism: Salix udensis (assembly GCA_029204005.1). Lineage (NCBI taxonomy): Eukaryota > Viridiplantae > Streptophyta > Magnoliopsida > Malpighiales > Salicaceae > Salix > Salix udensis. Next base: position 9,670,901 of record CM055025.1, read on the forward strand.
TTCAAATATCTTACATATAAACAAACAAGCCCATAGTCTAAGTTGTTTCTTGGATCAAAACTAAGAATTTCGACTTTGGGCCACAAACACTAATACAATAACCTACAGGTTTTAAACTGGGCCCATTCAAATTAAAATAATAAGTAGTAATACCAGTAAAATCTTTAAATATAAAGAACAAATTATTTGTCTTGAAATTGTATCTCTTTTGTCATAGACTCATAGATTATAATGATGGTTTAATTGATTGATTGATAGATAGATGGATTATGCAGCTGGGAAATTTTTTTAGGCCTTGGTTTGAGAATTACATGATAATTTTTGTCTCAAGGCTTAATCTATTATTCATTAATCAGAATCTCAAATGCTCATTAACGAGAGTTATAAGAAAATAAATTCTCATAAACTATTTTAAAATAAATAAATAGTTGTAATGCATGAAAACTGACCAAAACATGCATTTACTTAAACCAGATTTTTATTAAAATCGATCTCCAGAACAAAACAAGAATAATCTGGATTTTCTTTTCGCTAAACATTATATAAACGTAAATCTTACAAAGCAAATAAGCTGGATAGAAACCCCAATGATCCAATCAAGTTTGAGCATCGGCTTTGACAATGCAGCCTAAGAACTTCAAGCAAGTATCAGAAAAGGAGCAAGAATTAGCGTTCCCTGACTTGCCTTTCTTCTTGTGTTTGAATAATCTCTTAAATTTTCCTACAACACTCTTACTACCCTCTTCTTCTCTTGTAAAAACATAGCTCCTCAGGTATCTTTGGCGGCAAACATAATTATCGGGGCTCCCGGTAGAATCTGAGCCAAAAGAGAAGATCTTGCCGCCCTCCGCCGTCACCTTCTGATAACCAAAATGCTGGAAAGAAAGAGAGGAAGCAATGTGATCGGTAGGTTTCGCAGAAATCCCATCTCCTTCTTTCGCGACGCTAAAACTCTGTACAAATCTTGCTTGGGACTTATCCCACTCAGGTTTTGCAGACAGAATTCTTGACGAGGATTTCTCTGCATGGGAGCTCATCATCTTTGTTTCAATCTTCGTAAATTGTGGTGATCGTATTTGCGTTGGTGCATATATTTATAAGAGGTGGCTGTGAAAGGTTATTTGCTACGCTACCGTGTCCTTCTCGTAATAGGAAATTTCAGCCGCCTGGTATATATATATATATATATATATATATATATATATATATATATATATATATATATATATATATATATATATATATATATATATATTGTATTATTTTCTTTTAGAAAAAAAAAAGAGAGGAAATTTCATAATTTTTGTTTAGTATAAGTCAATTGATAAATCAAAATAATGTAATGGAGAAATTGATAGAAAAAATAGTTTGGGTGTAAACTTACTAATATTTCCATAATTTTGTGATATATTAGATATTTGTCCCTTTTTTAAAATTATAAATATAATTTAACACTGTTATTTGACATCAAAAGTGATTGCAATTTAAGGTTTTTACACATCTTGAATAAAGTAAAAACATATCAATTTTACTATAATTCAAATAAGGTTAGAGTAATTATCTACGCTAATGTATACTTTCACATACTGAGCGGATTCTCTCCTATAATCAGTTTTAGAAGTATACATTCTCAAGTGGCCTTATATAATTCATGTATATATATATATATACCTTTGAACAAAACCTTCTCTTTAAACCCTAAAACGAATTAATTTTAAAAATCATAAAAAATGAAAATTTAATAAATAAATAAATAAGATATTTGGCGAAACATTAAAAAAAGATAGAACTAATTTGAAAAATAAAAAAATAAAAAAATTGAGAAAACAAATCTTGTTCATAAGTTTTCCTTAAAAGTGTTAGCAATTTATATCTATCTCTATCTATCTATCTATATATATGCAAAATGAAATTGGTTTAATTATTATTTTTTATATAAAGCGTAAAGCTATAACACTGAAAAAACTATAATTATTTATATTGATTTAAGATTTATATGTACAATTAAGCACCTTAATTTTTTTTCTTCATAACAAATCAAAATCTCAGTTTAGTCAGTTATCCCACATAACAATTAACATATTTTTTAATTGTTTCTAAAATATGACAGACTCTATCATATATTGTTTTCAATAAAAAGAGAAGTCTATCCCTTTTCTTTGCTGTTTTTTTTTTCCCTTTCTTTACCGTTTTCCTTAATCCAAAAAGTATGACTAAGGATGTAGTAGAGGACCTACCAGCTGGGGAAAAAAAGAAGCAAAGTCCTACACTACTTCGTAAAAATTTAAGATCGCATTAACAAAGTTGAAGCATACGAAGGTTTAAAAGTGCGGAAAGGATGAGAAAAATGTTTATTTATTGAAAATGAATTTTTCATGAAAATGAATTTTTCATAATTGTGTAAGCTACCACTTTTGATCAGTGTTATTAATCTTGTTTTGTTTCGGCTAAAACGGTTAAAATATTTTGTATCAATTAAGAAAACGAGATAAAACCACGTAGTTTTTATCTGCTAAAAATTTCGGCCCATCCTGGAAATTTCATCTAAATTTCGACCATAATGTTCTGGTTTCGTTCTGCTTGTTCCGTTTTAACCTAATAATATATTCTTTTAAATAATAAATAATTTTACAATATCAATCATATATCTTAATCCGACTATTACATTGAGATGAAATTTTACTAGAAGTCTCTTGATATATTTATATTTATATATATTATGTTAAAAATTTAGAGCAATCAAAAAATGTAATGACCTTGCGAGATTGATGATGTCATTCTTATAAAATTATAAATGTTCATAATTTTGTTCAGAAAAATGATTTTATTGTGTGTGTTTTTTCGATTAAATTGAACAATTCTAAATATATTTTTTTGGATTTGAACTAATTTTTTTAATTATTATATACATATACATAAACACTACAGCTCCAAAATGGAGCGTCGAAACGATTTAAAACCAAAACATTATGTTTCATTTGAAAAAACAAAATACCAATCGAAATGGAATTGATAACCTTGCTTTTGATCAATACATGTGTTACTACACCAGATGGACTCTCTCAAGTATATTATTTAAATCTCAAAAATTAAAAGATAAATCCATGCTTCTCAACGTACTTGATAATTTTTAATACTCCAAGTATCCAAATAAATTATTAAGTTTTACTTTTTAAATAATTGAAGAAAGTTATAAATGGCCATGTTATAACATTTTCTTTTTTTGGATTTTTCTTATTGAAATCTTCCTATATTCTTAAAAAACATGAAAAATCATGTACAATAAAAATATATATTTTATGCTGGCATACAATGATGTTTTCTTCTTTTTATTATAGTTTTGTCTTTATATATAATTAATTTCTTTTAAGAGCTATTTAGTAATTTAATAAATATAAAAATTATTAAACAAAACATATCAGACATATGCTTGTAAGGCGTCCATACATGAGACGCCACCGTATTCTTTAGGTGACGTGTGCATAGTTTCTCTTATAACCAAACACCGTTTTATACGGGGTGTTTTTTATTTTTAAAACACTTGCACTCCTTAAGTTTTTTTTTTTTTAATGTTGAAAACAAACAAAGTTCTGTCCGCAAATAATCCTGCCACCTGTGTAATTAATATGAAATGAAATCAGTTTTAGCTTTTTCTCACCCAGTAACAGAGAATATGAAATATTCACCTTGTGTCTTTACACTTTTTGTCCTTACCACATGTTCTTAGTGGAGATGAATTAGAGATATTTAACCTTCATCAGAATCATAAAATTTTATTAAATAATTGAGATATTATTTAAAATTTAAATATAATTCAAGATAAAAAAAATTATTTAATTAAGATTATTAATTTTTAACAAGATTATATTATATTTAATACACTACCAGAAAATCGGCTGATTCATACGGAGCTATCGACAAATATATTCCATCGGTATTTAGGAGATAATATTACAGCTAGAATGTTTGTCTCAGTATTTTACCAACATCTTTACCGGTGGAAGGATTCTGACAGTAATTCTTGATGGTAAATACTAAGAGAATTACAATGTGATTCAAAATACCACTGTTACTGATTATTCTATCAACAGAACAGTCCATCATCACTTTCTAGAAAGTAGAAAAGAAATTACTTAAAATATCACTTTTATTGATGACTCTATCGACGGAATGAATTGTCAATATTGTTCAGATAGTTAGACAAAAATTACTCAAAATATCATTATTACAAATGATTATATCGATGGAATCACCGGCAGAATATTAAAAATGAAATCATTGACATTATATTATAACGGCTGAACTAAGAAAATATACTAATGAAATTACAGTCGGTGTTTTTATTGTTGAGGACACTATAATGGAGTCATCAACATAAACTAAATTGCGACGATAATTTTACCCACAGACATTTCTCGTCCATGTATTAGTCGCATAACAATTATTAACATAAATTACATTACAATACCAATAAAAGAACTTATTAGAAAAACAATTAACTCTGATAATAATGACAATTAATTGTTTTTACCGGTGTCCGGTTGACTGCATCTTAATCACCAATAAATCGTAGAAAAATCCATGAAAATAAATCATGGTATGAACCAATTAGAAAGTGAAAGTCGACGAAAAGTAAAAGGTCCCTCGCATAAAAAATAAAATATGTGAACATTATATAATCAACTACGGGAAAGGAATAAACTTCTTACGCTGTTACGAAAGTGGGCAGAGGCCCAATGAATAAAGGTACGCTCACCTAATAAATTTTTGTGTTTAATTTAAGAAATAAAAATAGAAAATAAATAAATATATTCTCTTATAGTTTTGAAGTAAATATATGTATTTTTAAAACATATAAATATACTACTGTTATCTAGGTAAGACAATCCATAAGTAAAGGCTTCTGCTCTTGTTATCAAGAGCCCTCCAGATTATTATCTTAATTTCCTCAAATATGATAGAAATGAATAAGGTAAATTCTCAAAATAATTTATTTTAGTTTTTTTTTTAAAAAAAGAGGTCTGTGAGCATTACAAAAATAGACGACGGATAAGGAATATACTACTTGCATTATGAAAGAAGCAGGCCCAATCAAAGCCTTAACCTTGACTGCTTTAGCCCATTCAAATATCTTACATAAAAACAAACAAGCCCATAGTCTAGGTTGTTTCTTGGATCAAAACTAATAAAGAATTCCACATTGGGCCACAAACTCTTATACAATAACCTAAATGTTTTAAAATGGGCCCATTCAAATTAAAATAATAAGTAATAATACCAGTAAAATCATTAAAATAAGAACTACTTATTTGTCTTGAAATTGTATCTCTTTTGTGAAAGATTATAATGATGGTTTAATAGATTGATTGATAGATGGATTATGCAGCTGGGAATTTTCTTAAGCCTTGGTTGAGAATTATATGATAATATTTGTTTTAAGACTTGATCTATAATTCAGTTGTCAGAATATCAACTGCTCATTAACGATAGTTATAAGAAAATAACTTCTAATAAACTAATTTTAAAAAATAAATAGTTTTAGTGCATGAAAACTGATCACCAAAACATACATTTACTTAAACCAGAATTTTATTATAATCGATCTCCAGAACAAAACAAGAAATAATCTGGATTTTCTTTTCGCTAAACATTATATAAACGTAAATCTTACAAAGTAATTAAGCTGGGTAGAAACCCCAATGATCCAATCAAGTTTGAACATCGGCTTTGACAATGCAGCCTAAGAACTTCAAGCAAGTATCAGAAAATGAGCAAGAATTAGCGTTCCCTGACTTGCCTTTCTTCTTCTGTCTGAATAATCTCTTAAATTTTCCTACAACACTCTTACTACCCTCTTCTTCTCTTGTAAAAACATAGCTCCTCAGGTATCTTTGCCGGCAAACATAATTATCGGGGCTCCCGGTAGAATCTGAGCCAAAAGAGAAGATCTTGCCGTCCTCCTCCGTCACCTTCTGATAACCAAAATGCTGGAAAGAAAGAGAGGAAGCAATGTGATCGGTAGGTTTCGCAGAAATCCCATCTCCTTCTTTCGCGACGCTAAAACTCTGTACAAATCTTGCTTGTGACTTGTCCCACTCAGGTTTTGCAGACAGAAATTCTTGACGAGGACTTCTCTGCACTTGTTAATGCATGGGAGCTCATCATCTTTGTTTCAATCTTCGTTTATGGAGGGTTTTGTTGAATGTAAATTGTGGTGATAGTATTTGCGTTGGTGCATATATTTATAAGAGTTGCTGTGAAAGGTTATTTGCTACGCTACCGTGTCCTTCTCGTAATAGGAAATTTCAGCCGCCTGTTTTACTTACTTATTTGTTTCGGAGAGAGTTTTTGTCTACGTAGAAAACAAAACACCAGATTCCACAAAAGAAACTGAAAAGCAAAACAATCCTTTAAATTTATGTATATATATATGAAATTGTATTCTTTTCCTTTCAGAAAAAAAAAGAGAGGAAATTTAATAATTTTGTTTAGTATTCTGACATAAGTCAATTGATAAATCAAAATAATGTAATGGAGAAATTGATATAAAAAATAGTTTGGGTGTAAACTTAATAATATCTCCATAATTTGGTGATATATTAGATATTTGTCCCTTTTTTAAAAATTATAAATATAATTTAACACAGTTATTTGACATCAAAAGTGATTGCAATTTAAGACTTTGTACACATCTTGAATGAAGTAAAAAGCATATCAATTTTATTATAATTCAAATACGGTTAGAGTAATTATCTACGCTTATATATACAATCACATACTGTGCGGATTCTCTCCTATATCCTTTTTAGAAGTTTACATTCTCAAGTGACCTTATATAATTCATGTATTGTTTTTATATATATTTTTTCACGTTTTGAACAAAAACCCTAAAAGAAATATTTTTTATAAGCGTAAAAAACGAAAATTTAATAAATAAATAAATAAATAAGATGTTTGGCGAAACATAAAAAAACACAATAGAAAACATAAAAAATAACTAATTTGAAAAATAATAAAAATTGAGAAAACAAATCTTGTTCATAAGTTTTATTTAAAAGTGTTAGCAATTTATATCTATCTCTATCTATCTATCTATCTATCTATCTATCTATCTATCTATCTATCTATCTATTTCTATATATATATATATATGCAAAATGAAATTGGTTTAATTATTATTTTTGTATTAAGCGTAAACCTATAACACTAAAAAAGCTATAATTATTTATATTGATTTAAGATTTATATGTACAATTAAGCACCTTAATTTTTTTCTCTTCATAACAAATCAAAATCTCAGACAATCTATCATATATTGTTTTCAATAAACAAAAAAGAAGAAAGTCTATCCCTTTTCTTTGCTGGTTTTTTTTTATTATTATTTTTTATTTCTTTACTGTTTTTCTTAATCCAAAAACTATGACTAAGGATGTAGTAGAGGACCTACCAGCTGGGGAAAAAAAAGAGAAGCAAAGTCCTACATGTTTTACTGCACCACATAGCTAATTTCAAAGATGGACCCTCTCAGGTTTATTTTGTAGAAACCTTACCTATCAAGTGACAATTATTGTTAGCTGAATAGGACATCATTATATAATTGAAAAAAGGAGTGGAAGTTAGTGTGATTGATTATCATCTAGCAAACCATGCAATTGATAACAACGAGCCTTTAAACTTTGATTTTCCATATAAGAGTATAATGGTGATAGAAATAAAAGTGGATGACAAAAAAAATAAATAGTGAATTATGTATTTTAAAACTTTTATCCATGCTTTAGAAGTTTCCCTTGTTATATATATATATATATATATATATATATATATATATATATATATATATATATATATATGTCTATGTGTGGGTGGGTGGGTGGGTGGGTGTGATTCAATGCTGATAATATATCAAGTGAAGCAAACTAAAGATGAGAAATTAAAGCTTTAATAGAAATACTTTACTAAGCTGGTAGTTAAGCTTGAGAAAATTGAATTCATGTATCCAAGTAAGGACAAGAATCAGTTTGAGGATACCTAAAAATCTTACAAGTTATAACTAAGATTAATTATGAGATTAGAGTATAATCTATTTGCATTGAAATTAGAAATTTGTCGACCCACTAAAATTAAGCATCTCATCAAGTGCCAATAATACCCACGAGGATATTAAAATTGGATGCAAAACTTTTAATAAGAGTGACCATAGTTTTTACTTCAAAAAAGTAGCAAAATAGCAAATGAGAGAAAATATAAATATGCGAGATAAATTTTGCTAAAAAAGTATACCAGAGAAGCTATCCAAGACTAAGATAAATACATTTATTTAAAAAAAAACTATTAAAAAGTGTTTGCTAAAGAATACTTGCGACACTAATTTCTAAATGGTTTGATTTTATTTATTTATGAAAAGTGTTTGCTAAAGAAATATCAAGAGAAAGGATAAATTTAACGAATTCTTACTTCACGAATACTCACAAAAAAATGGAAAAATATTGCTTGTAAGAAAATAGCACTATTTTGTGCTTGCATGTAGCATTCGTGTCAAAATTTTGGCAATGGGTTGCGTCGATTAAATCTAAAAAATTAAAAGATAAATTCATGCTTCCCATATTGAAATATTTCTCATATTCTTAAAAACATGAAAAATCATGTTTAATTAGAGTTTCAACATTAGTTTTGAACTCAATGATTTGGATTAAGTTAAAGAAAGAAAATCTCAGTTCTTACCATTATATCATATATTAATCATATTCATTTTATCATACATATTTTAAAAAATATAATTTTCAGTTGGATGTCTCTTGTAAAATGATTCTTAAGAGGCGTGACGTGATGACAGAAAACTTGAAATCTGCACAACAGGTTTCAGTTCTTATCAGGATGTGCATCCCTTGTAAAAATTTGGGACAACCATGATTTTATTCATTTACTTAGACCTACAAAATACACTTTTCAAGAGATGAGATTTTCTGGCATTAAAAAAAAACTTTATAAATGGGTTTTAATTGAAGAATAGAGTTCTCGAATAGACTTCCACAATAATATGTAAATTAATGCCAGCTGATGTTTCAAAATTAATTTATATAATCAAAAGAAAAATACCAAGTTTGTTCAGTATTTTACTATAATATGTAAATTAACCAAACTAAGTTTTTTAGTCTTTTTAGCTTTATCAACACAGTAAATTAATAAAATTACCCTTACAATAAAAATATATATTTTATGCTAGCATAGAAGGATATTTTCTTCTTTTTATTATATTTTATTCTTTTCATATAATTAACCTCATTTAAGAGCTATCTAGTAATTTAATAAATATAAATAATTATTAAACAAAACGCAGACATGTGCTTGTAAGGCGTCCATACATGAGTCGCCACCGTATTCTTAGGTGACGTGTGCAAAGTTTTTTTTATAACCAGACACGTTTTCTACGGGGTGTTTTTTTATATTTAAAACACTTGCACTCCTTATTTATTTTATTTTTTTAATGTTGAAAAAAAAAGGGTCTGCCCGCAGATAATCCTGCCACCTATGTGATTAATATGAAATGAAATCAGTTTTAGCTTTTTCTCACCCAGTAACAGAGAATAGGAAATATTCACCTTGTGTCTTTACACTTTTTGTCCTTACCACATGTTCTTAGTGGAGATGAATTAGAGATTAACCTTCATCAGAATCATAAAATTTTATTAAATAATTAAGATATTATTTAAACTTTAAATATAAATTAGGATAGATAAATTTCTTTAACTAAGATTATTAATTTATAACAAGATTATAATATAATTAATACACTACAAGAAAATCGACTAATTCATACGGAACTATTGACAAAAATATTCCATCGGTATTTAGTAGATAATATTACCATTGGAATGTTTGTCTCCGTATTTTACCGACGAAAGGATTCTGACAGTGACGCTTGGTGGTTAATACTGAGAAAATTACAATGTGATTCAAAATGTTACTGTTAATGATTATTCTATCGACTGAACAATTCATCAGTACTTTCTAGAGAGTTGAAAATAAATTACTCAAAATGTCATTTTTACTGATGGCTCTACCGACAGAACGATACATCGATAGTTTTCAGAGAGTTAGGCAGAAATTACTCGGAATATCATTATTACCAACGACTATATCGATGGAATCATCGACGGAATGTTAACAATGAAATCACTGACAATATATTGCACCGACAAAATATACTAATGAAATTACAATCAATATATCTATCGGTGAAGACACTGTTAGATGGAGTCACCGACATAAACCAAATTATTGATGATAGTTTTACCAACATACATTTCTCGTCCATGTATTAGTCGGGAAACAATTATTGATGGAAATTACATTACAATATCGATAAAAATTTATCAGAAAAACAATTAATTCTGATAATAATAACTATTAATTGTTTTACTATGTCCAGTTAACTGCATCTTAATCACAAATAAATCATAGAAAAATTCCATGAAAATAAAACATGGTATGAACCCAATAGAAAGTGAAAGTCAACGAAAAGGAAAAGGTCCCTCACATAACAAATGAAATAAATTTAAAACATGGTGAGAGCCTAATATGGTATCTCCAAGCTAGTAGGTATCTTCTTCATTACATTAGTATTGGAATCTTAAGAAAGCCTACATTAAAATATTTCCTTATAAACCTGGAGGACATACTTAAAATTTGATTGAAAACAAATTCAATTATTAAGTGATTGTTTGGGAATATGGTTCAAGTTGTTTTTGAAAGTTTTTTTCATTGAAAAATATATCAAAATAATATTTTTTATTTTTAAAAAATTATTTTTGATATCAACCCATGAATATTATCGAAAAACATCAATTTTTTTTTAATTTAAAGTGAAATAAATTATTGTTTTTCAACAAAAATATTTTGAGTTCCATAAATATATGGGATAAAGCTGAGTTGAGAATAATATTTTTAAAACGAAAAGATGAACTAGGGAATATACACTGAAATTGGTAATGAAGATTTTGCTTTATTAGAAGTTGCAAAAACATAAAATTTTGCAAAACGGAGATAGTAAACTTTAATGGAAATCACCATTTATTGTTTTAAAATTGTTTTTAAAAAATATTAAAAAGAATTATTTTTATTTTTTAGTTTAAATTAATTTTTTTAGATCATTTTATATGTTGATATTAAAAATAATTTTTAAAAAAAATAAAATAAATATTATTTTAATAATTTCTATATAAAAACACTTTAAAAAACAACTGAAAACATATTCTTCCCCAAACATAAACACCCTTCATTGAACGAAGCAGTCTTTTAGTTTGAACTTTGATTTTGGGTATGAAGCAAAACCAGAACCTCAAGCAAGTATCAGAACAAGAACACGAACTGGCAATCTCTGGCTTGTTTGTATTCCTCTTGACCTCGAACCAACTCTTAGCTTTCTGTAGTAAACTCTTCTTATCATTTTTACTTGTATCCTTCTCTTCTTCCCTGGTAAATACATAGCTTCTGAGCTTGATCATCTGAGTATATAAAAATATATATTAAAGGTTAAAAAGAAAATGAAATCATGGTGAAGGAAGGATTTCAACGTCTATTGAGAAGTCTTGCAAGAGATAAAAATGGAAAAAAGTCAAATCCTTTGAATCATTTATTTCTTTTATTTATTTATTTAACACTGTATTCCTTTCATTTTCTTTTTTTTTTCTTACTGCCAGATTCTTCCCAATCATTATAATTAACTTCGATAAATTAATAATTTTGATTTAATAATTTTTTTATCCGAACTTAACTTCAAATTTAAAAAGAAAAAGTTTGTTTCAATAGCAAAGCTTTTTTGTTTAATCATGTAATCACTCATTCTATGGTCTTCTTCTTTTATGCAATTACGAGTTTCTATTTTGGGTATGAGCTACTTCCATGCTAACGTTCAGTTTGGGTATGTTTAAATTATTAATCAAAACTATTAATTTTACTATTACAATCCAAAGTGAATTGAGTCTAGAGCTATAGTTGTTTTGCTACAGTAGCTGCAGAAATCAATTTTTAATAAAAACAACATCGATTTAAAAAATTATCTAATTATTGTGATTGTTCCGTTTTGTCTTATATGGAGGTATATTTGTATCTATACATATTAAAAAAAAGGTGCAATATCTTTAACATCTCCGGGCAAAATTATTGATTTTTGTCTTATATGAGGGTATTATGATTATTTTACTGTGCCCAGATATGCGAAAAAGAGAAAATACCCCCGAGTTCAAGACTAAAATCAATGTGTACGAAGGGATTAAATAATAATTTTACTATTATAATCTACAGTAATCTGAGTCTAGAGCTACAATAATTTTGCTATAGTAAAAGAATGATCTCATTCAACTTTTAGTGTGATTGCACAATTTTGCAATTTTTGTTAAATAATAATTTACAGCTATTTTATTTATTTTTACAGCTAGAATATCCCTAAGATGTTATTGATTAAAATCTAGTTTTTGGGTTAAGTGGACTAACTATATGTCTGTTTGAGAGTGCGATTGTGATTGCTTTTGAAAGTGTTTTTTCGTTAAAAAATGTATCAAAATGATATATTTTTTTTTATTTTTTAAAAATCATTTTTGACATCAACACATGAAAATGATCTAAAACACTTTTTTTTTATTAATTTAAAGTAAAAAATAAAAATATAAAAAATCAATTTTTTTTAAAACACTTTTAAAATACAGTGTCAAACAACCCAAGAATTTTGTTAAAAAGTAGCAAAAAGATAAAAAAAATTAAATACACATTAAATACACATTTATTTCGAGAGATATTATATTTTTTCTATCAATTTGGTAAGCTGGACAGCAATATTTATGTGCATGAAATTACTTTCACGTGCAACCCCAGAAAGCAACTTGACCACCAAACAAGATTCATCCCCATTGGAGGAGGGCACTACTTGTGTTTTTTGATCCATTTTGGACCTCAATTTATTTGCATGATCCACACACAAGAATGATATACCAGGCGACATGTAGGCATTAATCTACTAGGGCCGGTGCCGTCAAGATCATAAAAAAAAGTGGAGAGTAGCGTCGTTTATTGAGGTCATTTGTTTTGAAGTCATAAAATAACTCAATTATTACAACTATTATTTCTTTTGATAGGCAGTTGTGAAACGAAGGGCAACACACATACCACCAGGAAACCCAACTCAAACAGGTCTACACAGAAATCAATTGCGCAGTGTTAACAATGATGAAACGATCTTTCTTGCTTCCTGTTAATATTAACAGCCCTAAAAAATACACTAATCCTTTCTTAAACAAGAAGAAAATACTAATCCCAGAAATTAGGATTGAAAAATATTAGGGGCTCATGATTTAATCCTTGAGAGAAATGAAAGATAGATTTTATTATTGGACTAAATTGAATTAAATTTATATAAATTCACTGAAATAAACATTGCAGTCCTTGATTTTGAATTTTTCTAATTATATTCAATGTTTCCTAAAGCACCTTTTTCTTTTTAATTGTATCCCTAATTGAATCAATTTAGACCTTTAAATTTAATAATCTATTGCAATCTCATCCTTGGTTCCTAAAATCATTCAATTTTGATCAATCCAACTCCCAATTTTGATTTTTTTTTAATCTTTAAATGAGTCCTTGATTGGCTTCTTAGTACCTGTTTGGGAGTGTGGTTGCAGTTATTTTTTAAAGTGTTTTTCATTCAGAAATGCATCAAAATGATATATATTTTTTTAAATTATTTTTGACATCAGCACATCAAAATGAATTAAAACACACAAAAAAAAATTAATAAAAATAATTTTTTTTTTCAAAAATATTTTTAAAACGCAGTGTCAAACACCCTCCTTTAATTGGGTCAAGACTGACGTGGGAGATTTTTCTCTAATGCACGGTTTTCTATTAGGGTAATAAATTCAATCCAAAATATTAGGCCGAGTTAAATTTTAAAAGCTCTATTTCTTTCATAGTCATCAATATATACTAAAAGTTACTATTCAAGATTTGTTATAGATTTTTAGTTGATTTTTTTATTTGATTTTAAACCTTTTATTTTCGATTTAGAAAAATTTGCCACGAGATTGCCTGGTCGCCGTTGCTATGGTGGTTGGTGTTAGCATGTGTTTTTTTTTATCAATGGGTCTTGCACTACATAATGGGATAGCCTCCAATCCATTCCAAAATCCCATCTCTTTATTTTTATGATTTTAACCTAAAGTGTGTATATATATATATAAGACGCTAGAGTTTATTTATTTAAAGTATATATAAATGTTCTCAAAATCCACTTAGAAGAATCCCATATTGCTGATATCAACGAAAATAAAAATGATTTATCAGGCTCGAAATTAAATTTTAATAGTGGGCTAACTCGCACCAATATTAATCCATTTCATTCCAAGACAAGGATTCTACTTAAAAAAATGCTGACGATGGCTGTATAGTCTGAGAAAATCCTTGTTATTGGTTGGAACAAATACTAAAACCCGAGATTTGAAAACCAGGATCGGACAAAGTGCAATCAAACGGCGGTGATGAAATCAAAGAAAAAGTTGAAAAGCCATTAATTATAATTTAATTATTACAGTTCATGTAAATATAATTAAGCTCTATACGTCTCTAATTAAACAGTTCAGTCTATCCTAATCATGATCTGGAAAGAATCATTTCATTTTTTGGATGTGTTCATCATTCATTCTTTTCTTCTTTTTTTTAATTTTTAGTCAGTCTTCTAAAGTTTGGTTACGTCAATAATACCCCAACAAATGTAAACAAAACTGACCTGCCACGTCTCTACTCTAATTTGAACAATAAAATGTGGCTGCTTGTGTTGGTAGGTTACCTTGAAAGGTTATTGACTATTAAAATATTCTGCCTGAAATATATAATTGGCAATAGATGATCCCAGCGTCATCGAACTATATTATACAAGCGAGAAGGCTTCCCAATCTGCTTCCTTTTTTCTTCCTTTCTTTCTTTTTACAGAAATAGAAAGGTAAAATATTTATTTATTATTTTTATAAGCATCGTACTATTTATTTATTATTTTTATATATATGAAATGACCTTCAACATGTCCATGTACACGGGCGTTGAAAAAATTTACAAGAATAGCTGTAATAAAACAAGAAACACAAGCACGCCTTTAACTATCGAAATGACAGCGATAAACGAAGCTCAATCTCTCACGATTTTAATGATTCAGCTGTGAGCCAAGCTGCTGTCGGCTGGTTCTTTTTTTCTGCATGAGAACAACTCCAAAAAAGCTAGCTGGTACAGCGGATGGGTATAATTTAACGTCATCTGATGGCCAACGAGGGTTTTTTCTTCCTTTTATTATCTCTTATAATATTATTTATATTATTTTTTAATATAATTCTTCAAATAAAAAGAAATTTGGGTTTAAAACTTACAGAAACTCATGCTATTTTGTACTTGATTTTTATCAAATAGAATGAAATGATAAGATTCGAAATCGTAACTGCTGAGTCAACAATGCTCTGATACCATGTCTAGTAATTATCTCACCTAAAAAATTTAAATGATTAGATAAGACCCAAAATATAATTTATATTATTACCGGAGGTCTCATGATGAGCATTTATAAATGATTATCAGGAGAAGTTTGGGATTTAAGCTATGAATCATTAAAATCCAGTCGCATATGATTTGGATTGAGCTGCTAAAAGCATAGATAGTTAGCTAGTAGTTACTGTGACCTTTCTAAACCCTAACCAAAAAATAGTAAAATCACTGTGCAGGAAAGTCGAATTCAATTAATGGAAGTGAAGAACACGAAGCAAGGAGACACGAGGGGTAGTAGGGTCATTGCACTGCATTGTGAAAGCGACAAAAAAAAATGGTCGGTTGAGAGTGCTTGCTTGATTTCTTTTGCTACTTATATATTTTCCCACCCTTTGAAGCATCCACAAAATATCAGTAATCCCCTGCTAATGATACTAGGACAAGGCTTTAGCACACTAATTAAGTGCTCATGATCTGCATTTTTTGTTAATTTATTTCAAAATTATTAATTACTATTAACAAAAACTAAAAGATATAGTGTCTTTTAAAGTGCATCACCTCACTTCATTGCAATAAATTTTTTTAGCTTTTTTAAAAAAAATCTATTTTCCCCTAGTTTTTTTTTCAATATTTTATTTAAAAAATCTATTCATCCCTCAGAAAACGTATTTTATGGGCTCAGGTGAGTGGATAAAATTCTGATTGTCTCAGGCTTTTACATGAGATGTATACCTTGACTTGAACTCGTAATTTATTGTGCGGATCATAAACACTCTATCATCACATCATGTTTCTGAAGACAAGTGATCACTATACATGTATCCCTAGATCCCAAAATATAATGCCAGACATGTAGCTGGTTACTTTTGAATCTGGGAAGAGAATGAAGTGGAGGCAAGCTTATGATTGTTAAGCCCACCATTGTCCCTCTATCGAAGGATTGAAATCAGTAAAGCAGAGTTCCACATGATGAATCTGTTGAGTTTGAACCTACCTCAATGATTGAAGATTATCAGCACTCCTGCATCGAGAAAAACATGGTAACTCAATTAAATTCCAAGAAAAAAATACAGCAATAATAACATAAGATTTCACCAATTTGTTTTTCTATCCAAAAATTAATGAGAAAACAAATTCTAATTTAAGTGAATGCTATTCATTGACTGGACTGTATTGCCATTAAATCAAAGCCTAGAAACAAATTGCTACTTCATCTCATGGGCATTGTTCTTGTTGAAAATAGAAAATTTGGTATATCTTCACAGAAAGTTATTGAAGTTTGGTAAGCTTTCAGGTTTGAGTGATCATCTGCAAGGAAGCAGGTGGCCGTATGGCTTCAACGTATTATTATTATTTTAAACTTGACAGAAGACCTAACGAAGAGATCCGCTTTTTTTTTTTTTTTTTTTTTGGAGTTATTTTATTTTATTTTATTTTATAGGTTATCTTTTAAATCAAACAATTTTATTTCTTCTGTTTATGTTTTTTTCTAGGTCACTGGACAAAAAAAAATAAAAATATTTATCTTATAGAAATTCAATAAACAGATTAATAACACAAATCTAAAATCTCATAAATAAAAACAAAAATCAAACTGAAAAAATTGCAGGAAATTAAAAATAAAAAAAACATTGCCAGGTAAGCTGTTTATCTTATTGACAAGTGTCACAAATTTGTATATGCATTGACTTGAGTCATCACTGACATAAAGATTTTGGTATGCAAGTACACACAGAGACCTCAATCACATCCATCTACAGTCCTTTTCCAAGTCCATAAGAAAAAAAAGAAAAAAAAACCCCCACAAGTAGCGCCCTCTCTGTATATCCATGTCACTTTCTCAACAAGAAAGATTTATGGGTTCTTTGACAGTTTGCGAATTGTGGTGGAAAATGGCTAAATCACCCACTTGCAAAAGTAAAAAACGTTGCTAAGAATTTCAACAGACTAAACCACCCCACTATGGCCCTTTGATTTGATTCTCCCATCCCTCCCTCTCTCTCAATTTATCTTAAAAACAGTTTCTCTATACTTTGGTTTTGTGGGTTTTAAGGAAGGTTAGACATAAACATAATATAACTGTATCACATGATCAAAAATTCCTAAAAGCTCACTCTGTCGGCATTTTTTGCCCCCCCTTTTAGCCAGGATTTGAGTAGGATTCAATTCAGGGATTCCTCTTTTCCGGGTCTCTCTCTCTTTATAAAATATTCTTATCCTGACTAGGACAATACTATTTTTTTTTTTTGTCAAAGTAAAAGGTAAAGTATTTTTTGCAGGATTGTTTTCTGTTAAAGAGATGATGAAAACCATGACCTTTGTTGTCATGAGTGTCTTCTTTTGGTAACTATGTGTTTATGGGAATTGGGTTCTGTAACTGATCTTGGATTCATCCGATTCTTTTGTTTCTGCAGATTCTTAATTTGTTTCAGGTCAGGTCCTGTCTGAATCTTATGGCTTGCTGTTTTAACTCTTTGATGGACAACTGTGTCATATCTTCCAGTATGATTTCAAGCTGAAGTTGAAGGTTTTTCTTTCAATTTTTGTTTTTTTTCTGTTGATAGTATTGCTGCTGGGTGTTTTGGGATGATGGGGTAAGATATTTGGGAACTAATGATTACATTATATGTGAATTTGGCTAAATTTGTATGGAGATTAATTCTGGATTGCCTGTTGTTGGCATGGATTTCCAGATCTCTCGATTGGATTGAGGTCCTTTTGTTTCTTGATCTAATTTATACTATCTTTTTTCGTACATTTGGTGAGCTTAATTATACTTCCTCTCCAGCTTGATGCCTGCCATGATCGGTTCAATTTCTACCTCCACATTTAGAAATTCTAAGGCATCTGTTGAAATATAATACAATTTTCTACTTGTGCTGGTTAACCTTTGATTTCAGTAACATCTTAACCTTTTACTTACCCTGTTAAACAATATGCGTCAATTCATCGTTTCGATTGAAATTACTCCTTTTCAACAAATTGATGTTGCTAACAACTTGTAATAATTGTAATTGTTTATTAAATGAGTTTGCTGCTGTAAATAATTTCTTACATACCTATCTGATTTTATTTTACTCAACAGGCCAAAACTCACCAGCCTGCTAGTGTAAAGCATTTTGCACTATGGGTTGGTTGACCAAGATTTTCAAAGGTTCTGGCCATAAAGGGTATCATGGAAATGGCAGATACTGGGATGAGCCTCGCCAATCAGTGGTAATCATTGTCTCTGTGCTTTATAACTGTTCTCCATGAAATGATGCTGGCCTAATCTCTGTGAAAGGAGCTAGTTTTGGGAGTAAATCTAGTGCTATTAGTTAATGAAACAGATGGGACGTTGTAATCTTCTTTCTTATTTTTATATATGCTGGAACTTTCTTTTAAAAGAGTTTGCTCTAATTTTTTTCCTGATCCAACTGTATGTTAATGGACAACTCGTTACAGGATGATTCATCAGATTTTGACAAAGAAGAAATCGAATGTGCTATTGCACTTTCCCTTTCTGAAGAAGATCAAAAAGGGAAAAATGTAGTTGGTAAGTTGCAAAGCTGTAAGCACCGATTAGGTTCTTACTCCCAATTCTGGTTTGAAAACTTTTATTGACTGTGCTACATGACTGTTGACTCAATTTTTTTCAAGCAATTTTGGATAATATATCAGAAAGAGGAACCGAAATAGTTGTACTTTAATCAGGTTCTTGTCCTAGCTGTGTTTTTGTAAGGTGAATTTGACAACAATTCACATGACAGTGTTTTCAATCATGCCTACACTTTACATTAATAGAAAGATTTCATTCTGGATGATGTATCATTCTTAAGGTTTCATAATATAGTTCTTTTCGTTCATAAAACTCATAGTCACAGTCAAGACAGCAACACTCATCCTTTTCTTTTGTACATGTTGATGATTTATTGTGTCAGCTATGCCCCTTTATTTTTATCTCATTCACTGTTTAATTATCAAGTAAAAATATTATTTCAACCAGAGGAAGATACTGAGTCTGAACATTCAAAGGAAGATTACAAGCCCCACCAGTCAGAGGAAGATAACCAGACGCACCAGTCAGAGGAAGATAACCAGACCCACCAGTCAGAGGAAGATTACCAGGCCCAACAGGCAGAGGAAGATTACCAGCACCACCAGCCAGAGGAAGATTACCAGCACCACCAGCCAGAGGAAGATGAGAAGGATGTGAACGCTCAATTGGAAGAAGATGAGCAACTTGCCAAAGCTATTCAAGAAAGTTTAAGTGTGGAGCCTCCTCTTCAAGCTCGATATGACAGTGGAAATGTAGTTCCACATTATCCGTTCTTCATTCCATCAAGCTACAGGTAACTGTGGTTTTGTAGAACAGTCATTTCTCTGCATTTCCAATGATGCAACATGCATTCAAATCAGGTTTCAAAAGGATAAATAATTCTTCTTCTTAATAAACTCTTTCAGTAGATTGATTTCTTCTTTAGCGTGATAAATGAAGTGCATAGCCCTACACGATAAAATGCTTTCATACGTATTTTATGAGATCAGTCTGTAGAAAAATTATGTGGTCTCTATTATATTAGCCAGACATTTGAGCCTTCATCTTTCCATCAAAGGGACAAAATGAAGTTGGTTAAGAAAACATTGGAGTTGCTATATACTCTTGAACATTTAATTGCATGTAAATATCTCTCAGATATGATGTTGCTTGCATGTTCCCTGAATCACTTTTTTCATATCACAGTTCATAGAGATCTGATTGTTAAAATTTATTGCTCCTAGGATCTGTGCTGGGTGCAACACTGAGATTGGTCATGGACGGTTTTTGAGTTGCATGGGCGGTGTTTGGCATCCTGATTGTTTTCGTTGCGATGGTTGCAACCTACCAATTTCTGATTATGAGGTCTAAATCTCATTATTCTTGTCTGGAATTGATTGGCAGTGTGCTTCAAGTAACTGGTTTATGTTTCTTTACTAACTCTCAAATTCATTTCTGTGATAGTATTCAATGTCTGAGAATCGTCCTTATCACAAATCCTGCTTTAGGAACCAGCATCATCCAAAATGCGATGTTTGCAGCAACTTTGTAAGTATTTTTTGAAAGAAACACAAGTCCCTTCTTCTTGTATAGTATTTAATTATTGATTTAAGGCTTTTCTGAGTAGTAGAACAAGGAAGCCAATCTTCTGCAAACCATAGTAGGGCTTCATTATACCCATACTAACAGATTATATAATATGCGGCTTTATTGTGGAGAGAAACCATATAGCAAATATCAAACCTGAGAAAATTTTTATTGAATCATTATTTTTAGCCGAAGAAGAATCAACGTTTGTAGCGAAAAGTTATCCAACGGTGACCTTTTTGGTAAAAAAAAAGTTGATACTTCTACAGTCAGCAATGGTTATTCTTAAATATTAGATGTGCTAGTTGTATATCCAAAAAAAAATCAAAAAATTTAGAGAGTCAATGAAATTATCTCTGATGATCTTTCTTTTCTACATGTTCTTTCAAACTGAGGAATCACCTATTATTGGAGAACCTCATTTGGTGAATAAAGGGTGTGGTGGAAATTTGAGCTTTGTAAGGGTCAAGTGTTTTTCATCTTTAGAGATGGAACAAGAACCACCTTGGATTTTTCTATCTGCCAGAGTAACTGGACACAATAAATATTGTGTAATTCCAACATTTTGGGATTCTGGAATTTACAATATGATAGTTTCTTCAAATTTCAATGATATATCATCTAAAACTAGAACATTAATATTCCATCAGATTGCTTCTATATATCTATCCCCTTGATTTCATGGTGACCTTAAAATTCTTCTCTCCATTTATTTTTGTACAGATTCCTACAAATTCATCTGGTCTCATTGAGTACAGGGTCCATCCTTTCTGGCGACAAAAATACTGCCCCTCGCATGAGCATGATGGAACTCCTCGTTGCTGTAGTTGTGAGAGAGTGGAGGTCAGTTGAATCCACCTTCCTTTAGTCCAAAACAGGAGAGAAGGGAGGGGAAACAAAGGATCTTAGAAAGAAAATGTAAATGTATTTTTCTGAAAAATGGTTTTAATTCTGTAGTAATAGTTTTTTGTTTTTCCCAATCGATGCAGCCTAGGGACACGAGATATCTATCGCTTGATGATGGAAGGAAGCTGTGTCTAGAGTGTCTAGACTCTGCGATAATGGGCACTCATGAATGCCAACCTCTTTACTTTGAAATACGAGAATTCTATGAAGGTTTGAATATGAAGGTGGTGCAGGAAATTCCTCTGCTTTTGGTTGAGAGACAGGCCCTGAATGAGGCCATGGAAGGAGAAAAGAATGTAAGGCTGATGTATCATGGCCGTCAATATTCAAACTCTTTTTTCCTTATTTTTATTTTCAATTTTTACATTTTTGTGGTCAGGGCCATCATCACTTACCCGAAACAAGAGGGCTCTGCTTGTCAGAAGAACAAACTGTTACAACAGTAAGTTTTGCCTTCACAAGTCCTGCTTGAACTACTGTTTTGTCTGTTAGATTGGGATTCTGTATTTATTTGACCCCGATAATCAGGTTTTGAGGAGGCCAAGAGACGGACAACGTTTCGTGGACATAATTACAGAACCTTACAGGCTAAGCCGCAGGTGTGAAGTGACTGCAATTCTCATTCTGTATGGCCTTCCCAGGTATTATCATTTATTTTCGTTTGATCACTTGTCAAATTCATCATCATTCGTGATATTTGGTGGAATTTACCTGCATGAATCCTCTACATTCTATACATACAGGTTGCTGACCGGTTCGATTCTGGCTCACGAGATGATGCATGCTTGGCTTCGACTCGAAGGTTTGTCGACATATCTGCTAGATTCTATTCCTCTTTTTTGTATGGTCAGCTAAGTAGAACAAGTTTGTCTGGCAGGCTATCCCAACCTCAGTCCAGATGTCGAAGAAGGCATTTGCCAGGTGCTGGCTCACATGTGGCTGGATTCAGAGATATATTCTAGTTCAGGAAGTGAAGGTGCTTCGTCGTCGTCGTCATCTTCATCATCACCATCGTCGTCGTCTTCCACATCATCGAAGAAAGGGCCGCGGTCTGACTTTGAGAAGAAACTTGGTGAGTTTTTCAAACACCAGATCGAGTCGGACGAGTCGCCAACTTATGGGACAAGGGTTCAGGGCAGGCGAGCAGGCAGTGCTGAAATATGGCCTCAGGAGAACCCTTGACCACATTCGGATGACAGGAAACTTTCCTGTCTGAGATGATGATTGAATAGTTATAGCATTAATGGGTGTTTTCTTGCACAAAGACCTCCCCCTGCCATATAAATTTATACTATCAAAAGCCAAGGACCACCCATAGATAAGCAAAACACCAGGAGACCTTTACAAGCAATAAAAATGAAATTACCTCTGTGCAGTTATTGTAAAACTCTTTAGAGTTGGCACCCCATATAGCATTTTATGACGAGCTCTTGAACCTCTTCAGAAGATTGAACATATAATAATTGTGTATACGTTCCCTTTTGTTTTCTCTGCAACCTTTCCCTGCCTTTCCATTCTTCACTACTTTGAAGTCATCGGTTTTTTTACATTACCTGCATATAGTTGTCGTTGTGGATCTTACATTATACATTTGTTTCTTGACATGGGATTTCTTTTCTCCTTTTTTTACCATCCTTATCAAGGTTGTCAATTCTGTTTTGGTTGGTACTTTGTTTTTTCAATTGAAATGAAATATTTCGATTTTAGAATATTTCAGCACGCCGTTTTGAGGTATATATATATATATATATTAAAAAAAATAGTTCAAAATCCAAAAATAAAATTATTTAGAATTGTGCAATTTAATATAAAAAAAGACAATAAAATGATTTCTCTAAACAAAATTATGAACATGTATAATATTACGAGAATATTATCATCAATCTTTCGCAAGGTTATTTTAATTTTTTTTTGACTATTCTGAAATTTTAACATAATATATATAAATATGTTAAGAAACTCCTCGTATAATTTCATTTCAATCTAGCAGTCGGATTAAGAGATATGATTGATATTGTAAAATTATTCATTATTTAAAAAAACAACACTATTTGACTGAAACTGAAAGTGCAGAACCAAACCGAAATGAAACCGGAATGTTTCGGCCAAAATTTGGGTAGAATTTCCAGAATGGACTAAAATTTTAAATTCGATGAAAACTACGTCGTTTTATCTTATTTTTTTAACTGGTATAAAATATTTTGGCTATTTCAACAAAAACAAAATGAAATTAACATCAATGATCCTAACTACTCTCCTATTACACGAGCAGACTCATGTTTTGCACCTCTGGTAATGTAGGCTTCAACATGCTTCTTAAACGAGACAACGTACCAATTTGATTTGGGATTTCTACCTGGAATTTTTTCAAGTAAAATGGCTACTTCTTACTACAATACAATGGCCCATGAGCGTTCCTAACTATTACAAATTATCAACACCACAGCCATATTTGATTATGCTTTTGAGAAGCCTTTTGATGGTGTCATTTCTTGATAATTAAATCTAATTAAGTGGTATACTTTATAATAAAGATTTCTATATCGGTATTATTAAATCCAATTAAGCGAGTCGATTTTAAAATCTAAATGTCTTGCTTAAGTTTTAAACTAAATAATGTGAAAGTTGACTCAATTTGAATCAATTAATTTAATAGTTCTAAAAACAACTTGGATGATCGATAAAAACATAACATAGTTGTTTTTAAAACAAAATACATAAAAGGTTTGATTATTAAACTTGTCAAACCCATGAATCAAATTAGATAATGGACTCCAATGAGATAAATAACTTATTTTTTCAAACTATTTTTTTTAATCATATGATAATAAAAATAGATTATCAATTAATAAAAAAATCATATAAAAGACAACCATATTAGATAATGCTTTTGAGAAGCCTATATTGATGGTGTCATATGCTAACTTTTCTTATTAAATATAATTAAGTGGTATCATTAAATATTAAATATTAAGAGAATAAAAAAATTTATGGTCGTATCAGTAAATCTAATTAATCGGTTTGATCTTAAAATTTATTAATCCAATTTTATGTCTAGCTCAAGTTTTTTTTATTAAAGTATGTAAGCCAAGTTAAAAATTCAAACCTATCAATTGAGTAATAGACTCCTGTTACATTAATAACTTATTTTTTTTCCAAAACTATTATTTATTTAATCATACAATAAATAAGTACATATATTAGGAGACGCCATTAATTCCTGGGGTTCACCATGTGGTGGTCCACTCCATCAATTCAAACGCTATTAAATAAATCTTTTATTCTGATACATGTTTTTGAAAATTGTTACCATGCCGAATAAGGTGTTGCCCTCACACACACACACAGTAAAATAATGAACCACATGTGAGTTTTCTCTACACTGTTTTTCTTTGCTTATTACTGTTTGATCATCTAAGTCCTAACAAGGATAGAATGTGAAAGAGATATTTGATCCTTTAATGTGGTCGCAAATCATTAAACTGGGAAATCCTTTCATTTGTCTTTTACATGTTGTCTGTTCTGATTTTCTTGCAACAAATGTTAACAAACTTGATTGGCTACAAAGAATATTTTCATCAGATTCTGATGCTGCAGCAGAGAAAAAATTCGGGAAAATCTCTGTATGCTAAACAGTCCTGGAGAAGCCATCAAATTCCTTGCTCACTAAAGCATTGGCCCACTGGCTTTATAGAATTATTGCCGTCCCTGACGAGGGCACTGTATTAAACTAGTAGAGTGACTCACAAGGGTTCTGATTTTTAGGCAGAAAACGGAATTATACTAATGATATGATTGGTTCTTTTAGATGTATGAAGTGTCAGCCCATCATATAATATGTACTTGAGGCACAATTTTATATGATGTCTGCATGAAGGAGAAGGTAATCAAAAAGCTAAAGACTGGGCCTCTAATAAATCCATTACAATAAAATCCAGCTTGCTTGGAACAGAATGCCAAGCTAACAATGCTGTTCAGCTTTTCCATCAACCTTAAGCTAGAGTTGGCAAGATGACGTTTTCATTTAGTTCATATGAAAAATTCTTTCAGAATCTAATCATTCAAGCTTATGGCCATGGCAATTTCTTTGCTCAAGCTCTATTTCTATTGGTTCTTGTACTTTTCTCCACCTATGTCACAGCACAAACACAACCTGGCACAGTTTTTTCATGCCCTATCGATTCACCTACCACATGTTCTACTTATATTAGTTACCTTGCCCAGCCACCAAATTTTATGGACCTCGGAAACATTTCTTATCTATTTGGGGTCAGTGGTATATTAATAGCAAGGGCCAGTAACCTGGAGTCTGACGACACCCCATTATTTCCAAATCAACTCTTGCTTGTACCTGTAAGTTGTGGTTGCACTGGTCACCAATCTTTTGCCAATATCACTTACCACATCCAGGAAGGTGATAGCTACTACTCGGTTTCAACCTCTTCATTCGAGAACCTCACCCGTTGGCAAGAGGTGGAAGCTTTGAACAATTTTCTGAATCCAACCCTCTTGGAAGCTGGTGACACGATTATGTTTCCTTTGCTGTGTAAGTGCCCAACAAGGACTCATTTAGAGAATGGGATTGGCTATCTCATTACTTATGTGTGGCAACCTGGTGATGATCTCGAAAACGTTGCTGCTAAGTTTAATGCATCTGAACGTAATATTGTGAAAGAAAACAACTGTGATAACTTTACTGCTGCAGTCTATCAGCCGATATTGATCCCTGTGTCCGAGTTTCCAGTTCTCTCTCAACAACCCTTCACTCCTGAAGGAAGAGGATCTAAGATTATCATTGTTTCTGCAAGCACTTTGTTTACCTGTCTTTTGGTTGCTTTTCTGATCCATAAGCTTTTTTCAACCAAGGGTTTAGATCGTACTGGTTCTAGTTTGGAGACCAGCTATCCCATTCAAACGAAGGGAATTATGAAATTGGAGAGTTTTGAGGCAAAGATGAAGCCGGATAAGCTGCTTCCAGGGGTTTCAGGTTATTTGGACAAGCCAATCATTTACGAGGTTAAAGACATTATGGAGGGAACCATGGATCTACATGAACACTACAAGATAGGAGGATCAGTATACAGGGCCAACATCAATGGCCGTGTCTTAGCAGTGAAGAAAACCAAGGAAGATGTCACGGAAGAACTAAAGATTCTGCAGAAAGTCAGTCATGCAAATCTGGTGAAACTAATGGGGATGTCATCTGGATCTGACAGAGAAGGCAATCGCTTCTTGGTCTATGAATATGCAGAAAACGGGTCACTGGACAAGTGGTTGCACCGCAAGTCTGAATCTTCCTCGAGCTCTGTGGGTTTCCTCACATGGAAGCAAAGGATGGGTGTAGCCCTAGATGTGGCCAACGGCCTGCAATACATGCATGAACATACTCAGCCAAGAGCCGTCCACAGGGATATTCGAACGAGTAATATTCTTCTCGACTCCACATTCCGGGCGAAGATAGCAAATTTCTCAATGGCTAGAACTGCCACAGACTCGATGATGCCTAAAGAGGATGTGTTTGATTTTGGAGTTGTTTTGTTGGAGTTGCTTTCTGGAAGGAAGGCCATGGTAACCAGAGAAAATGGCGAGATTGTTCTGCTGTGCATGGAAATAAAAGATGTGTTGGAAATGGAAGAGAAAAAAGAGGAGAGGTTGAGAAAGTGGATGGATCCCTCCTTGGAGAGGTTTTATCCCATTGATAGTGCTATGAGCTTGGCAACCTTGGCTAGGTTATGCACACTGGAAAAGTCTTCAGAAAGGCCAAGCATGGTAGAGATTGTCTTTAATCTCATAGTTCTCACCAAGCATTAGAAAGGTGGACTTCTGTGGTGGAAACAGAAGATTTCACTCGGGTCATCGACCCTGTCACAGCTCGTTGATTTAGCATAATAAAGTAACAGGACAGACTATTTCAGCCAACCTTGGTCTGCTTTCTGGCTCTTGTTCCAAGCAGGCTAGATTCAACTTCGCAGGAAAAGCTCCATACTGTGCTTTGCCATCAGACAAGGATCTATAAGTCTGCCAAGCTCAATTTCTCCATCATCTTACTCCATAATTGAAATTATTGCTTCTGATAATTGCCTTTCTTTTCCATCCTGTATATATATAAAAAAATAAAAATAAAAACTGCTCGAAAGCATATACATCAATCTCGGGAGTCACCAATTCATATTCTATATGGCAACATCCAAGGCAAATCTGAATCCTAAACCTCCAACTCTGAATGCAGCATAGGACCTAATCAAATTTGAAAATTTTCCATGTCCAGGACCACCCTTACTTCCTCGAATTTGAAGATTTTCAATTCCTAAATGTACCTCAGCAACGTCATGTCGGAATTCTTCAGGCAAGGTGAATTTGTTTTCTCCTTTCTAGCTCCAAAAATTTACTTCTTGTAAAGCAACAATACCATAGGCAAAACAGAGGAGAGGAAAAGCGCCAACTATAATCGCTCTTTGAAATCCTTTTCTCGAGTCCTATGAAATGGAGTTATAGGAGAAGAATTGGGTGGTAGTGGATAGTGAGTGTTAATTTGAAAATGGAAAAACAATTGTGGTACAAGGAAAAACAGATGGATCATCTTCAGTGAACCTACTTTGCATAGTATTCACTCTCTGTGTTCGCATTGAATCTCTCACTGACATTATGAACTTGATCAACCCAACTGATCAATTAACTTAATAGATGGTGCTATTTTTGGGTAGACCCTCACAAGTGTAGCTTGCAATTGCAAAATATGTATTATAAATACTTGGAATTATGTAAGAGGTGTTGGCCTGATAGTACTGCCCTGAGCTGGAACTGATGGGAAAACACCAGGACTTGAGAAATTGTTGATGCAAACAAGCTCAGGCGGGTCTGAAGATAGAAGGTTTTAAATGCTATGAGATGAGATTTGTAGATGGGAAGGCTTGGCAGGATTCATTCTTACCATTTCAGGTGTAAAGGAAAGCTGAAGATGCGAAAGTTGCATCGCAGCTATCGCAATCCATGACTGTTTCCTGAATAACTTTGTGTTGGGAATCAAAATTTGGAGGTATAATGTCAAGACTCTTCGAATTCATGACCGGCACATAGACAAGATATTTCTTTAAAATTTCATACTTATGCAAACTTAAACTTACATGCAAACTTATTCTTTAAATAACTTGATCAAAATTCAACGCAATATTAATAACAAATTTAACTTCTTAAAATAATTTGATTGTCTTAATATAAGAGCCAAACACAAACTTCTAAAATTGTGAAGCACTAACTACATATAAGAAAAATGTATCAATTAAAACCGAAAGAGCAGGTTGTAAAGATACTACAAAAGTGACCTTCTAATAACTACAAGCTTGAAAAAGATAGATAATGAGAGGGTAAGTTCAATAACTCAGTGAATAGATTAGATTCAATATAGGTATACGAGATAATACAACATTGAGAACATATTTACGAAGATAACTTTAAGATCTTACACGAAAGTTTCTCAAATAGACCATAACAAGAATATTATAAGATAAGGCTCGTCCAAAAATCAAAATGCAATAAGCATGAGACTTTGGACTATAGGATGATTAGTCTACATAGGTTGGTGACTCCACCTACCAACTAGGGTTTTATATACAATATGCACAAAGACTGACATTACCCTGTTAGCATGAGAATATTGACTGACATACCATAGGTTTATATCATAATCAAACAAATATATTTATATCTCAGTGCTCAACTCATGACATCAATCAAATGAGGAGCTATTAATTCATAAAACAATTCAAGATTTTATTTTAGCTCATATCAAGAATTTTGATTCAACAATTGATTATGTTTTATTGTAACAAAAAATAGTAATCAGCATATATATCATCAAGAATCTAATTCGTCTTAAGAAAAATGCAAATATTTATATTATTTTTCATACATATGGAGAATTATTCACTCACCTTACTCAAAAGCATATATCGAAGGAAATCCTACAGATGTCTCGCTGGCAAAACATGAG
The DNA here is from genome assembly GCA_029204005.1 of Salix udensis. Lineage (NCBI taxonomy): Eukaryota > Viridiplantae > Streptophyta > Magnoliopsida > Malpighiales > Salicaceae > Salix > Salix udensis. The sequence goes on from CM055025.1 coordinate 9,700,420, forward strand.
GATTATTTGAATAGAAAATGAGACATACGCAAAACAAAACTCAAAAAGGAAGTAGAATCCATTTAACAAACTTAACTAAAGGTTTAGATCATAATCATTTATGTTTATGAACCAAACTATTTATTTTTCTTAAAACCTAAAATTGTCACGGTTTTCCTAAAATCTAATTCAAAAGAAATAATTAGTAAAATTGATCATAGTTCACCAAAATAAGCCTCTATTATTTATCAAAAACATCTGGAAAACTAATATTTCAACTAGGGACCATTCTGAATTTTTTTTTAGATTATTGGAGTGAAATTATGATTTTGTTAAATTGAAAACATCATAAAATATACTGAAATTTTACCTATACTTGATCCTCAATTCTATCCACAATCTTGAACTTCACTCTAGAAATTAAACTATAATTTTTCTAAAGTTTAAGGACTAAATTGTAATTTCACAATTTGAGAATAAACTAAAATTCCATCATATTCAATCTCAAGACCACTGTCCAAATTTCCATAAAGGTTTTTTCATAACTTCTCAATATTTTTACACCCGACACATCAATTAACCTTCAAATCATTATTTCTCACCAAATCATTTACAATTCAACCGATTAAATCATTACCCATAATATTTAATCCAAAATAACTCAATCAATTCATCAATCAAACCCCAAAAAAAATAATGAAACCCTAATCTTTAACAAAATGAAAAGCAAAGCTAATTAACATTATTATACATAACCAAAGTATAAATTTTACCTTTTAAACTTATTTCTCGAACTCTTTTCTCTTTCGTTTTATCTCTCCCTCTTTTCTCTTCTTATTTCTCTCCTTTTAATTCTCTCTCTCAGATTTAGATATTTCTTCTTCTTCTTGTTTTGTTCTATTTATATTTATCTATATTCAATTACCATAATACTCCTTAATCATTTATACTTCCTTTTAAGCTTCCAAGGGCATTATTGCTTTTTTCTATTTTGTTTTTAAAACATCATGTATACAAAAGAAAAATAGGAGACTATAAACAAAACGATCTATTTTTTTTTTATGGAAATCTTTTCTAAAGACTTTCTTGAAAATTGAAGTAAGAAAGTGTGAGAACTAGGAATTAGGGAATGTTTTGTTATTCTAGCATAATAAAAAATAATTTGATTAAATAAGAACGTGCAAAACATATTTAGAAAAATAAGATAGATTGGAGAGTTGTAATGACATCCATAATTCACAAGTGGCAAGTGATTTTTTCAAATTGCAAAATTGTTAGACATAAGATTCAATAGAGAGAAAGAAGGAAAGAAGAAGAAAAAGACATTAGAGACACACTAAAACACGGATGACAACACCATCAATAACATTTGAGATCTTTTTTATGTTATTTAATTCGTCTTGTTGAGATCTTTCTAATGATATAGTGGTGTCTTCATTAGAGCTTTGATGTGTCTCTAGGATAAAAAAAAATCTTTGTTTGTTTCTCCTCTCTCATCCTGAAATTTGTGAAGAGAAAGGAGAGGGAAACAAAAGGTAATAAAGATGATCTTAGAGGCACATCAAAGTTGTGATGATGATATCACCAGTCGATAAGAGAAATCCAATAACACTAAAAAATATCACAAATAGTTAATGAAGTGAGTCATACAAGTCATCCAAAGTTATTGGAGCTCCTTTTCTTTTGGACCGCTTATATGATCCAGTTCAATCATTGTTAATAATCTTCTTTAATATCTTTGAATTGATCTTTTCAAAATCTTTTTAACATTAATAGTAACATCATCATTAAAGTTTGGTGCTACTTTATGATCTTTTCTTTCTTTGTTTGTTTTTCTCTCCCTCCTCTCTCTCTTTTTAATGAATATTACTTTCATCACTTTTATAATATGAAAAGGTTCAGATAAAATTGGTTACTTGCAAATCACAGATATTATATATTTTTTTTTGAATAGTTTTATTTTCATAAATATTTTTTATAGTGTATCAAAAAAATTTAATATGTTAAAATCCCAAAAAGCTTAGGAACTTGGATTCACCGGATTCATTATAGTAATATTAAATAATTTTGTTGTCTATATCATGAGCTTGACTGATGGAACTTCTAAGCATATCAACCCTGGTTGGTCCAGATTCAAACATGAGTTGTAATCTACTAAAAAAGTTACTAAGATTTGAGCTTGTTTCAACTATGATCATAGAAGCTCTACATTAATTATTTCAAGTGTCGCTATACAAGAAAATAAATATTTTCTACTACATTCGATAACCATTTGATGGAAAACTGTAGTGTTTTGAAATTTTTAAAAAGGAAAATACATGAATGCCCTTAGTGGCTTAGAATTAGGTTAAGGGTAGGGTAGTAATTGCATAAGCTTATAAATATAAATAGAAAAGAAGAGAAAATAAAAAGGAAAAAAAAAAGAGAAAGGAATAGATCTGAAATTTGAGAGAGAGAATCGGGAAGAGAGGAAGAAAGAAGAAGAAGAAGAGGAAAGAGGGGAAGAGAAGAGGAGGAGAAAAGAAGAAGGAGAAATAAGTTGTTAAGGTAATGTGTGTGTTTTATTATGTATAAATGTGATTATTAGTTATGATTTTTGCTTGAATTGATGGTTAGGGTTTGAAAATTTTATTTGGGTTTTATTGATGAATTAAGAGAGATGTTAAGGGTTGAATGTGTTGGGTAATGGTTTAATTAGTTTGATTGTAGATGATTTTGAAGTTTTGAGATATTTGGTTTAAGAAAATATTGAGAAAAATGGTGAAATAATGTTGAGAAATTTCGAAAATCCCTTGATGGAATTCTGGGTTAAGGTTGAAGATGATGAAAATTCATTTTGGTCCTTTTGGGTGAAAATTACAGTTTAGTCCCCTAACTTTGGAAAATTTCAGTTTGGTCCCTGGAGTGAAATTGGAGATTCTGGACAGAATTGAGGATGAATTATGGACAAGATTGTAGGATAGCTATGAATTTATGAAGTGTTCAATTTAGTCCTTCAATTTGATAAAATTACAATTTGACCCTAAAAATATAAGAAAAAATCAGAATGGTCCCTAAGAGAAATATTAGTATTTTAGATTGGTTTTATGGATAATTGAAGCTCATTTGATGGATTAATATCAATTTTACGAATTGTGTATTTTGGAATTAGATTTCGGAAGAAACCTTTGTTTTAGGTTTTTGCGAAGAAATGGATAGTTGATTCAAAAACACATAGGATTATGATTTGAACTCTTAGATATGTTATTAAAGTTATTTTACTTCTTTTGAGTCATTTTTGAGTATATCTTCTTTTATATATTCAGATAATCCCGATATTCTACCCGCGGGACATTAGTAAAGTTTCATCAACATTCTGCTTTTGGACCTTGTCTGCTTTTGAGTCCGGTGAGTGGATAATATTTAATATGCATGAGAAATAGTATAAATATTTGAATTTGCTAGTATGAATTGGATTATGCTTTTTGATAATATATACCTTGATTATATTCTTGATACGATAAAGCATAATCATTTGTTGAATATACGTTCTTGATATGAGCCTATATCTGTTTGTGAAATGATAGCTCCTCATTTGATTGATACCATGAGTTGAGCCTTGAGATATGAATATGTTTGTTTGATTATAAGATATACTCATGGTATGCCAGTCAGAATACCCATGCTAACAGGGTAGTGTTAGCCTTTGTGCACATCGTATCTGAAACCCTAGTTGGTCGGGGGAGTCACCAACCTGTGTGGACTGATCATCCCACAGTACGAAGCCTCATGCTCATTGCATTCTGATTTTCTGACGAGCTTTACCTATTAAATTCTTGTTATGACCTATTTGAGAAACTTGTTGTAAGAACTTTGAGCCGATTTGTTAATATACTTCTCTTTGTTGTATTATCTCGTATGTGTATATTGGATATTATCTACTCACTGAGTTGTTGAACTCACCCCCTCATTATTCATTATTTTCAGGGTCGTAGCTTACTAGCAGGTCATTTTTGTCCTACTCTTGGAACCTGCTATTTTGGTTGTACTGGATACTATTGTTCATATGTCTAGTTAGTGCTCCACAATTATAACTGTATGTAATCAACTCTTGTATAAAGACAATCGAATTATGTTATAAAATTTACTTTGTTATTTCCGCTGCGTTAAATTCTGAAGTTGAATGATAAGTTTGGGTTCGCATAGGTGTGGAACCCTGGAGGGAGACCATGCCTATGTGCCGGTCACGGATCCGGGAATCAGGCCGTGACAAAAACCGAGAAGAAGAATGACAGAGTTTTCGGAAGGTATATAATTGGTGAAAGAATTCACTTCAGGTACCTTGCTCTCGAGTGATCTCATCAGAACTACGGTAGCACTATGTGTTGTTTGACAATTCCCAGGCCAGAGAAGCAGTCAGAATTACTGTGAGAGACTGCACGATTTCATCCATGGCTGGGCGATCTGATGGATTTTTATTCAGGCAACTAACAATCAATCTGAGAATCAAAACGGCGAGTCCTGAAGGATAATTCCCTTGCATTGAAGGGTCAATGAGTTGACTCAGACTCTCCTCCAGCCTACCTTCCTCAGAAAGAACACCATTTAAAAACATCAGATAAGTTCCTGTTTTCCTCTCTGTATAAAGCAGCAACTTCTTTCCCAGTCATTATCTTCAGTGTGAGAATCCCAAATGCATAGACATCAAGGTTTACTATTATATTTTTCCAATCACCATTAATGAGCATGATGGAACTCCTCGTTGCTGTAGTTGTGAGAGAATGGAGGTCAGTCGAGAGAATTTGAATCCACCTTCCTTTAGTCCAAAACAGGAGAGAAGGGAGGGGGGACAAAGGATCTTAGAAAAAAAATTAGTTCAAATTCAAAAATAAAATTATTTAGAATTGTAAAATTTAATCTAAAAAAAGACAATAAAATGATCTTTCTAAATAAACTTATGAACATGTATAATATTACGAGAATGTCATTATCAATCTTGCAAGTTCATTATATTCTTTGAGTACTCTGAAAGCGGTCGAATTAAGAGAAATGATTGATATTATAAAATTATTTATTATTTAAAAAAATCAACAGTATGTGGCCAAAACTGAATGGGTGGAACGAAACCATAACATTTCGGCCTAAATTTGGGCGGAATTTCTGAAATGGACTAAAATTGTAAACGAGATAAAAACTATATATATATTTTTTTTTTAACTGGTATAAAATATCTCGGTTATTTCAACAAAAACAAAAAGAAATTAACAATACTGATCCTAACTACTCTCTTATTACACGAGCAGACTCATGTTTTGCACCTCTGGCAATGTAGGCTTCAACATGCTTCTTAAACGAGACAACGTACCAATTTGATTTGGGATTTGTACTTGGAAGTTTTTTAAGTAAAAAGGTTACTTCTTACTGTACAATACGATGGCCCATGAGCGTTCCATACTATTACCAATTATCAACACGACAGCCATATTTGATAATGCTTTTGAGAAGCCAATTGATGGTGTCATTTCATGCTAATTAAATCTAATTAAGTGGTAATAACAGTATTATTAAATCTAATTAAGCGGTTTGATTTTAAAATCTATTAATCTTATTTTATGTCTAGCTTAAGTTTTTAATTAAATTATGTGAGAGTTGACTTAATTTGAATCAAATAATTTTATAGGTTTAAAGACAGCTTGGATGACCAATAAAAACATAAAATAATTGTTTTTTAAACAAAATATATATAGGATTTGACGAATAAATTTGTCAAACCCATGAATCATGTATCATGAATAAAAAAATTCAAACCTACAAATTAGATAAAGATTAATAACTTATTTTTCTCTAAACTATTGTTTATTTAATCATATAATCACAAAAATAGATAATCAACTACTAAAAAATTGTATAAAAGACAACCATATTTGATAATGCTTTTGAGAAGCCTATTGATGGTGTCATATGCTAACTTTTCTTACTAAATCTATTTAAGTGGTATCATTAAATATTAAGAGAATAAAGATTTTTCTAGTTGTATCAATAAATCTAATTAATCAGTTCAATCTAAAAATTTATTAATTCAATTTTATGTCTAGCTCACTTTTTTTATTAAATAATGTAAAAGTTAACCCAAAGTAAACAAATCAATTTACCAAGTCTAAGGACAACTTGGATGACCGATTAAACTCGTGAATCAAGTAACCCAAGTAAAAAATTAAAACCTATAAACTGGATAATAGACTCTAAGTTAGATTAATAACTTATTTTTTTCAAAATTATTATTTATTTAATCATACAATAAGTAAGTACATATGTTAAGAGAGGTCATAAATTCCCGGGGTTCACCATGTGGTGGTCCACTGCATCAATTCCAACGCTATTAAATAAATCTTGATCCTGATACACGCTTTTGAAAATTGTTACCATGACGAATAAGGTGTTGCCCTCATATATATACACACACACATATATATATATATACAAGTCTGCAGAGAACCTCTTTGAACAGCGTGTATATATATATATATATATATATATATATATATACACAGTAAAATAATGAGCTACATGTGAGTTTTCTCTACTGTTTTTCTTTGCTTATTACTGTTGGATCATCAAGTCCTAACAATTACTACTAACAGCCTTCGATATGGAGAAAAGAAATTGGAATTTATAGTCTTCAATGTATTCTTACAGAAACGATAGTTTAGGCCGGAGATGATTACCCCCCCTATCAAGGATAGAATGTGAAAGAGATATTTGATCCTTTAATGTGGTCGCAAATCATTAAACTGGGAAATCCTTTCATTTGTCTTTTATATGTTGTCTGTTCTGATTTTCTTGCAACATATGCTAACCATCTTGATTGGATACAAAGAATATTTTTATCAGATTCTGATGCTGCAGCAGATAAAAAATTCAGGAAATCTCTGTACGTTAAACAGTCCTGGAGAAGCCATCAAATTCGTTGCTCACTAAAGCATTGGCCCACTGGCTTTACAGAATTAATAATAAATACAACTCATTGCCGTCCCTGAGGGCTCTGTATTAAACTAGTAGAGTGACTCGCAAGGATTCTGATTTCTAAGCAGAAAAAGGAATTATACTGATGATAGGATTGGTTCTTTCAGATGTATGAACATGTCAGCCCATCATATAATATGTACTTCAGGGCACAGTTTTTATATGATGTCGGCATCAAGGAGAAGGTATCCAAGAGAATCTTTCAAATCAAAGCTAAAGATTCATTGAAATAAAATCTAACTTGCTTGGAACAAAATGCCAAGCTAACAATGTTGTTCAGCTTTTCCATCAACCTTAAGCGAGAGCTGGCAAGATGACGTTTTCATTTAGTTCATATGAAAAATTCTTTCAGAATCTAATCATTCAAGCTTATGGCCATGGCAATTTCTTTGCTCTCTTTCTTTCTCACTCAAGCTCTACTTCTCTTGGCTCTTGTATTTTTCTCCACCTATGTTACAGCACAAACACCACCTGGCACAGTTTTTTCATGCCCTGTACCTACCACATGTTCTACTTATATTAGTTACCTTGCCCAGCCACCAAATTTTATGGACCTCGTAAAGATTTCTAATCTATTTGGGATCAGTGGTATGATAATAGCAAGGGCCAGTAACCTGGAATCTGAGGACGCCCCATTATTTCCAAATCAACTCTTGCTTGTACCTGTAAGTTGTGGTTGCACTGGTAACCAATCTTTTGCCAATATCACTTACCAAATCCAGGAAGGTGATAGCTACTACTTGGTTTCAACCTCTTCATTCGAGAACCTCACCCGTTGGCAAGAGGTGGAAGCTTTGAACAGTTTTCTGAAACCAACCCTCCTGGAAGCTGGTGACAGGGTTATGTTTCCTTTGTTGTGTAAGTGCCCAACAAGGACTCATTTAGAGAATGGGATTGGCTATCTCATTACCTATGTGTGGCAACCTGGTGATGATCTCGAAAACGTTGCTGCTAAATTTAATGCATCTGAACGTAATATTGTGAAAGAAAACAACTATGATAGCTTTACTGCTGCAGTCTATCACCCGATATTGATCCCTGTGTCCAAGCTTCCAGTTCTCTCTCAAGAAAGAAGAGGATCTAAGAATCTTTGGATTATCATTGTTCCTGCAGGCATAGCAAGCACTTTTTTTACCTGTATTGTGGTTGCTTTTCTGATCCATAAGCAGAGTTCATATAAGGCAACCAAGGGTTTAGATCGTACTGGTTCTAGTTTGGAGACCAGCTATCCCATTCAAACGAAGGAAATTATGAAATTGGAGAGTTTTGAGGCAAAGATCAAGCCGGATAAGCTGCTTCCAGGGGTTTCAGGATATCTGGACAAGCCAATCATGTACGAGGTTAAGGATATTATGGAGGGAACCATGGATCTACATGAGCACTACAAGATAGGAGGATCAGTATACAGGGCCAACATCAACGGCTGTGTCTTAGCAGTGAAGAAAACCAAGGATGATGTCACGGAAGAACTAAAGATTTTGCAGAAAGTCAGTCATGCAAATCTGGTGAAACTAATGGGGATGTCATCTGAATCTGACAGAGAAGGCAATCGCTTCTTGGTCTATGAATATGCAGAAAACGGGTCACTGGACAAGTGGTTGCATCCCAAGTCTGAATCATCCTCAAGCTCTGTGGGTTTCCTCACATGGAAGCAAAGGATGCGTGTAGCCCTAGATGTGGCCAACGGCCTGCAATACATGCATGAACATACTCAGCCAAGAACCGTCCACAAGGATATTCGAACGAGTAATATTCTTCTCGACTCCACATTCCGGGCGAAGATAGCAAATTTCTCAATGGCTAGAACTGCCACAGACTCGATGATGCCTAAAGAGGATGTGTTTGATTTTGGAGTTGTTTTGCTAGAGTTGCTTTCTGGAAAGAAGGTCATGGTAACCAAAGAAAATGGCGAGATTGTTCTGCTGTGCAGGGAAATAAAAGATGTCTTGGAAATGGAAGAGAAAAGAGAGGAGAGGTTGAGAAAGTGGATGGATCCCTCCTTGGAGAGGTTTTATCCCATTGATAGTGCTATGAGCATGGCAACCTTCGCTAGGTTGTGCACACTGGAAAATTCTTCAGAAAGGCCAAGCATGGCAGAGATTGTCTTTAACCTCACGGTTCTCACCCAGCCATTTCCAGAGACATTAGAAAGGTGGACTTCTGTGGTGGAAACAGAAGATCTCACTCGGGTCATCGGCCCTGTCACAGCTCGTTGATTTCTCATAATAAGTTTTTATTGTAGCTTATTTCAATATGTAACATAATAGATCAGCAAAATACATCTTTTTTAAAACATATATATGCCACGGAAAAGCCAAACTCATTGAAGAACTCGTGTAAGTTAGAGTTCTAATGAGATTAGCTTTTGTTTTAGCTGTAATGTTTCAGTTTAGCTCAAATTACTATTCATAACAGGATTTATCATCAATCCTATGCTTATCCAATAATCTCTCAAGTTTGTGAGAGTTTTATGGCCTTAGTTCGTTATCATTGTAAGCCTATATGTATGCAATTTGAATTCAATAAAAGTGTGTGGTTTGAGTCCAGCTTTTCAGTTTGGTGTTCTTCAAAATTTCTGCAAATTTATTCTTCAATCTAAAAGTAAACAGTAACTGTTTATAACAGTTACTGTTAAATCCAACAGTGTATTCTTCTCCCTCTAATGAACAAGGCTGAAGCTGCCAATTTTAGCCCTTAAATGTCTGTTGAGCAGAACATTACTGCTACAGATGCGTAGGATCAGTGAAGTTGTGATGATAGGGAAGCCCATTAGCAACATCCAAGGCAAATCTGAATCCTAAACCTCCAACTCTGAATGCAGCATAGGACCTAATCAAATTTGAAGATTTTCCATGTCCAAGACCACCCTTACTTCCTCGAATTTGAAGATTTCAATTCCTAATGTACCTCAGCAACGTCATGTCGGAATTCTTCAGGCAAAGTGAATTTGTTTTCTCCTTTCTAGCTCCAAAAATTTACTTCTTGTAAAGCAACAATACCATAAGGAAAACAGAGGAGAGGACTAGCGCCAACTATAATCGCTCTTTGAAATCCTTTTCTCGAGTCCTATGAAATGGAGTTATAGGAGAAGAATTGGGTGGTAGTGGATAGTGAATGTTAATTTGAAAATGGAAAAAACAATTGTGATACAATGAAAAACAGTTGGATCATCTTCAGTGATCCTACTTTGCATAGATTACACTCTCTGTGCTCGCATTGAATCTCCCACTGACATTATGAACTTGATCAACCCAACTGATCAATTAACTTAATAGATGATGCTATTTTTGGGTGGACCCTCACAAGTGTAGCTTGCAATTGCAAAATATGTATTATAAATACTTGGAATTATGTAAGAGGTGTTGGCCTGATAGTATTGCCCTGAGCTGGAAATGATGGGAAAACACCAGGACTTGAGAAATTGTTGATGCAAACAAGCTCAGGCGGGTCTGAAGATAGAAGGTTTGAAATGCTAACAATATTAATAACAAATTTTTCTTAAAATAATTTAATTGTCTTAATATAAGAGCCAAATACAAACTTCTAAAATTGTGAAGCACTAACTAGATATAAGAAAACGTTGTCAATTAAAACCGAAAGAGCAGGTTTTAAAGATACTACAAAAGTGACTTTCTAATAACTACAAGCTTGAAAAAGATAGATAATGAGAGGATAAGTTCAATAACTCAATGAATAAATAACATTCAATATAGGTATACGAGATAATACAACAATGAGAAATATATTTACGAAGATAACTTTAAGATCTTACAAGAAAGTTTCTCAAATAGACCATAACAAGAATATTATAAGATAAGGCTCGTCCAAAAATCAAAATGCAATAAGCATGAGACTTTAGACTATGGGATGATTAGTCTACACAATTTGATGACTTCACCGACCAACTAGGGCTTTATATACAATATGCACAAAGACTCACATTACCCTGTTAGCATGAGAATTTTGACTGATATACCATAGGTTTATATCATAATCAAACAAATATATTTATATCTCAATACTCAAATCATGACATCAATCAAATAAGGAGTTATTAATTCATAAAACAATTCAAGATTTTATATTAGCTCATATCAAGAATTTAGATTCAACAATTGATTATGTTTTATTGTAACAAAAAATAGTAATCAGCATATATATCATCAAGAATCTAATTCATGTTAAGAAAAACTCAAATATTTATATTATTTTTCATGCATATAGAAAATTATTGACTCACCTTATTCAAAAGCAAATAAACTCAAAAGCATATACCGAAGGAAATCCTACAGATGTCTCGCTGGCAAAATATCAGGATTATTTGAATAGAAAATGAGACATACACAAAACAAAACTCAAAAAGGAAGTAGAATCCATTTAATAAACCTAACTAAAGGTTTAGATCATCATCATTATGTTTATGAACCAAACTATTTATTTTTTTTAAAACCTAAAACTGTCATGGTTTTCCTAAAATCTAATTCAAAAGAAATAATTAGTAAAATTGATTATAGTTCACCCAAATAAGCCTCCATTATTTGTCAAAAACATCTGGAAAACTAATATTTCAACTAGGGATCATTCTGAATTTTTTTTAGATTATTGGAGTCAAATTATGATTTTGTTAAATTGAAGAACCAAATTGAAACCATCATAAAATCATAAATATACTGAAATTTTGCCCATACTTCATCATCAATTCTATCCAGAATCCTGAACTTCATTATAGATATTAAACTATAATTTTTCTAAAGTTTAAGGACTAAATTGTAATTTCACAATTTGGGAATAAACTGAAATTCCATCATATTCAATCTCAAGACCATTGTCCAGATTTCCATAAAGGATTTTTCATAACTTCTCAATATTCTTACACATGATACATCAATTAACCTTAAAATCATTATTTCTCACCAAATCATTTACAATTCAACGGATTAAATCATTACCCATAATATTTAATCCAAAATAACTCAATTAACTCATCAATCAAACCCAAAAAAAATCTTTTAAACCCTAATCTTTAACAAAATGAAAAGCAAAGCTAATTAACATAATTATACATAACCAAAGTATAAATTTTACCTTTTAAACTTATTTCTCTAACTCTTTTCTTAATTATACATAACATAAGTATAAATTTTACCTTTTAAACTTATTTCTCTAACTCTTTTCTCTTTCCTTTTATCTCTCCCTCTTTTCTCTTCTTATTTCTCTCCTCTTGATTCTCTCTCTCAGATTTAGATATTTATTCTTCTTCTTCTTTTGTTCTATTTATATTTATCTATATTCAATTACCATAATACCTCTTAATCATTTATACTTACTTTTAAGCCTCCAAGGGCATTATTGCTTTTTCTATTTTTTTTTTTTAAAACATCACGTATACAAAACAAAAATACAAGACTATAAACAAAGCGATCCATTTTTTTTATGGAAATCTTTTCTAAAGACTTTCTTGAAAATTGAACTAAGAAAGTGTGAGAACTAGGAATTAGGGAATGTTTTGTTATTCTAGCATAGTAAAAAATAATTTGATTAAATAAGAACGTGCATAACATATTTAGAAAAATAAGATAGATTGGAGAGTTGTAATGACATCCATAATTCGCAAGCGGCAAGTGATTTTTTCAAATTGCAAAATTGTTAGACATAAGATTCAATAGAGAGAGAAAGAAGGAAAGAAGAAAAAAAAGACATTAGAGACATACTAAAACACGTATGACAACACCATCAATAACATTTGAGATCTTTTTTATGTTATTTAATTCGTCTTGTTGAGATCTTTCTAATGATATAGTGGTGTCTTCATTAGAGCTTTGATGTGTCTCTAGGATAAAAAAAAAAAAATTCTTTGTTTGTTTCTCCTCTCTCATCCTGAAATTTATGAAGAGAAAGTAGAGGGAAACAAAAGGTAAAAAAAGATGATCTTAGAGGCACATCAAAGTTGTGATGATGATATTACCAGTCGACAAGAGAAATCCAATAACACTAAAAGATATCACAAATAGTTAATGAAATGAGTTATACAAGTCATCCAAAGTTATTGAAGCTCCATTTCTTTTGGACCGCTTATATGATCCACTTCAATCATTGTTAATAATCTTCTTTAATATCTTTGAATTCATCTTTTCAAAATCTTTTTAACATTAATAGTAACATCATCATTAAAGTTTGGTGCTACTTTATGATCTTTTCTTTCTTTCTTTCTTTTTATCTCCCTCCTCTCTCTCTTTTTAATGAATATTACTTTCATCACTTTTATAATATGAAAAGTTTCAGATAAATTGGTTACTTGCAAATCACATATATTATATATAATTTTTTTTTGAATAGTTTTATTCTTATAAATATTTTTTATAGTGTATCAAAAAAATTTAATATGTTGAAATCCCAAAAAGCTCAGGAACTTGGATTCACCGGATTCATTATAGTAATATTAAATAATTTTGTTGTCTATATCATGAGCTTGCCTGATGGAACTTCTAAGCATATCAACCTTGGTTGGTCCAGATTCAAACATGAGTTGTAATGTACTAAAAAAGTTACTAAGATTTGAGCTTGTTTCAACTATGATCATAGAAGTTCTACATTAATTATTTCAAGTGTCGCTATACAAGAAAAGATATATTTTCTACTACATTCGATAACCATTTGATGGAAAACCAGAGAAGAAGAAGAATGACAGAGTTTTCGGAAGGTATATAATTGGTGAAAGAATTCACTTCAGGTACCTTGCTCTCGAGGGATCTCATCAGAACTACGGTAGCACTAGGTGTTGTTTGACAATTCCCAGGCCAGAGAAGCAGTCAGAATTACTGTGAGAGACTGCACGATTTCATCCATGGCTGGGCGATCTGATGGATTTTTATTCAAGCAACTAACAATCAATCTGAGAATCAAAACGGCTAGTCCTGAAGGATAATTCCCTTGCATTGAAGGGTCAATGAGTTGACTCAGACTCTCCTCCAGCCTACCTTCCTCAGAAAGAACACCATTCAAAACATCAGATAAGTTCCTGTTTTCCTCGCTGTATAAAGCAGCAACTTCTTTCCCAGTCATCATCTCCAGTGTGAGAATCCCAAATGCATAGACATCAAGTTTTGTAGAGATAACACCATTTTCCAAGTACTCAGGAGCCATGTAACCTTTCGTCCCAACGATGTGCCTTGTCAACGCAAACTCACCTTCCGGCCCATCTGTTGACCTAGCCAGGGAAAAGTTTGCAATCTTAGCCCTTAAATCAGTATCAAGAAGTATGTTGCTGCTCTTTATATCCTTGTGGACATGTGGATAGTTAGTGAAACTATGTAGATAGCTAAGCCCTGTGGCCACATCCGTGGCAATCTGTATTCTTTCTGTCATTTTCAGAAACTTTCCTTCGTTGCTGCTTACATAAATCCAATCACTCAATGGTCCATTGACAGCATACTCGTAAACCAGGCACCACTGCCCATCATTGAAACAAACACCGGAGAGGCGAATTAGATTGGAGTGGTTGATCTTATTCAATAAATCTACCTCCTTGGACACGTCTCCGTTCATCTTCTTAATGGCAGCCAAATCACCGTTGATTCGGCCACGGAAAACAGAACCTTTGATCCAACTACTGGGACTGAAGTTGTCTGTTGCAGCTATCAGATCTTCGTAGCTGTAGACTTTGAGAGATTGAGCGATACTATAAGCACTCTCAAGCAAATCCTGAGGTTCTTCATCCAAATTCTTGTTGTGTGGTTTCTCATGTGCCTCAAAGCTTTGTGACACGATAATTGGACCGGGTTGCTTCTTACTTTTACAGAAGAACATGAAGAAAATAATGGTTCCAATGAGTAGTGTAAGAACAATTCCTCCAGCAACCCCGACGACAACATAAACCCATGTTTTGTTTGAGCTTTGGTCGGAGTTTGGAGACGGTGGTGAAGGTGAAGGTGAAGCTGGAGGTGAGGGTGGGGGTGGAGGTGGCGCTACAGTTTGAGAGCTTGTTGGTGGGTTTTTTAAAGGAATTAGGAGTGTTGTGAAAGGGTAAATGGTGGCTTGCTCACTGATTTCATTAGCTTCAAGAGCTCTCCCGACATCTGCACCAAATCGTACACTAACAGTTGAAACTTCATCGCCCCATGTGATTAAGTAACTTAACAGATACCTGATACCTAAATCACTCTGGTTCTTTGTAGGACAGGCACATCTAAGAGGAACAGTGAGAGTTTCACCAGAAAAAATATCGACAGTTCGTGTACGTTTTTGACTCTGGATAGCTTGACAGGTGGAGAGGCCTTGATAAGTGTTATTAGCAATCACGAAAGGAGTGTTACCTGATTGAACAACATAAGATGCGTTTGCCTGAAAATAATCACCTGAACAGGAGCAGTTGACAGGAACCAGCACCAACTGGTTTGTTGGAAACGATGTGGTCTCAGAAACTGAATTTATCTGAGAAAGCTGAGATGGGTCAGAACCCAGAAGAGTAGATATGGAGGCAACAGTGGTGTAAGGAGGTTGAGATCTGAAGATCAGATAAGCTTGGCAACTCCTGTTTAGGCCATTGCAAGAATAACCCCAGAGTGGAATTTTTTGTGCTTAGAACATTTTGTTGTACCTCTCCCCACGTAAGGTTGCTGAGCTTGAATCAAAGAACAGCAGCAAAGAATGAAGAGAACAAAAGGAGAAACAACAGAGCGGAAGCTCATTTTGATTTGGGAAAGAACTAATATCTATGGCGGAATTTGATGTTAATGGCAAAATTCAGGTCAAGCGGGACGGATATCTACTCAGGCGAAGCAGAGCTGTTGCATGAGCTACTTTTTTCTTTGAAAAGAAGAAAGATTCTTTATATAATTCCATATATTGAAATTCATGATTGAGAAATTTCTTGCACATAGGGAAGGAAGATGGGCTTGAAAATATATTAAAATAATTATTTTTATATTAGTTTATTAAAATTATTAAGAATATTAAAAATTACTTTTTTTAAAATCAAATATATCTTTTAAAATACATTTATCAAATAAAGTATAGTGATATTTGTCACTGTCACCTGGTTTAGAATTAATCCGGCAAAGTAGCTATATCCGGGTCAATGAGGTTGACCAAGTCAACCAAAAAAAGAAAAACGAGAGAGAGTTCAGCTACAAATCATCACTGATTACTGACCGAAAAAGAATCGATAATTTTACAAGAAAAAAAATTGAAAAACAATTATATAAAATTTAATTCTTAAACAATCTAATATTAAAGAATAAAATTAAATAAAAAATTAAAGAGTAAAATTAAAAAAAAAAAAACATATTTATGATATGGAATCATGGAATAAACTATGTAAAATATTTAGAATGAAAATATATTTAGAATGGTTTCCAGGCAAATGTGATCTACCTTCTGCCCCATCTTTAGCTGCAAACCAACAAAACGATCTACAAGATCAGCCGCAGTATTTGACTTTGGTCTGCTATTACTTCTCCTATTTGTGCACGTTGAAGCCGCGGCCTCCTGGAAGCAGCATCGTCGGTGGAAAAATAAGCACATAATTCCAACAAATAACACTGTTCACGCTCTTAATGAAAACTGTACTCGCTGATTAAATTTCTCATTTTTTTTACTATTTTGGTTTTTTTTTTTTTTTTGCGTGACTATATTTGTTTAGAGATAAATTAATTTAAATTTATCAATTAAAAATAAAAATGAAAAAAAAAATGATACCAAAAAAAGCTCTCAAAATAGATTGTGGATTCAAAGGTTTTGCAAAAAAATCAATTTAGTTTTCAAACTTTTCCAAATTGTACATATCATTAAAAAAAAATTGACAAATTTTATTTTTATTTTTTGGTTTGAGAGAGGAGATAGAGATTGTTGAATTTCAATGATAACAAAGTCATTTAACACAACCATCTTCTTTAGTTATTGTTAATCATTTTATTATTGATATCGATTATTCTTGATTTTCTTAATTAGATATATACATAAACCTTTCGATTTTCTCTTGATTGTTTTTTTTAAAACAAAAAAAAAAAAACACATCCAAAAATCTAACCAAACTCCAATGTTGTAAATCATTCTAAGGGATCCCTCCTGCCCTCAACTTGATAAGGCATAATAACAAAGGCAAAATCTGAACCAATCTAAAAAGCTTAGATTTCCAGTAGGGTTTTTTTTTTTTAATGCAAGTAACTTGATAGAGTGAACGAACCGCTTTCTTCTCATTGTAAGATCTTCTATTCTCCAGATATAGAAAACACATACAACTCTTATAAAGAATAATCTGAGGCATGGGATTTAAGCTTTTTCAAGTCAGCCAAGGCACTGATCAAGAAAATAATTCCCAGGGTGAATAATTTGAGATGAAGAGAGGGGTGTCCTTTCTGGTAAAGGTGATTTCTACCAAGTTCCTAAGCATAGATAGGTGATTGTAAAGAAGAACAAGAAGGGTATAGCAAGACAATAACCAAAGCAGAGTAAACTACATTCAAGAATCCTGGGTCCTTCAATTTCTCGAATCTCCATTATGACAATTAAAATTCCAATCAGTAGACAAAAGATAACACCAGCAATGCTATCGCGCAATCCATCTACCAACCAGTCAGGCGAGATGACGAATAGGATAAATCGAGAAACTGCAGTTCATAAGCAAATAGTATAATTGTTGATGCAAATAGCTCAATTGTCAATGCTAAGGATAAAATAATTTTTATATTCTCGAATGATGCGAACCTGGAATGATTTCAGGAAAGAATAGGTTTGCCGCAACAGCAAGAAAAGCAATCCAGTAACCAAATTGTCCTCTGAATAAAAGTATTGGTACTTTTAGTGAATCAATGGCAGAAAAAGATGCAAATCAACCATAGCTGTGATTATGAAAATATGCAAGCACCTTAAAATTTTGAACAACACCGATGGGAAACTTGTGAGCAAATAGAATACAAGAAGGGTAGTCTGCACAGATGATTTCCGTCCTTTTCGGTTCAGGATCAGCAAGAGTCTGTTGGCAGTGACAAAAAAAAGAGTCCAATTGCTTGAATAAATAAAACAAGGAATGGACTATTATTCAGACTTCAACACTAAAAACCAGATAGACCATCTAAGAAATTGTATGTTTCAGTTCAGTGCGAGTGAAAATGACAAGAATGTAATGTTGTTATGCCTCATGATCGAAGCATTTGCAAGTTATGAACAAGTTGTTTGAACTTTGATAGCCTTTTGAACAATAAAATTCCACAAGGTTTCTTATAATTCGCCACAAAAAAGTACAAATACTACTACTACATTTTTATCAGCACAAGCAATCCAGCTTTGTAGTAAGGCAAAAGCAATGAATTCTCCAAAATACTCGATGTTCTCACTTATCCAAATAGGAAGAGCAACCAAGAAAGGGTTCGCATGTTATCATCAAAGCTACTACACTAGAAAGTGGTATACAAACAGTACAAATCCAACTTGTGGTTGCATGTTATCATCAAAACTACAAAACTAGAAAGTAGTGTAAAAACAGCTTTAATCCAACTTGCGGTAGTTAACTACACAAAATGAATCACCATTTAATATGAAGCATTTACTCCCAAACCATAGTATTCACAACTACTATAGGTCATAAAAAATATGACTTCTCATAAATTCCTAAATAACCACACCAATATGACACAGGGAAAGTGCGGCATGATAATTCGATGAAGTAAAGTAATGATCTAAGAAATTAACCTTGAACACTACTTCAAGAATCAATAACACAATATATATATATATATATATATATATATATATATATATATAACAAGACATGATTTTTCTTCTTTTGAGCAATCAATTAGCATTGATAGTGGAAATTAAAGATGAAAACGGACTTTAAAGTATAAAAGGCTATAAAAGTTGAGAAGAAACTCACATAGCAAAGATGGTTCCACCCCATTGAAAACTAACTCGAGCCCTGCTAGATCTTGATTCTACAGCTTCTGCTAATGATGTTGAGTTATATACATTAAAACTTGAAACCACCTCTGTTAATCCCATTTCAGTCAAATTCCTCAGATTTTCTTTCCTTTTTGACAAGAAATCAACTTTCAAGGATCATCTGGCCTTCCTTCTTCTTTCTTGACAAATCCCTCTCTCTCTCTCTCTCTCTCTCTCTATATATATATATATATATTTGTGTGTGTGTGTGTGTGTGTGTATTGGACGGAATCAGAGATGAATGGGAAAGACTGCCTGACTGTACCATGTAGACTGAGCTAATGGTAAACCACGTGGCAGTCCATGTGGCCTTATGGCTCCCCTATGAGCAGAAAACGTTTATTTTGGGCTTTGTTGCTTGTGGTTGATTTATAGGCTTGGGCTTTCTTACACCTGAACCTGAATAGCATCACAGCGTTTTGACTCAATTTCAATTGATTTTTTCTTTTCATAAACCGGAATGTTATCACTGTAGTGAAATTTTTAAATAAAAGATGAAAATAATTTATGTATTTTATATAATAAACTATAAAATATATTAATACATAAATTACATAAAAATTTTATTTTTACAAATACATAATACAAATACAAATTAAAGATACATTAAACTAATCTCGTGAAGTTATTATGAGATTATAGAAATAATTTAAAATAGTTTATTACCATTTAAAAATAATTAAATTAAAAAAACTAAAAAGGAAAGAGGATTTTAATTAAAAATCCAATTAAAAAACAATAAATAAATAAAGGCTAGGTGCTTCTATACCTAGAAATCTAGGTTCGTACGTCTCTCTCTCTCTCTTTATTTTTATATTAATGGATGAACAACAAATCATATGCACAATTGTGTTTTATTTTTCTAATTAAGTGGATAACAAATAATCTATTTAGATAAAATACATGCTGTGTACTATTATATTTTTTTCAATCACCATTAATGATTAAGAAATCAAGATTCGAGTTTTGAGATCTTAAAAATCTAGTTTTTAATTAGTTTTCACTTGAAAAACAACTCAAAAGTATTAATTTGAACTTCAACAAACTCATTTATAACCTCAAAACATATTTTAATTTTGATTTGTGTTGTTTTAATTTTTTTCTAACAATAACCTAAAAATATATTTTATAAAATTGATCATTCATTTAACATCATGATATTTTATGACACTTCACTTAGAAGAGCATGTAATTAGAAACAAATTTCAAAAATAATAAATTATGATAACATAACTCATAAGGACCAAATGAAAAAGGAAAAAAATATTAATGACTAAAGCAAAAGGAGATACAAATTAAAGGAACTTAAAAGGAAAATATACACAATGACCGAAGCAGATGCATGGTTTTCCTTAATAGTAAAGAAAAAGAAAGGAAAATAAAAGGTTTGGGTACTTGTGAAGGAATTTGATGCTGACATGTAACAAGGCCAACCTTAGTTTGGTCCAGCGACTCCAAAACAAGGGATTGATTGTGAAACATCTCTTGTCGTGAAGCAAATATTTTTTGTTTTACTTTTTTTTATTATTATTAAAATAGATGGCATGATGTCTCTATTTCGAAGATAATTTAAATATAATTCAATAAACACCCTTCATTTACACCTAACTAATTAACATTTAATTATTTATTTTATTTAAGGTCTTAAGTTCGAATTAGGACATGCACCCCTTGTAAGAACATAAAACAATCAGAATTTTATTTATTTACTTAAACTCACAAAATACACTTTACAAAAAATAAGATTTCCACATAAAAAAACAAAATTAACATAACCTTTCATAAGATATATAATAATAATAATAATAATAAAGTAGAGAAATAAAACAGTTAAAAGGAACTCAAAGCTCAACTTGTCAAGTTGATCCATCTTGTCTTCATATGTATATTATAGTCGATGAACTCTACTTTGCTAACGGTTTCTCATTTATATTCCTTTAAAAAAATATATAATATTATATACAAGTGTGTTGAATAAAATAGTGAATTAAATTATTTATATATTATAGAGCTATAGAACGAGATTCTAATCACCATATTATCTTGCGCTTAGCTATTAAGTTTTTTAACTAAAGGAAATAAATGTGATAAGATTCTCACTCATAATATTTTTTTTAATAAGGTTCTTTTTTTTATTGAAATTGAAATTAAGAGTCAAATAGCTTTAGGTTAACATGCGAAACATGTAAACCAAATAATGAGAATGTGATTATCCGATACAGAAGAAATTAAGAAAAATCACGAGGCTAATTATTTATTTACTAATTAATATTTTATATTATGGAAACGTATAAATGCGCCTATCCCCGCTTGGAATAATAAAAATAATAAAAGGCCTAGGTACAAATAACGTAAATACCCCTCAAAGAAAGTTTTAAAGTAATTTGATCATGAGAGTATTGAAGTATTTCTACTATTTATTTAAAAAATGATGAGGAAGCCCCTAATCAAAATTGTTTTTTTTTAAAACGTTATTTTAGTAAGAAAAAAAAAGGCCAAAAGAAAAGTATCCTCATTGTGTTTTTTTTTTTTATAATATATTTTTTTCCAATAAAAAGACAAAATACCCTCTATTTTATGACTTAGTCTTTTTTTATTATTATTGTTGTTGCTGTTGACGAAGACAAAATAAGAAAAAAAAACTGTGGATTCAATTTTGGACATCCACAGTATTTTTCCTCCAAGTATCTTATAATTTAAAAAACTATAAAATAAAACTATAAAATAAAACAAAGTGTTTTTTGCTTAATTTATACCATCT
This sequence comes from Salix udensis, assembly GCA_029204005.1. Lineage (NCBI taxonomy): Eukaryota > Viridiplantae > Streptophyta > Magnoliopsida > Malpighiales > Salicaceae > Salix > Salix udensis. The sequence goes on from CM055025.1 coordinate 9,722,099, forward strand.
AGACTCTAATTTTAGCACTCCAATAGTGAATTTCAACTATTTGGATTATTCTGGATACATTCATAATGTTATAACTTGTAAATATTATTTTAATATCAAAATATAAATCAATGGTTAACATAAACAATTTCTTTCTGGCCTAGTTTTCAAAAATCTCCTATAAAAATAAAAGTATTCAAATGCTAGCCCTACTAGCCTTATAGGATTTATGATATTCTTTTTATCTGTTTAGGAGTATAATTTTAATTATTTTTTGTTCAGAAATGTATCAAAATAATATTTTTTTTTATTTTAAAAAATATATATTTGACATCAACACATGAAAATAATTTAAAAACATAAATAATATTTAATTAAAAAATCAAATTTTTATTCAAAAATATTTTTGAAACTTAATGTCAATCACTTTTTTCAATACAAATTCTGATCTATGTATAGATCTGGAAGACATCAGGTTTTGGAGCAATTGATGCCTTTTATTTTCCTTTTGTTTTTTTTAGATTTATATTCTCTGGAACTTTTTCTTTTATATTTGTTTAATGACAAGGGAACTTTAATAATAGATTGATTTTTATATATAAAAAATATCGTCTAGCTATAAATAACTTGTGTTACGTGTCCAGTGATAACTGTGTGGGAAGTGATAAGAAGAATAAGAGAGTGTAGAAAGTTTCCTCCTCTCCTTGCTTATTTTCTAAATTATTAAGCGAAATAAATCTGTTTTTCTAAATTATAAATCCTCCCTTTGTGTTTGTTGTAAGCCACCATAACTCATTTTCAAACTCCAATTTGATTCTTTTTTCTAACCTTAGGAAACTCTACCTCTAAAAAGAGATTTTTATGGGTCTAAGTAAATGAATAAAACTCTGGCTATTCAAATTTTTATAAGGAATGGACATCCTGACTCGAACTCAAGACCTGTTATGTAGTAAAGAAACTCTACCTCTAAAAAGAGAATTTTGTAGGTTTAGATGAATGAATAAAACCCTAACTTTTCAGATTATTACAAGAGACGCATGTCTTTACTCAAACTCAAGATATATTATGTAAATCGTAAATTCTTTATCATCACTTGTGGACCAATTTGCTTCATCGATCTAGGATAATACTATTCATTATAATTTTGATAGTCCAAGACATAAAAGATCTGTCGACGAGATTATGAAAAACAAAATGGTAAAGGAAGAAAATAAATCGGTATTAATCAAAAGTATGTTATGCTTTTATTTCCAAATTTGATTCCACTTTACACGACAGGCATGGCTACTAGACTGTATGGTCGCTTATTCGTTTGACTCACGCCAACATGGGATTCTCAAACACAAAAACAAGAGGAAACGATTCTCTCTGGGTTTTTCTTCCTCCTTTAATCATCAGACATGCAAATATATATATATATCACGAGAATCAAGATAGTAAATCCTCACTCTCTCTCTCTCTTTTTGTTGGATATTATTTACAAAATCGAAGCTCCAGATCAGGCCATCATTTGATTAAACTCGTAAAAATCAAGAACTCCATTACCATCAATATCAAAAGCCTGAATCATGGCCACGCACTCATCGTACGACTTTGCATCTCCTAAACGACGCAGCATCCTTTGCAAGCCCTTGGGAGTTATGCAACCCGATCCCTTCTCCATTTCGAACATTCCAAATGCCATTTTGATATCTTCATCGTTATCACTAGCCTCCCTCTTCATGAACCTCGAAAAATCTTGGAAGTCCAGCAGGTTGTCCTGGTCTGCATCGAGATCATGGATCGCTAAACTTGCCTCTTCATGGGACATGTACTCCCCTATGGATCCAAAATATGCCCTAAGTTCTAGGGCTGAGATCCTTCCATCGCCATCACTATCGAAACAGCGAAAAACTTGTCTGAGCTCATCTTCTCTGGTGCTATCTTTTTTTGGTGTACGTGGAGAGTTAGGAGAGCTTGGTGTTGAGCTCGACTTCGATCGACGACGATGGAGGCTCAGCTTAAGACTCTTGTTGGAGAACCACTTGGAAGATTTTGAAACTCTTTCAGTTTCCATAAAGGAAGTAAAAATGAAATATATTTATTAAGAAGTTATAAAGCAACAACTGGGCATGCAAGGGTTTAAATAGATGATCAGGGTGAAGAAAGCATCGCATTTATTTCGAAATAAAAGTATTCAATAGTGGAAGTTGCAACGAAACTGCAAGATGAATCGCAACGTATGCAAAGGAAATTTCATGGCAACTTCCTGCACGGGTCCAAGAATTGATTGATCACTGCCCTTTAATATATTTTTGTAAGTTCCACGCTCCGTATTATTGAATACTTGCATATTATCTTTTCCTTTTCCTTTTCCTTGTTCAAAGTAAAAAGAAAAAAGAAAACAATCTTCCTTGAGGATGAGCAAGCTTGATCTCATCAGATCCTCAAATATTTTCGGATCAGATATCACAATTAGGTGTGGTGGAAAACACAATATTATTTGGCGTTATCTTTTATTATCTCACTGATTCTTCCTATTTTAGCTCGATTTTCGTAATGATGGTGTGTACCAAATGATATAGTGAGTGTAAACATGATTTTACTTGCACTCGAGTTTGAGTGTTTAAAGAGCTAGCTAGCTGCACAATTCGTTTTGACTGGAATTGTAGCCATATATATATATATATATATATATATATATATATGAAACGTATGATAGATTTGAGTATGGATAGTTTATTTAAGATTTGATTAAATATAATGCGTGAAAAATCACAAAAAAATATATTCAAATTCATTGGAAAAGAGAGAAAATGTTATCCATCAATGTTGTTTGTGCCTTTGAATTATTTTCTTTATAAGAGTGGTTAGTCATTGAAATAAGATATAATATAAATATGAATTCACTAATTTAATTTTTTTCTGCTGTCAAGTAATGATAAGAAATGCTTCCAGAATAAAATAAAATAAAATTATTTTGTAGCTTTTAGTTCACAATTTAAACTATTTTTGAATTACTTAAATTGACACGAGTTTCTTTTTTTCTCTATCACCAAGAAATGAGATGAAATTCCGAGAGCTAGAGAGGAGTCACAGATTGCACTCACTCGTGAGTCTTTTTTAGAAGACTAAACATATTTCATATTATTATGCTCTCTCTCGCATTATTATCAAGCCAAATTAAGTTAATTATTACAAATTATTAATATTGCCTGAAAATGTAGAGGAGAAATTATATATATATATATATATATATATATATATTTGCCTAAAAAATGTAGTTAGAAGCACGTTTAGGTAGCCCATAAAACACGTTTAGGTCTGTTTTTGAGTTCAGCAGTGAGGAAAAGAAAACCTGAGACAGCCTAACACGTTCGAGTGAATTATATGGTGCAAGTGAAGTTGTTAAATGGCAGTGCGACTTGGCCAAATTATTATTTAAAAAAAAATGTATGTTCTTTTTATATTTGAATTATTTTAATATATTGGCACCCGTTTGGCATTGAGTTTTCAACCTTGGTTTGGCAAAAGTGGTCTAAAAAAAAGTGGAAAGGTGTTTGGTAATTGATGATAAACTGGTTTGAAACATGTGGACCCCACCCCAAACCTTGGTTGCAAGAAAAGCAGCTATTAGATGCTTTTATTGCAACCAAGGTTTTCATTTTAACCCTGGTTTGAAACTTGTGATTTTTTTTTTATTCAGTTAATGAATTTTGCATGTAACATGCATCTCTTTCTCTCTCTCTCTCTCTCTCCGCCCAAAATAGACATGGTGGTCGGAGCTTCCAACGCTGACTCCGGCCACCACAGGCCACCATTTACGATGAAACCACCACAGGAAGAACCACCTCGGCCTCCTCTACCCGTAGATATCCTCCGTTGAAGCTCTCGTCGTGGTCGGTGAACAGTACCGCCACCTTCCAACGCTGCCTCCGGCCACCACAGGCCACCATTTTAGACGCCACCACCACAGGAATAACCACCTTGAACTCCTCTACCCGTAGGTATCCTCCGTTGAAGCTCTCGTTGTGGTCGGTCGAAAGGCACTATTCACGTGAATTATGTGCGCTGCACTGTCACGAAGAAGACGCACAGTGCAGCGCACCGTTTTAATTTTTTTCGAGAGAGAAGCAACTGGACCTCGGCTGGGCTGCACTCGGCCCAACCCAAGTCCAGCAAAGTTGGGCTTAGGCCCAATTTGGATGGGTTGTCCTCGGCCCAACCAATGTTTTTAAATATATATTTTTTTTAAAAATGTGTAGATACAGTTCAGTCCTAATAGAAGGAAAATGTATGTTCGTGATGAAATTGCAAGTAGTTTGATGGGAGAATAAAAAATAATATTTGTTTTTTCATGAATTATTAATTACATAATATTATTATCATTATTAAATTTACAATATTTAAAAAATTATATATATATATATATATATATATATATATATATACCCTTTAAAGTAATTTCACAAGTTAAAAGCAATATGAAAAGTTTGGTAACCAAACATCCAAAACTGCTTTTTTTTTCAACCTCCAACTCAACCACAGTTTTAACCAAACACTTCACTACTTATTTTGAACCGCAGTAAAAGCGTTTTTTTTTAAACTGATTTTTTTCAACCTCAATCGCAAAAGCAAAAATAATACCAAACACACTCTAACAAGTTCGAGTGAATTATATGGTGCAAGTGAAGTTGTTAAGTGGCGGTGCGACTTGGCCAAATTATTATTTAAAAAAAAAATGTATGTTCTTTTTATATTTGAATTATTTTAATATATTGGTATTAAAGATATTTTTTAAATAAAAAATTAATATAGTTTTTTAAAAGAAAAAAACATTTTACGTCTCTTTCACGCTCATCATAGTAGCTTAAAAAACTTTTTTAAGTAAAGTTAAAGTTGTTTTTAAAAATATTTTTAATTAAAAAATACATTAAAATGATATTTTTATTTTTAAAAAAATTATTTTTAATATAATTATATGAAAATAATCTAAAAACATTAAAAAAATAATTTAAAATTTAAAATAAAAATAATTTTTTTATATATTTTTCAAAAATATTTTTGAAAATATAGTTTCAGGATGTTAGACTTGATGCTGACTATTGAAAACCATAACTTCTGCCTTAAAATTAGCTGAAATTCGGTGACGAATCCTTCACTTTTCCTCCACTCTTTTTATCTTTCGTCATTTAATTTTCCAAATAAATGGATTTGAGCTGTAACCTAATTAACCAAACTATGGGCCTTTTTAGTATTGTATTTGAATTTCTGTTTGAATGTGTTTTTATAAGTGTGTTTGACTTGAAAAGAAATTAAATTAATATTTATTTATTGTTTTTTTTATGATTTTAATGTACTAATATAAAAAATATTGTGCACTACAATACCAAGCACACACTACCATCACCCATTAATATTTGTATCTTTTCATCTTTTAAAATATTTTAAATTTAAACCTCTTTTTTATATAAAAAATTATTTTTTTATAATTTCATTCTTTGTTGCGGCATACTTTTATATGTTGAGATATGTTTCAATTTGCATGCTCTAATTATTCAATATATCATAGAATATTCTAACATTGAATTAAAGATAAATTTTAAGAAATATAATTTTAGATTACTGTTCAAAATGAAAATGAAAGATAAAAGGATCAAAATTTTCATGTAAAAAACAGTAATTGTTTTTTCATTTAAGGTGTAAGAAGCTTTCCATTTGATCCCTCAAGTTTTGATTTTTTTGTTCATATTTAATCCATGTTCTTTTAGCTTTTATATTTTTATCCTAATTTGTTTTTTATTCATTTTAGTCCCTGATGTTTGAGAGATAGGGATAGAGAAAATGTATAATCAGCCAAAAATTTTATCATGAAAATACTTATCTTAGTGTCAATGATTTTATTTTTAAGAAGAAAGATTAATGGGGATAATTTAATTTAATTTAACCATGCAATAAAATGTAGCACAGACCCTTAAATTATTTTTTATTCAATTTAATTTGTTACCTTTTTTAGAGTAATTATAGAATCTTTTAAATAAATCTAGTCTGACATGAATGGGTAGGAGTTTTTTAAACCCGATAGATAATAGGTAGAATATAAATATTGTCAAACCAATTCTAAACCCACTAGCACCTAATCCAAGGTATATATTTATATTATATAAATATATTTATAAAATATTTAGAATTTTTTCAAATACTACAAACACACCTTAATGTAGATATAAAACACACATATATAAATAATACTTATTATTTTACCATTTAATACACACACACACACACACACACACACATATATATTTAAAAATATATATTGGTTGATAAATGATAGTAGATAATGAATAATTATTGAATACCCAAAAATCAATAAATATTTTACAAAGATGAATACTTTTTAAAGAACATAATCGAACGGATTGGGTCAATCTGGTGGGTTATAATACTAGGCTCGAGCTTAGCCCGGCTATGAACCGGGTCTGCCTATGAACTTAAAACCTTTGTCTCTGCCTGCCTGTGCTAGCCTGTCGTACTTTTGTTCGGCCCATGAGCATCTCTAATGGCAAGCCTGTCGTACTGTTCGGCCCATGAGCATCTCTAAAGGCTTGTTGAAACAATCCGAAGCTCGAGGAGATGAAGCTGCAAAAGAAGAACAAACAATCCTAGTGGGATATTTAAAATGGTGAGATAATGTTAATGTAAATTGGATAGAAGGAATAGATGGTAGCCTGATAATGACAGTTGCTCTTCTTTAGACGTTGTTGATTAATTATATAAAAAACTTATGGCCAAGTACATGTTATTTGGCAGTATTATTCTTCATAAAGTTGTTGCTAATATTTCTATTTTATTGATATCTGCAGAATTTGATATTTTTTTTTCATTCGTCCTCTTTTTATTATTGTTTTTAGCTTAGACAGTCGGATTTACCTTCTAATTTCTTATCGATTTCATTATAAAAAATCCCCTAAGCTACAAAATTAAATTCAATGTTATCAACTGACAAACATATAAAATTTTGTAAAATATCAAACAAACTCTATCATGTACTGTTAGAGAATAATATAAATCATATTATGGGGTCTCACTTACAAGCTTAAGCTTTTAAATGAGATGGTTCATTAACATGGTATCAGAGCCTTGTTGACCCAACGGTCACGAGTTTGAATCTCACCACCCCGGTTCTATTTGATAAAAACCAAGCACAAGGTGATGTAGGTCTGTGCAAGTTTCAATTTCAAAGGGTTTTCACTTGAGAGAGTGTGTTAGAGAATAATATAAATCATATTATGAGACCTCATTTACAAGCTTAAATTTTTAGATGAGATTGTTCCTTAACATGTATAAATCATACATTAATACAACAAATTTATAAAAATAAAAGCTATACAACAAGTAAACACACAAGCAAACTACATGTACTACATCAAAATACCAAAAACAAAATATTTAAAAATAAGTAATAACAAATAAAGGGTAGTTTTGCTACCTTAATCTGGTGAACCTAAGACAAAAAATTAAAGTAGAATAGTAATACTAATAAATTAAGTGTTTGATTAAAGTAGAACAGTGATGCTTATAGATTAAGTGTTTGGGTGACTGGATTTACGGTGATAAGAGCTTGGTTTGTGACAAAAATAAAGGGACTATGCGTGTTGCTTTCTACAAAATAAAAAGGAAAAGAAAGAAGAAATGAAGGAGGGGGGTCATCTATCATGTTATAATTCAAATATTATCAACCAACGAATTCATCGATGAACAGCAGCCATGAGTATATTTTTTGTTTGTAACAATGACACCTTATTATTTATTTATTTTTATTTTCAATTGTAACTCAGACGTTATTTACAAACAATTGTTTTCTGCAAGTGTATATCGAGGAAAACAGTGAGGAAAGACTTCGCCCGTAAATATCATCGTAATGTGTGTGAATGATTTTATTTTGTCAAGTATTTGACAATTTCATGGCAGTGAATTCTTCAAAATTAATGAAAACAGTGTTAATTAAGATTGGTGAATGAAACTTATTAAAGTCTCTCGCAACTATCATAACTTTTTTCATCGCTCTGTTAACCTATCCCCTGTCGTAGCGAGTCATGATTTGAGTTCCACGAATGAGAAAACACAGGCACGTCTAACAAGGAATAATACTGGTGACTCAGTAATGGATATGCGCGCCAACTCACCTAACTAAATGGCGCCATCACAGAAACGGATATTGCAGTTCAAGTCGGCAGATCGACAACGAGGGGAAGAATGATGATAGCTTCGAGCAGGAGCGTGGATAGACGTGAAACGATAAGCCCAAGAGATTGATACACACGTGTACAGGGTGTGGATTCACCAGCTAGCATGCAGCGCACCGTCGCTGCTTTTGACTGCCTGTCCTTTTGTCTGAGGATCAGATCATCCATCCTTGTCCACTTTCTTGCCTTTGGTCTCAAAACATTTCATGTCCAGATATCACCTATACTAATCTTTGAGCAGACGGCCCTTCACTTTTGCGTATTTAAAGCAACGCCCTCCTCAGATTTGGAATTCGATTTCCACCCACTATTAGGCCTTCGATCAAAACTTGAACCATCGAACTGATTTGATTGATCCAATGAAATGAATGGGGTATGAGTTGAATCATGATAGGAGCACATGAACCTGGATGTGTTCGAGGGCATGTTCAAGTTGAGAGCGAATAAATGGTGATTTCATATCGTAGTTTTGTCATTTATCTTGGTTGAACTTGGTCTGTATCATGAGTGTAATTCACAGTGCGGGCCTGCTCTGTGTGGACATGTCTCTTAAAAACAGTAGATCCATTTGATGTTTGATAAAAAAAAAAAAAAGAAGGGGGAATTGCTTCCGTTATGTTACAAGCCAGCGAGTAAAAACATCATCCAAAAGCAGTATGTTTTTTAGTGTATTTGCATAAAATCGTGTTAGCTATTAAATTTGTTTATCAAGATTAAGTGTATTAAGGTTAATAGAATGAATAATAATCATTATACTATGAATCTAGAGTAAGTGTTGAAAAGTCTAATATTAATCAAGTACTATAAAGATTGTAAGAGATATTTTATAATATATATATATATATATATATATTTATATCGTATAGATTTGATAATGAAAAATACGAGTGTTATTTAGTATATTGTATTTCACCAAAAATTGTATGTGCAGTAACCCTCCTTTATTCTAGTATTGTTACTTTTTCCGACAGAATGTTCTACTGCCTCGTACAGTGGAGTGCGAGCTGTAAGAAGTGAAGCCCTAAGTGAGCGGCTATCTGATCCCAACTATCGAAATGGTGATGCATCAGATATACCCAAGCAAAGAATTGATAAAATAATCCAAATGTTTAGCCTTTGGCTGATGAAACAGACAACAAAATGGAATCCATACATAACCCAGTAGCTGAATTTAGAGTAGATTAATAAAATGGAGGAAGAGTTAGTCCAATCAGAATCTTGAACTATGCAAGTGGGTGTTTAAAATTTCCATGGAAGCACAGAAGAAACAAAAGTTTTCATCAATGGCGCGAGCTGTGAATCAAACAATGGATACAGGGCAAGTGGCGTCTTGGACTAACTGAAGAAGGGAATTTCTTTTCCTGCACCGGGTTCAAGTCCCATCATGTATATGCATGTCATCTCGTGATATTTTATTTATTTATTTATTAGATTTGGAAGATAATCATTGAATCTAAATTTTATTTAATTTTAGTTGTGGTGTTCGTAAACTGATTTATATTTAATTATAAAAAACCAATGGACACAGGATGTAATGAAAGGAACAGTACTAGTCATACATTAACTATGTCAGAAGATGTCATCATGATCCTGTCATTTTGCGATTATTTTCATTTTGTTATTTTCACAAAGTTTCCGAAGCATCCTCACCGTCGATTTAGCCTTGGCTATGCCAATCCAAGGCATCAAAAAAGAAACTAAAAGAATATGCGTTCAACCAATTAGTACAAAAAAGAAATTACGGCCACTCGTTTTTTCTTACAAATATATATATTTTATATTTTATATTTACTCTAAAATTAGATAAATCCATCCAACCTTTCAGCATAGCATCTCACAAAGTAGAATATGCGGAGAATGCGAGGCGTCGTACATGCAACATAATATATTTATGTCTCCGAGTTTCTTTTTCACAAATCGACCCTCGAAAAAGAAAAACAGGACATTTTCGTTTGAATTAAATACTAACAAGTGTAGCTACACCCCTAAAGTTTGTCTTTGTAATACTTTTTTTTTTATTAATATAGGTTATTCAAACCAGTTTTTATATACTTTAATTAATTTTATGAGTTTTAAAATTAACAGTTATATAAATTTTCAGTAATTATAATATAATAATATCCACATAACTTGAATATAAAATCACAAAATAATATTTTTTAATCCTAAACTCGTAAAACTTTTAACACTTAATATATTTATGTCTCAGAGTTTCTTTTTCACAAATCGACACCTCGAAAAAAGAAAAACATAAGATGTTTTAACTAGTATTAATTACTAACAAGGGTAGCTACACCACTGAAGTTTGTCTTGTAATATTTTTTTATTAATATGGGTATTTAGAGTAACTTATATACATCTCAATTAATTATAAAAATTCTAAAATTAATGAACATATAAATTTTCAACAATTATTATATTAACAATTAAATTATACAAAAAAAAACAAACCTTTTACTAACAAGCTAAATGGGTAGAATTGTAATATACTGATAAAACTAGCGGTTGCAGTGATATTTATAAGCTCTGCTCGCTTCCTTTATAGCCAGCCGTCTTGTTTCACCACCTAAAAGGCTAAAACACTCAAACATTCCGGCGAGAGAGGGAGGAGCGCGGAAGAGAGCGGTGGCCATGTCTCTAGCTTATTGTGTCAAGGAACAGAAACCTTGTGCTCGTTGGGTTCAGAAATACTTCAAGGACTGTCTCTGCAATCTAAGAGACGAGTTCTCCTTCTCATTTGGGCTTGTTAGTCTAGTGTGCTGGGGAGTTGCAGAAATCCCTCAAATCATCACCAATTTCCGTACAAAATCCAGCCATGGAGTTTCTCTTGCTTTTCTCCTCACCTGGGTTGCCGGGTCAGTCATCTTCTCCACACACACACACGCGCGCGCGCGTTCCTCTAATTCTCTTCTAGTCAAGTTAAAAACACAGAATCTTATGTTTCATGCACCAAGAGAAAAAGGTAAAACACGAGCCATGAACAAATTTGAATTCTGATGATACTGCACACATATCAGCATGCTACTATGCTAAACAAGACTTTGAATTTCTTATTCTTTTTTGTTTATTTTATATATCAACATTTTTTTCCTGGTGCAGAGACATCTTTAATCTGGTGGGCTGCTTACTGGAGCCAGCAACGGTGAGTGGTTAGGCTGCGTAAATTAAATAGAATGGGTGGTGGTCCTCCATGGAAATGGCCTCGTTGAGCTCGCTGCCTGCGGCTGTAGATTGTTTGCCTTTCCGTTTCAAAAGTTATTTTGGTTTTTTTTTAATTAATTTTTTTCAATATATTTAGATAATTTTAAAAAAATAAAAATAGAAAATTTAATTTTTAAACGTTTTTTTTGTGTTTGCCTCTCTCTTGAGATGACTGCATGTCAATTTATTCTTTCACTTCTGTCTCTGGATTATATAATAAATAATGCTATCTTTTTCTCTTTCTGGATGCAGTTGCCAACCCAATATTACACTGCTCTGGTAAGTGAAATATCAATTCAAGGGTCCATAATTTTCATTTGAACATTGCTAAATGGACCTCAGTAATTCTGATTTTATTTGGCTTTTGTTGCATATAAAACCTTGTACTGATAAGAACTAGGGGGGCTAGTGGCATGAATTGACAGGCTGGTCCCATCAAAAACTACAGCGATAATTACAAGCCAAAATCTTTTTACCAAGATACCTTCCATCCCCCACCAATCTATTCTTCTTCTTCTGTTTATATTTATTATTAATTTGTTCATAGTACACCAACTTTTTGCCACGTTTTATCGTCTTGGCACTGTTTTCAATGATTTTCAAAAATATTTGTGAAAAAAATATTTTTTAATTTAAATTAAATATTTTTGATTTTTTAGATATTTTATATGCTGATATTAAAAATATTTTTTTTATAAATAAAAAAATATTATGTTGATGTATTTCTGAACAAAAATCTCCCAAACAAGCCCAAGCCCTTAGTTGTCTTAGTGTCTGTTTAATATTATAATATAAATTATTTTAAAAATAGTTTTTATTTAAAAATACATTAAAATATTTATTATATCATCAAATCAAATAAAAAAAATACTAAAAGATATTAATTTAATATTATTTTTAAGCTAGATGTATTTTTAAAATATATCCAAACCACATTTCAAATACAGAAACAAACATAAGTCTTGTTTGTCATCCACCAGTGTTTTTAAAATATATTTTATTTTTTAAGTTTTAAATTAATTTCTCTTTAATATTTCTAGATTGTTTTAATATATTGATATAAATAATAATATTTTTTTAAAAAAAATATTTTAATATATTTACAATCACAAATCACTTATGAGATCCAGCCCATGCTTATCGTAATTCCTACCAGAGGTTGCACATTGGTGAAGTAGAATATTTATCTTGAAGCTTAATTGCCAAGAAATAAAGGTTCCTGCTCAAGATCAAATAGTCAGCTAGAAATATATCTCTATCCTAATCCCTACCTTAGCTTGCACATTGATGAGGAAGATTATATACTTATGTTGCCTGTGTTTTAAAAGATATATTTATCTTCTTCCTTTCTGAGAAAACTTAAGCTTTTTAACTGAGTGATTCTCATCAAATACCTAATAACTTGGTGTTTCTCAACCAAAAAAACACTAAATTGTTTGCTTTGTTGATCTCATTTGTGATCTTTGCATGTGAAATTTACAGCTCTACACGATAAGTACTGTGGTACTAGTGTTGCAGGGTCTATACTACGATCATGTCTACAGGTGGTGTAAATGCAAGAAAACCAAAGTTAACCAGAAAGTACTGCTTCCTTTCCATTTCCCACCTCTTTCGTTCAGCCTTCTTTGAATCTCATGTTTATAAACCAAATTAACGATGGTTTTTTTATTGTTTTGTCTCAGGATGATGATGACCAAACACCACTGAAGCCCAAGTCAGCTGATCGCTCAGGCATTTCCATACCCAATGCCACTCCAAAAGCTACCCCTCGTAGAGATTTTTATTATATGTATGAACATTTTATAATGCTGAACATTTAAAATTTGTTATAGGAAAATATCATTAACAAAATGAGTCAAATTCCTTATTAATTTCTTCTGTTTGTTTTGGTTTCAGGTCAGCTAGATCCATGGCTGGCAGTGACACTCCACCATTTAGAAGTTACCTAAGGGCAGCCAAAAGTGGCCCATCAGCTGTGGGACTTGACAATGAATCATCCTCAGATGATGAGGCTGCTGCCCCAGTTTTGGTTACCAAAACTGGTAGTCAGCCGAGATCAATTCCACGATCGGTGAGCATTCAATCCAATATATATCTGTGTGTGTTGCTCCAGGAAATGGAAAATATACAAATGGTTCTGCTCAGCTTTCTTAAATTTGAGGTGGCATGGCAATTTTTCCAGGGTGCCTATGGAACATTTCTTGCTACATCCCTCAACTTGCCACTGCAAAGCAAGGCTTTGGGACAAGCCTACATTGGATATACTGGACGAAGACTTTTACATGTATGATCAGTGATGATTATTGCAAATACTTAACCAAATTTTTTATGCCACTGAATTTCTATCGTCCCAGCTGATCTCTTACATGCTGTGGTCTATATATCTTCAGGAAGGTGGCGGCATGGATCATAGTGCGTTTGGACAATGGCTGGGATGGCTGATGGCAGCTATTTACATGGGTGGTCGGATCCCCCAGATATGGTTAAATGTGAGTCTGATTAACTTTTGAGCTAAAAAAAACTAATAATTAGCTCTGCTTCTAATCCAAATTGTTGTTTTTTCTCTGATCAGATTAAAAGAGGGAGTGTTGAGGTGATGCTCTTATATTCATTAACCCTTATATTTATAATCCAACTTTTGCTCTTATATTTCTCTGCTGTAATTGAATCATATCCATTCTAATCGCAAACCCTTTTTCTCAAAATCAAACTTACGCAGGGCTTGAATCCTCTCATGTTCATCTTTGCATTGGTGGCCAATCTCACTTATGTGCTAAGGTCTCCTTCTAATATCTCTTTCCATCACACACAGTGAGTCGTTTAGTGTCCTGACAAAGCCTTTCTCCTCGTGAATACAGCATTGTTGTGAGAACCACAGAGTGGGATAGCATCAAACCGAACATGCCATGGTTGCTGGATGCTGCAGTCTGCGTGCTGCTCGACCTTTTTGTATCCTTTCTTCGGTTCGGTGTTTGAGAATGCGTTTGGAAAGTGTTTCTGAAAAAAAATGAAAATGTTTTGTTTTATTTTGTATTTTAAATTATCGATCATTCTATTGATACCTTAACAAACATTGTGATAGATCATTATGCAGTACATTTATTACCGGTACTTCCTCGAGAAAAGGGTGGACCATGAAGAAAGCTGCTACGGGAGACTATGTGGATGCTAGTAAATCTGCTATTTCTTGATTGCAGATTGTGTTTCGCAATCTTGAGATTTAATCTTTCGGGTAGAGCATCAGCCATCACTAATCCGGTATGTGAGCTTGCATTTTTGCTTTTAAGGTATTGTTTCTGTCGACAATCACAAACAACTATGATGTGTTTCTGTACTTTATTGACGGATTTGTATAAATAGTTTGTAATTTTGTATCAATAATGTGAGCTGAGCTCTAGCTCATCCTACAATAATAATAAGAAATAAAAAAATCTATTTATATTTTATATGTAAGTGGGCTTTTTGGTATGGGCCTAAAATACTTGAGCCATTGAGGAGATGTCAAGATTACAAGCCACACCGACAGCCCGTTCCTTTTTCTTTCTTTTTTTTCTGCTGGATTTATTCTTGTATTATACATATAAAAAAAACGTTTACAAAACGACTAAATAATAATAACAAAGTAATCATCATATAAATTAAAAATTATTTTTCACTTGAAAATACAATAAAATATTTATTTTTCTTCTATTATTTCTCACCATCACCACATAAAAACCTTTATAAAGCACTAAAAAAAAACTATCTATACCATGATTTTTTTGGAACTAAAAAGCATTTTTGAAAAACATCTAAAAACAGAAACAAAATTATGGAAAATACCCACATTAAATCAAGAAGCACCCGTATAAAATATACACAAAGCTGGATCAAGTGACGATACATTAAATGCAACAAATCCCACCTTAATAATTGGAGGTAATCGTGTGTACGACAGCCCACATGGAAGTGCACGTGTCATGTGTGTGAGGGAGACAGGATTGCAAACTTGAGGCGTTTGATGTGTTTAGACATTTATTAGTGATTTATAGTTGAAACTCAACGTTTCACCAACGACCTCTTGTCAATGCTTCTATTTTACTCGACGCTTCTCTTGAATTCATAATTTTTCTTTTTCGAAACAAACATCGAATTAATTACGTTGGACCGGATTGCTCTCCATCTTCACTATCTATCAATAGTTTCTCATCGATCTTCCTTGGTATTATTTTTTTTTATTTTGGAAAAAGGACAATAAGCTAAGTCCATGTTTGGATGTGGTAATTTTCATGTGATGCACTTTAATGTGAAAAATATTCTAAGAAAATATATTTTTTAAAAAATGAATATGTTTGGTTATAACTTGAATGAAAAAAAAAGATATCGTGAATGAAAAAAACTATTTAGCTTCTACAAAATTATAGCTTGAAACTTAATTATGCGTGGAACTAGTCTAAAAAATATAAGTTATTTAGTTAAGATATCTTTTGGAATTGCGGTTGAACCATGATTTTTTAGCTTGTTTTTAATGTTTTTAAAAGAAAAGAAGTATTTTTAAAAGGAGCTTCTACAAAATTATAGCTTGAAACTTAATTATGTGTGGAACTAGTCTAAATAATATAATTTACTTAGTTAAGATATTGTCTGGAATTGCAGTTGAACCCTATTTTTTAAACTTATTTTTAACGTGTTTTTAAGAGAAAAAAATATTTTAAAAGGTAGTTAGGCAATCTTTTTGCTATGTAGTTAGGCAAGAACAAAAGCTACAAAAATATTTAAAAATAGCTTCGAGATGTTCAATCGTCAACATAAATACAGAATGCTACCACAATTTTCTCCCTTAGTTCTCCAAAGAAACTATATAGTATATGATTTAAGGTAGGCGGGCTAAATGTGTTGACCCCTAGAAAGCTACATCATAATAGATCTTATGGTTTTGTGAAAGTAGCAGCTCCTTCCTTGCCTAATAATTTGTCTACTACTCCAAATTCTATAGGATATTCAATTTGGAGCCATCAATTATTGACTCGTTGAAGCCAAGTTAGTGAGTTACTCACCATAGTTTCAGCCCATTACACTTTTCAAAATATTCTTAATATTCCCCATTTAAGATCTATTGAATTAATTGCATGATTAATTAAGCCTAGATAGATAAGTTGACTCGCACTGATAAATTAGTCTATGTCTAGCAATTAAAAAAGAGAGATCTAGGCAGGCTAAATAAATAATTAATTACAAGTCCGTAATCCCGATGAGTTGACTCGAAGCCCCTGTAATGGCAGCAAGAAGATGAGCCAAAGATCTCGCAGGCACGGTTAATGCACGTTTGGTATTGCGATCCCACTGATTTGTGGCCGAAATTTGATTTTTTTTTTTTTCATTTTCAATGAATATGTTTTTGTGTGTTTTAGATCATTTTGATGTGCTGATTTCAAAAATAATTTTTAAAAAATAAAAAAAAATATCATTTTGATGTATTTCGGCACAATAAGCATTTTAAAAAGCTACCGCAACTATACTCCCAAACAGGCCAACTAGATTGCCGGGGGCACCTGGAAAGGGCAGAAAATATAAAAGAAGCTTCCATTCGCATTAATCACTGTTGGTTTCAGGAAATTGAGATTCAATTAGGTGGCTGTGATTTAAAATTAATAACCCTAATTGGCTTTCTTCGTCACATAATGTGTTCTTGAATCTGTGTGATTCAATTAGTAATCTTGCTGCCGGTCGAGCTGATCCGATGATCCTTTGACCTTGAAACCTGACGTGGTTTGGCTACGTTCATATCTAGCTGCTTGGATTGGATCTCCCCTGAGGGTTTTCGCAAACTACGTTAATGTTTGGTAGTATTATAGAAAATAAATTGAAACTCATTTTTCAATGTTAGATTATTTTAAGGAAGATGAACTGAAGAATAATTATTAATGTTTTATTTTTTTATTAATTTTATTAAAAGAATCAGAGACAAATCAAACAACTAAGGTGACTGAGAAGGAAATTAAAAAAAATATATATCATGAATTATTTCAAATAAAATAAATAGCACTTTAGAATAATGAAGACAAAATCCGACAAATAAAAACTGAATAATGATAAAAAAACATTAATTATTTCAAATAAAATAAAATAAAAAATCAATTAAGAGAGTGATAAAAGAAAATCAAATAACAATAAAAAAAAATTAAGGATAAAAGTTGATACAAAAATCAAATTATAAAGAATAAAATTCAAAAAAAACAATTCAAAAAAACAAAAGTATATAACAATCAAAAACATTAAAGGATCGTGGTTTTTTGAGGTGATGATGAATGGGATTGGATGGTAGTGTTTTATTATTGTTCATTGATGAATGGGATTGTATGGTAGTGTTTTATTATTGTTCTCTAATAGAAAAAGATAGAGATAAAAATGTGTTCGGTTAAAAGAAATATGAATATATCAGGAGGTACAAAAATGTTATATCACTAGAGAAACTTTCAATTCTATTTTTTTTATTAAGAAAAAATAAAAAATAAAAAATAATTATTATCATAATTTTAAATTCAGCTCGAGAGTCAATTTGTATAAGAAAAAACCAAGTCATTGGTTGATGCTCTAGTCATGAGTCGGCTTGACCTAATTCAATATAAAAATAAAAATAATAATTATTATAATTTTAAAAATTGAGGATTGATCCAAGCATAGCCCAAGCTATAAGTGGTGTTGATCGTTGACTTCAGGTTAACAAAAAAAATAAACCTAGTTATTATTATAATGTTAAAATTTAAATCAGGATAAAGATTGAGTTATATGTCTAGAGGGTCAATAAAAATAAAAATAGATTATTATCATAGTTTAAAACCTTGATTCAGCGGTTAACCCCAAGACAAGGCTTTGGGCACAAATCAAGAGTTTTAACTCAGATTTGACCCTGGGTCATGGGTTGGGATATCATATGGGTTGACAAAAGTTAAATGTATATATAAAAATAATAATTATTATAATTTCAAGAATCAATTCGAGATTTAACCTAAGACAATGTTGTCGAAAAAGGTCAATCCAAATGACCCAAATTACTTCAAAAATAATAAAATAAAGCAACCTTATTTCAACCAAGTATTCTTTTTTCAAAAAAAAGTCAATTGATGTTTTTACTCGTGTTTTATCCCAGGTTAACCTAGATTTTTTACTGGATCAAGTCGAGTCAATTCATCTATTGTTTCTTATACCTAAACTAGCCCATGCCCCCAACTCAACCTATCAAGTCAGTCATGATTTTATAATTAATATTATTAATTTTAACACTCAATATAAATTAAAATACAAAAAAATATCTAATTACTCTTAAAATACATAAGTTTGACAACAATACATATAAAAAATAAAATATTTAATTATTGATGTGGATGTATGTCGAAAAATTGTTTGATCTCCTGTAATCTGGATCGTTAGGAGATAATGAAACTTAATCTAATACTTATGTATTTGATAATTTTCTTCACTAAAACAAGATTTAAACATAATTTATTATATTTTTTCTCTCTTTGTAATAATGTAATCGAAGAAGGCCTCTCATTTTTGTAGTTAAACGTCCATTTTATCAGTCAACAAACCAAAGAAAAAACCTATTTGATTGGTGGGTAGAAATCATATTAATAGCCTACTAAGGGCTGTTTGGTATTGTGTCTGCGCCGGAGGTTTGAGAAAAGCAGATAAATATAGTGTTTGGTTAATTGTCAACCAGAGGTTTTTGACATGGGTCCCACATCATATTTTGCTCAAATCTTCGGCGTAAGAAAAACAACAATTTGCTGCTTTTCTTGCTTTTTGATACTGGGAGGGGCTGTTTTTTGCTCTTTGTTGCATGTGCCGAGAGATTGATGAGAAGGTTTGATTTATTGTTAATTTTTTTAGTCTGTACCATGGAATTATTACTCAAGAAAATTATTTTTTAAATTTATTAGAACAATGTAAGGTTTGTATTTTTAGGAAACAAGGTTTAACTTCATGAACCGATTCAAATATCTTTCTAAAAAATATATTTATAATGACCATTGAATTTTCAAATATAATTTCACGACCATATAAGTTTTTAATCATTATTATATTAACAATTACAGAGGAAAGTAAACCCCGCAAATGCAAACTCGGGCTTTGAATTTGGAGGTTGAGGTCCAGTATATATATATATATGTATTTGAAAGAAATAACTTAATTTTTAATAATCCTCATATGTGATTGTATTTAATATTGTATTACGACTCGACTCTTCCTTAGGGTCTTTGACCGCGAGTTCTTACCAACAAAAAAAGAAGTAGGCATTAATTAGAAAAATGCGCATGTCTAGAAGTTGCCAAATTTTGCAAGCCAACAAAGTATTTAAAGCCAGACCTACAGATCGAGGGAATGAAGACGGAACAGTTTGGCCACTGGCACTACACAATGACCAAGCGATACGATTTCTCTATTTTTGTCCTACAGATTGTTTGGCAGTCTCTATTTATCATTGTAGATTAACAGTCATATATTATTTTAAGTTTATATACTATGATTTGATGATCTTACCAGGCATTTTCCTTATTTCAAGCAACCCTTTGAAAAAATAATCTATACAACTCTAATAGCTAGTGCGTAGTAGCCAGTAATTGAACTTCTATATATATATATATATATATAAACCTAGTCTAACCCTTTGTTTTTTATATGCTTTTTAAATGTGTTTTTGTTTGAAAAAAATATGAATTAAATATAATTTGTTAGTACTTTCAATCATGGTTGTCAAAATCACGAGTTGACTCGTAAAATCGTCCGAGTTTACGAGCCAACTCATCAAACCTTGTCAACTCGGATAGAAAAATCAATTTTGGTCAAACTCGATTAAAATCACTCAAAATCGTAAAATCAGCCCGGATCGGTCTGATTTTACGATCCTTATATATTAAGACTGCCGCTTCAAAATCTTAAATTTTCAAGTTGTAGCTTCAGATTAATATTAAAATGAAGTTCAAAGTGGGACAATGTTATTTATCCGATGTGGGACAAATGCATTGTCCCACTCCCACAAGTCCACAACCCACATATTTAAACTGAAATTTAAAGTGGAGAATGATATTTGTCCAATGTGGGACAAATTTCATTGTCCCACATCGAACAAACAATTTGTCTAGCATTTCCGTTGGACAAATTGTTTGTATATATATTAAAAAAATTATAAAAAATATATATTATAAAAAAATAAAATTATTGTGTTGTAATTTATATAGCACATAAACAAAATATTTATTTTAAATTTGTTAGTTTTTACCTAATGAAATTCTATGGACATAATTGTTCTGTAATGTATTTTTAAGTTATTTTGAATTATATATAAACCTTAACTAATGAAGTTTTATGACCATGATTATGTTGTATTGTATTCGGAAATATTTTACTTATGATTTTATGATTTTTCTACCTACACAATTTTAGCTGTGATTTTACGATTTTTGTACGAAAAAATTCAGGTATGATTTTACGATCCGATCTTATGATCCGAATTTTCGAATCCCCTTCCGTGTCATGTCAAAATCGCGATTTTGACAATCATGCTCTCAATGATTTTGATGTGGTGTCAAAACAATTCTGGAAAAAACCATTAAGATTTCAAGCAAAAAAAACAATCTACGCAATAATATCAAGCACACTAACTATTATAATCTGCCCCCACAACCATTAATCAAATATGAACGGTGGCTTTGCCATTATTGTAGAATTTGCAGTAAAGAGAAACAAAGCTCAATTATGGGGTCAAACAATCAGTGTTCGGCTTTGGCCAGACAAGAGATCCCAAAAGGAAAGGAAAAATAGAAGAAGCATATCAAGTAAAGCAGCGATTAAAATAATTACGCTGCATCAATTGTAGGAGTATCCAATCACGAAAGCTAGAAAATATTACTGTAGAACCGAATTATTTAATCAATCCATATATTTTCTTTTTCTCTTTCTGGTTTTTGTTTTTTTTTTGTTTTTTTAGAGGAGGAAAATTCTTCTCAAGAAATAATAAGAAAAATGGAACTTTCTATTTGGATGGTGTTTTATTCCCGCTCCTTCAATTTTTTATCCATGATTTTATGGGTTACCAAAATCAGCGCTACTCTTATACAGTTCTGCCTTTTTCCTCGTATTATTTTATATTTTTTCAAATATCAAAATCAAGTGGAAAGTAAATATATTAAATTTTAAATGTTACGTGTAGCAAAAGAATTTAATTTTTTATTATAAGTTATTCCTAAAATTATTTTTTTATTCTATAACTGGATTGTACATCCCTAAAACAAGCTGCAATTTAACACGTTATTGTTTATTTATTTATTATTATTATTACTATCCCATGTCCTACAATAGACTCATTTTTTGAAAGTGACAAATTAAACTAAACATTTGCTTCGAGTCTCATACCATAGAAATGTAATGACAAAAAAAAATGAAAAAGAAAGATTATAGTCAAATGAGAAATCATATACGCAATTTCAATTTACAAGTTCGAATTTAAGATTTTCTTTATATTAATAAAAAAGAGATATTAATATTAATTGAAGTAAGACTCATAAGTCAAATTGAACGTGTGTTACGGCTTGAAAGTTGCTTTGAGTTTAAATAATCAATAAAATTCCCATTCCCTGAGACGAATTTTGAGAGAGGGTCCTTCGTCCCTCAAAGTCTTAACACTTCTCAAAATACCCCCTAATTCTGTGTTTAATTTCAGATAACTTCTACAAAATAACCCTCTAAATTAAAAATTACACAATCTTTCTTGGATCCGGCCTTTCCTCTCTAACCATGCACTAGCTAGTTATGATACTTGTATTATTTTGGGATAGCTATGTCTTAGCTCGTGATAATTTTTTAGTTCACACTTTCCTAATTGCTCGACTACCTAACGCTTAATTTTAAGCATTCATCAAACACTTTGACAATTCATACTGTTAATGAAACAAACTGGAAATTAGGGACTAATCAATTTGAAAAACCAAGTAAGAAATCGATCTGGGCGGTGCTGCTGTATATGACAAATTGTAAACTCGGAAACACAAATCGCAGCGATGAACAGTACAAAAGTATATAAAAAGAAAATTTGATCAATCTTTCTCTGTAATTCCTCATCACTGTACTGCTTACGAGCTCCTACTATGTACTCCGGTACAAAGCAAAACCCAAAAATTGAAAGAAAAAAGGAAAAGATGAAATTACTGTAAGGCCTGTTGATGGGCGTATAACCTATGAACACCTTCCCACTTTCCCCATCTATCTTTATTATTGGAAAATTTACACTAATTTCTGAGATCTAAGACTCAAGAACAAATTGTGTCTGCAAAAGATCGTAAGGAGCCCATAATGCATCTAAAGGGCATGGCCTGTTAGCATCTAAACGAACCCAGGGCTTCCCCTTGCCACTCCAATGCAAAAGACTCACCGGACCAGGATGCAAATTCCGGCAAAGACCTCTGAAATTATCCCCACCAAGACCATGTTGATTCCATTTATGATCCACAGACGCAATATTCCCGGCAAAAACTAACAAGAACGGAGGCAATGAACCCAGCTCGTAAATCCTCATCCTCTTTTGAAGCTCCATCCATTCAACCAGTTTTGTTGTGTAATCTCCTTCTCTCCATCTCTCTAAATCAATGACCATCACTCCTGTGTTAAAATAACAGGCATTGCGTTCGGAAAATGTTAAGGAAAGCAAAGGGTTTGCCCAAAATGTGGGAGTAAAGTATATGGTAAAGTTGGCATTACAATATTCTGGGGCTGCTAACACAGCTCCGGCACCAAGTGGTGTGGCTGCTAGCAATGCAATGTCGTCTACTAGGACTAAATCGGAGTCTAAGTAGACGACTTTTTGGACGCAAGGAGGGAGGATGTTGGCTAGATAATTTCGAGCGTAGTTAAGAGGAGAGTCAAGGGCTGAGCGGATGGAGGAAGAGATGAGGCCGGAGACAGGGTAGGTATCGAAAGAGTAGATTTGGGAACGGAGGTAAGGGAAGGAGGAGGAAATGGCCTCATGGAGGTGGGTGGAGGAGGGGGTGGAAATGAAGTGGAAACGAATATTTTCCGGGCAGGAAGAGTGCTGGAGGATGGAAAATATAGCAGCCATGGTGCCGCGGAGATAAGGGTAGTCAAGAGTCATGGCCACATGCACTGCTTGTTGTGAGCACATGTCTTGTGCGGAGATTGAAGGACATGCTGGTGAGTTGTCGTATTGTGGGGCTTCTTTGAATCTCCTACCACTGGCGGTGGTGGCTGTGGCGGTGGCATTGATTATGATTATAGGGCAGGAGGAGGAGAAGGCAGAGGAGGTGATGTGGCGACGGTGATGGCGGAGTTGATTTTAGCCCTCCTAGTTTGAACATGGTTCTGACAAAGGAAGAGAGATTTAGAAAAAATGAAAGAGAGATTGAGTGATTTGGCTTTCTAAGCTTTTAGAAAGAGAGGAGACATGCCCACATCTCGTATTTGAATCCAAGTTCGAGAGGTGTTATAAACATGTAACGAAAGGGAAAATGCAAGGAAGCATAGCAAGAAGAGTCGAGGATTTTGAAACCGAGTCAAGGTTTTTGGACCGAGTCAGGTGTAGCCACACGTTTGTTAAATGTGCTTCAAAACTCAAGCCCGAGTATAAATGGTGAGAAATTTTCAAGCAAAACTTTAACCTCTGACTATATTCAACGATTGATTAAAAAAAAGAAAGTATTTATGAATATTGTATTATCTGTTATTATTACAAATAAATTAGTAACGGTAGTAGTATCTTTGACCTGCAACTGTAGTAAAGTTTATGTTTTTGTTTAGAATGCATTCAAACAATATTTTTCACTTTTTTTTAACATTAAGCATATCAAAACTTAAAAAAATTAAATTTATTTTTACCACAATGTAAAGACAATACAGTAAAAAAAGAGGAGAAAAGGCAAATTTGGTCTAGAAAAGTGGTCAGGCCATAGACTTTGCTTGCCTCGACAGTCCAGCTTTCGAAAGTAACATTGATATGCGGATCTTTAATTTTGTGGGACAAGAATGATGAACTGGTTAGGATTTAAGACAATTCGTAATGCCTACAGAGTGTTTTGTGCTGCCTGAATTTTAGCCATCTAATCTTATTAATATTAAAAGAATATATTTCTGTTATATTTATAGATTTTTTCAACTTTCTGGGCCATGTCTTTTAGTTGATCCATCCACGTCGAAGAAAAACTCCGTCCTATCTTCTCACCTTCCATGTTAACCATCGATGAAGGTCATGTTTATCATTGTTTTTTAAAAAAAATTAAAAAAAATATTTTTTATTTTTTATCTTAAATTTAATATTTTGATGTTTTATATTAGTTTTTATATGCTGATATCAAAAAATAATTTTAAAAAATAAAAAAATATATTATTTTGATACATTTCTGAATGAAAAATTATTTTCAAAAACAACTTTAATTATATTTTCTAAACCGGTCGAATTCTGGTGAGGGAAATTATTTCTACATAAGGTTTTTAAACAAGGAAAAAAATAATACTAACTAGCAATGAGGTTAGATAATAAAAAGGAAAAGAAAACGTGCTTTTAGATTACTAATATTTTGTTTCCAATAAGATGGTATTTTGGGTAGTGAGAATTTAATACAAAAATCCTAAGAGTAATTATATATCTTCCATTAAAGGAACTTTCATTTGAGTTGTTATTATGAAATAAAGTATGGTAAATAAATTAATACAATTGTTTATGCAAACTGATTTTGTCAATTATTTTCCTATTTTACCAATCATTAATTTACTCCATATATATTAATGAAACCAGCAGTGATGGGTGTAATTTGTTCATACTCACACACGCAATAACCAGCTTTAATTAGAAACAGGATAGAAATTTAAAAATAATGATGCTAAATATTAATCAAAAAAACATTTAAAACTACAACAAAGTCATTAAATTAATAAAACATATCATTGAATATCACGTTAAAATCATGATCTAATTATATATTTACAATCTTCTTTGAAGCCTATTACTTTCTCTTGTTATCTTAAATTACTTGCTATGGCCAAAATTATATATATACAATCTTCTTTGAATTTGTTTTTTTAATATTATTTAGCATCAATGTATTTTAAATAAGCCTGGTATCATTGTATTGAAAAGGCAAACGCAAATGATAAATCTGCAGGGACCCGTCGTTCATTAGAGGGATATATATGGTACATCAGTTTACACACACAGAGACCCGTCGTTCTCTATTGATGATCAATTCATTACAAGCCCGAAATTTATGTCCAAAAACCCGACCACCTCACCTGATTGTACGGCTCC
Source organism: Salix udensis (assembly GCA_029204005.1). Taxonomy (NCBI): domain Eukaryota; kingdom Viridiplantae; phylum Streptophyta; class Magnoliopsida; order Malpighiales; family Salicaceae; genus Salix; species Salix udensis. Next base: position 9,747,800 of record CM055025.1, read on the forward strand.
CATCTGCCAAACACTCAATTAGCGGCACGAACCTAGTAAAAAAAAACATTGCAACGTTGCGATTTTTGTGGGACAAATATAGTTACACGTAGCTTAGTTAGCATGGTCATGATGAGAGAAAAGTTGCCAGAGATTCTGGCGCTGTTTGGCATCGATTCAAAAAATTATTTTTGAAAATATTTTTATTTTTTAGTATTTTTATATGTTGATATTAAATATTTTTTTTAAAAAAATATATTATTTTAATATATTTTTAAACAAAATATACTTTAAAAAAAAACTTCAAATATTCTATCAAACTTAAGCCTAGAACTCGGTAGAACTGTGCTTGTTTTGGGGACCTGTCTATGTGATATGTAAGTTACATTTGATTGATGTAATAACAATTGTGATTACGATTTCTTTTTAAGAAAGAAAATCTGTGTATCACACCATAAATTGAAGAAGAAAATAGCTTTGTTTCATAGTCACCACGTTTTTAATTTAATGTTTAGCATTTTAATCACACGACACCTTATTGGAGGAGTATGTTTGGATTGATTCCTTCGATTGTTAACTTACTTGTCAATATTAATGAACTTGATATCGGTTTTCGTTACAAAATTAATTAACACTTTATATTACGGAATATAAGTTGATTTAAAGAGATATACTCTTTTTATTGTCATTATATTACAAGCCACAAATCAGGTTTTGAGAAGTATAGTTATCACTTTTTTTTTAAAAAAATTTTTGAGTAAGCATTTTTTAAAAAGAATTAAGCTCTTCATGATAGGATCTTTTTGAAGTACAATTCATCGTTGAATATGACACTATTAATTTTGTTAACCATATGAATAATCCATATAATAGATTGTGAAGATTTTATGGGACGTAATGTCATGACAGAGAGACTTATGATATGCATAACAAGTCTCGAGTTCGAGTCAATGCGTGCATCTCTGATAAAAACTTGGGACAACCAGAATTTTATTCGCTCATTTGGATCCACAAAGTGTGTTTTTCCAATGATGGAGTTTCCTGACATAAAAAAGGAGATTTCATGGGCCTTTCATCCTTATAGCTATTTTTCTTTTCATTTTAGATTGTGTATTTTTTTTCCCTCAATTTTTACATGATGCTAATCATATATAACCGATGAATTTATAAAATAAAATGATCTGGCTTGATTTTTCAAGATCTATTCTTGTTGGAATTAATTTCAGGTTCAATCCATCCTTCCTTGATTGCGCCATGGTTGCTGTCATTGAAAGCTATTATCGTTGCCATCTATGTATATTATTTTTTCCAGAGAAGAAGTGATTTTATGATTTGGAAATCTGTATTCTTTATCATCTCAACGTTTCTTGGTTACTAAATCATGTATCTTTGTTTTCTATTATTTCTAAATATTCTACATATCAGTACGTTAATTTTCGTTTTTCTCACACTCCTCTTTCTGGCCCTATTTTGTAATTTTTTGCTTTAATAATAATAAATAAATAAATAAATAAAACTCAATCTGTGATCGTTAACTAAAAACAATATGTGGGTTGGGGACAGCAATTAGACAACACCTGCAAAAAAAAAAAGAAAAAAAGGAAACAAACAAATAGAATGACCTAAAACTTGAATCTTGGAAGATTGGAGAAAATTAATATATAGTTCTGTCTTGATAGAACTATCTACATAACGAAAAAGGTGCCAACACTTCATTATTAAGGATTCATTGAGGCAACATTTCCATGTGCAACACATGACGAACTCACAAACAATTCCAATTATTTAGGTGCATGGTAGCTTCAGATGTCCTTCATGAAAGCATGCATGTTCATATATTCACAGCAGTGGGCTATCCTGCGCTGTCAGCTTCAAATCATACATTATTGATGTGGAGAAAGAACTTGTTAACTCCTGCTAGTTCTGCTCTTAAATTCTTCTCACGTTCATGGCTTTAGTTTTAATCAGGGTTTCCGTTTCGTTCTATTTTGGTAGAAACAACTGAAATATTTTGTACTAGTTAAAAAAAAACATCGTTTTTATCTCGGTTTAAATTCTGGCTCATTCTAAAAATTTTAGCCAAATATTGGTCGAAAACGTTCAAGTTTCGTTCCGCTTCGGCCAAGTATTGTTGTGTTTTAAATAATAAATACTTATACAGATATTAATCATATCTCTTTAATTCGACCGTTAGATTGAGATGAAAATTTTACAAAGAGTCTCTTGATATAATTGTATATATTATGTTAAAATTACAGAGCAATCAGAGAATATAATGACTTTGCAAGATTAATGATGGCATTCTCATAATATTATACATATTTAATAATTTTGTTCAGAAAAATTATTTTATCATGTCTTTTTCTATATTAAATCACATAATTCTAAATAATTTAATTTTTAAATTTAAACTATTTTTTTAATTAATATATTTAATTATATATATACATATATATATATATACATATATATATATATATATACATAAACAGTACACCTCAAACAGCACAAAATCCTTCCAAAACCGAAACATTCCATAAAAAAATGAAGAATTAACCGGAACAGATTGTTTTAACCGAAGATTCTACTGAGCACCCAGGTTTTGTTACCGACAGCAAGTGGGTCAAGGGGAGGCCACAAAGTCAGCAGAGAAGGGCAGAGCTCGTTGTCTGAAAGACGGACCGAGTGTTTTCAAGGGATCGAGTTTAATAGGGATATGTAGGAGTAGTTGTGCCGGTGGCCAAGCGCGTATAATATTTTTGGCTGCATGCGGAGTCCATACGGGAAAAAAAACAAGAGGATTTTATAATCCAGCTCACTTTTCTAGACCAACGTATTCGCAGTCATAGATTTGGGTTTTTCAATTTATTTTCTACGAAAATATTTGGCATTTTTGGAAATGCATGTGTCAACTTCACTGTATTTTATAAGCAAAGAAGAAAAATCTAGAGTCAAAGCTTTTACATTTGACTCCACAGATGACAATTACCCGAAATCTGCCTAACCATTCCATCATGGGTTTTCTCCCTGCATGACTTTGGTGGAAGGTTTACATTACAAAGCTGCTAGCAGAGAAATCGTCAAGTAAAGTGAAACCAGGCTGGGTTTAGAGGAAGATGACGGTAATGGATCACACAGCACATGTTGAAAGCAACGAGATGATTTTTATCATTTAAGAGCAATGGATTTCGCATTAAAGAGTTCCATCGGCATGAGGTTACTGTTTGGTAGTGTAGTTGAAGTTGTTGTTTAAATTGTTTTTCATTTAAATATATATTAAATAATATTGTTTTATTTTTTAAAAATTATTTTTGACATCAGCACATATAAATTATCTAAAAATATCAACAAAAAATAATTTAAAATTAAAAATTAAAAAAAATCTTTTTTTTTACAAAAATACTTTTCAAACCCAATGTAAAACGATACCGGAGACTTTGAGGCCTGGATCTTGACACGGTTTTGTTTTTGTACGGGCATGGAATTCAGCCAGCCATGATCAAATGGTCATAGAAAAAATAATAAATAAATAAAAATACAGCTAATTATATTATATACTTATATCTTATCGCGTCAAGGACAGAACATAGTACATGTGTAGTTGGACACGGTAAGCTGAGAGTTACCTTTTCTACCCTCTGTCGACATTTTTTTTTAAGAAGCGTGGACGCAGTAAGTTATAAGTCGTATCTCGTATGTCCGAATTCTTCTGCCGATGAGATTTATATTTTTCAATGTAAGAAAACACTACAGGCACTGTCAAGTGTCAACGCTTCCAATATTAAAAACTATTTTAATCATAAACTAAAAAGTTATTGTTTTTGTTTCATAAAATAAAAGGTATATAAATAAATAAATTTAAAAAGAAATTATTATCACTAACTGAAGATTAAGTCCATAAGATAAAGACAAATGCATATTAACATGTATGATTGTGTCACACGAGGAGCTAGTTAAATTTTTTTCTTATTTAATTATGCACTAAAAAATTAATTTTATAAAAATATTAATTTTTATTATTAAACTCAGATAAACTTTTGTGGATCAATCTGACTATCTACGAAACTAATATAGTGAGGCACAACTAACTTGGTGGGTGTACTTGATATCAAGGTTGTCAATACTGTTTCGGTCGTTGTTCTGGTTTTTTTATTAGTACGGAACAGAACGGTATTGACAACCCTGCCTGATACTTAATGGATCTAATCAAAACTCAGTTTATGCTTTATTAAATATTCATGAGCATTTGCTTTTTTTTTATTATTACACATTAGGTACATAATAATTGAAAAATAAATTGTTAACATTCTCATAATTGGCATCCCATTATGTTCATAAAATAATGTTTAGTTAAAATTAGAAAAAAGACATTGATTCAATATATAAAAATATATAAATATATTTAATTGAAAAAACAGAAATAGTAACAAAAGCATCAAATAAATTTATATATTTTCAAAATATAAAGTATTCAGGAAACTTTTTTTTGTTTTTTGTTTTTATTATTATTTCAATAAAGTAGCTAAACATCCCTGTAAACTAGAATAATAAAAGTATATAATAGCAGTTAATGACATCAAATACTATCCATATATATATATATATAATAAGAACCTTATAACTTATTTTTCGAAATGATTTTAAGATAAAAAAACCTCCTGTTCCATGAACTTATTTTCTCTTTGTTAAAAGAGAAGGGTGGCCATTAAATTATACCCAATGCTTAAACGATGTCTAAGTCGTGCTAATAATTATTAATAATAAAAAGGGTAAAGATACAGAAATGGAAAGTACAGTTTTTTGTAATTAATAATTGTTCTTAGGCTCAACCATTTTTTGTTCCTTTCCTTGGATTGCTTGCATCTCGAGATGGCTCTGAATTGGATAAGGATGATATTTTTTGTCCATCGTCTCATCAAGGATAACAATTTACCACTTTAAGAGAAGATCAGATCAAAAACAATTTATTTCTTCATTTATAAAACATAAAATTAACCATAAGTATTGTAAAAAATATATATTAATACATAAATTATAAGATAAAAATTTATCAATTACATTGAAAAATATAATCACAATATTATAAAATAAAAACCAGTTTATTTTTTTTGTTTTTAAATAATATTTTTTATTTACTTTAATTTATTTTCTAATGTTCTCAAATTATTATAATATTTTTATATCAAAAATATTTTTAAAAATAATTGCTATTACTTCAATAAAAATAAAGCTTTATAAACACAATAAAAATAAAGCTTGACAAAGCTTTTAAACAGGTGAAGTGACATTGTGAAAGAAAATTTAAGATCAAGGACACTGGATATACGGCGATTCGAAATTCAACGACAGCCCGATTTTTAGCTTGGCCCAACATCGTGTCGTTTCCCGATCTATGACTTAAATGTCAACCCGATTTTTGACCCATAAAAATCAAGAAAACAATTTCATCAAGCAACATCTTATGGGTTTACTTAGTAAGATATTTAACATTGACGTTGAACTTGTTTTCATTAAAAAAAAATAAATAAAAACTAATTTTTTTAGTATTTTTGAATTGTTTTAATGTGATGATAGTAAAATTAAATTTTAAAAAATAAAAAATATATTATTTCCATTTATTTTCAAAAATGTATTTTAAAATATAATCATTATCATATTTGTAATCACTTAATTGCAATCACTTAAACAATTATATGCCTCCTTACATTGCCAAGCTCCCTTATCTTATCTTTATTTTATTTTTATTTTTATTTTATTATTATTATTTTCTCATTTCTTTATTTATTATTTTATTAGAATTATATCAAATTCAAAAAAAACTCCTTTTTCTCAATATAACTCATGTTTATTTTAATTTTAATGTTTCCACATTTTTATTTTCTTAAAATACAAATTTTCGATTATATTAAAAATTATTTTCAAATTCAAACATAAATACTAAATAAGAAACTAAGGAAATGATCCCATTAAGATTTCCTTGTTTATTGACACTTTCTAGTGATTATGCTATTTTTATTTTTTTTCATAAACAACTATACTTTGAAGAACTGAATTAAAAAAAAAAGAAGCAATGTTATCTTTTCTTCAGCATGTGCTTCCAGTGAAAAAAGGATTTGATTTTTCTCTATTTTACCATCAATATGAACAAAAATAAAAAGATGAGCAGAACCTATTACAGATTTATGATTGTATATTTTCTCCAACTCGAGAAGCACGCACGAAAAATTCAGGACGAAAGATGAAATTTCAAAGGAACTGAGCATAATTTCTCAAAAACTAAAATGGGACTCTAAATTTTGGTAATCTTTTCTATTTCAAAATTTGATAGGGATGAAAATTAAACTCAAATGGGACTCTAAAATATATTCTTTTTAAAAAATATTTTTTAAATTCTCTATTTGAAAGCAGAGGAGGGAAGATGTGATTGAAAAGAAATAAAGATAGTAGCTCTTTTGAGATTAGATAACAAGTTATAAAATATTTGGAAAGCCTACATCCATGTATAATTAGATGGAAAGCCTACATCCATGTATAATTAGATAGTGATTGAGATTGCATTTCAAAAGACATTTGTAAAAACATTTAATTTTTTTTTAAATTTAAATTTTTTAAAAAAAAATATTTTTTAGATCATTTTGATTTTGATGTAATAATATCAAAAAAAACACTAAAATATAATTTTAATACATTTCTGAAAAAAAAACTTTCAAATGCAAAACTCTTAAACCTACACTTAATCATGCTCCATGACTGCAGGTCCTTGTGGAAACGTAAGAATCTTTCAAAAAAAAACTTTAAGCATTATAGAATTATACAATTACCAGCCCAGATTAAGTATAAACTATATACAGATACAAAAAAAATAATTCGAAAAGACAATATCAATTAAAGTTCAAAAGCAAACCGAAGATTTACCCCAGAAGCAGGGCGAGTACCACCAAAAAACCAATCAGAAAGAAGAGATTTTTCAAAACATTATCGGCCAGCTGCCCTCGAGCAGTAGCTGAAGGGAACCAGCGAGCATGGTTGCCGTGAAAACCATGAAATCCATACGGAAATCCAGATGTTGTTCCATAGACAGTAGCATCTGGGAACCCTTGAAGCTGAACATTAAAAAAAGATGGGAAAAGTGACAGACCACCAAGAGCATTCGAAGAAGTGAAGCCACCACTCCTTGCAGCGGCCGCCGGCATAAAACCTCCCTCCATCCCGAACCCAAAATTGGGAGAATTGTACGCATCCGGCGGAGGGGCAGTTTCAGGCCTCCGTCCAGATGGGCGGCTAGGAATATCAATATCCGGATACGATTTAGATCGAGGGTCAGTCTGTGTTTTCCCTCTTCCATAAAGAGGAACAAGCTTCTCCTCCTCTATCATGGCCTTACACACTGGGCATCCATGGGACTGCGAGTGTTGGTGTAGCCACCGGTATAGACAAGGCCAGCAATAGAGATGGCCGCAAAGAGTTACAATCGGGTCTTGAGCTAATTCGAAGCAAATATTGCATTCGAAATCACCAACATCATTGCCATTGTTGTTCGAGTAAGATGAGCATTCTGGCGGCACATTTGTCGATTCTGCAAATCCACTTTCCATCTCTTTATCTAGAAACTCTCAAAATCAACACCCTGTAATCATATAACGTCCTCAATTACCATCAAGATAACAGTTTCCATGCTTCAAATCTAAAACCCAAAGCACAAATAACATCCAAAAACAAAACTTGCTACCTTGATTTACGATTAATAATCAGAAATTAAAATTGATCTTATTCCAAAAATATAGCATAAGACAACGTAAATTGAACCAGTACAATGATTCACAAGATAACCAAAAAAATCACCATCTCATAACCCTAATACAATCAAAAAAGTAAGAGATGACCCGTCACAGTGGATCACAAGAACATAATAATTCACCATGTCAAAGCCTTGAAAACCATAAAAAGTTTACAGCTTTATAAATCCCAGCATAGAACAGAACATGGTAAACAAGTAGAAAACAATCAACTAGAGACAAAAAAAAAAACATGGAAATCCTCTAAAAACAACCCTAATCATACATAAATCACAAACAATAAAAAAGTCAAAGCAAAGCTTCACTCACCCTGATCAAGAGAGAAGAAAAAACAGAGATTGTATAGTTCCCTTTTCTTCTCTGGAGTCTTTGATAGTTTAATACAATTGCTATATGTTTACTTAAAAATAAAATATTATAACTACTATGAAAAAGGAAGGAAAAAGAAGTTTGCCTGGAAGATTCTGGATGGGTTTTACCTAACCTTTTCCTCGGATTTTTCCTGGTAAACGAAGTAAGGGATTTGTCTTGGGTGTGGCGTAACTGTATTTGCCTGATTCTATTCTAAAGGATCTGTCGGTTCCGAATCTTTATAAGATGTGATCAAAACATTGAACCGTTGATGTTTATTTCTATAAGTTTTGGATTGTGCTTTTTAATGGGCTGGACCTTGAGGGACGGTTTGGACTGGTGAGACTGTTAGCCCGACATCCTGTGAGAAAAAACGTGCAATATTCTAGCTAAGGCCCAGGAAAGCAGATTCCAATGGAGCAGAATTCAGGAGATTGGGCCTGCTGTCATATATAAAAAATGTTCGAGAACGCCGGTAAAAGAAATTATTATTATAATTTTAAATTTTAACTTGAAAGTCAACCGTGTATAAAAATCCTGTATGTATTGTGGGTTCATCCAAGTTAATTTAAAAAATAAATTATTTATTATTATTATAATTTTTAAAACTTAACTAGAAAGCCAACTTGAAGCAATATTTGAGTGACGGGTTGGAAGGATTAACCTGTCAACATGGTTTTATATCTATAGCTATTATAATATTAATTATTAATCATATTGAGTGTTATTTTTTAAAAAATAATTAATATTATAATAAATCTAGTTATTTATTATTTTTTAAAATAAATTTAACAAAAATACATTAAGGGTAAAATATTTTTTTCATATTTTTGTTTTATCTTCCATAACCATAACCAAATAGTGTACAAAGACAATCACTTTGTTTTTTGAAATACCATTACCAAACACAATTATATCTTTGTTTTTTTTTTGTCTTTTATTTATTATCTATGTCTTTTATATCCCTAAATAATAACCCAACGCTATCTTAGAGTTTATTTTAAAAAAAAATGATATTTTGAACAAGCAATAAAAAAACTAAAATGAAATGAAATTGTTTGAAATAAAAATTAATCATTGATGGTTGGTTCAATTCAAACTCCACCTAGACATTAAGTCAACACTGGATGAACATATTAGGTTAGGTTTGATAATTATGCTTATTGCTTGTTTAATATTGTGTTTCAAAAGTGTTTTTGAAAATTTTGAATTTTTTCTAAATTATTTGTTTTTGATACTTTTATATCATTTTGATATGATGATATCAAAAATATTTTTTTAAAATAAAAAATATATTATTTTAATATATTTCTAATAAAAAATCACTTTAAAAAACAATATTAACCCCACTCCCATAATTTGTATTTCGAAGTAAAATTGTGATTGGTACGTATTAATTTCTCCAAAATGATATACCGAAGAGATTTTGCTTTTGAAAACTATTTATTTTAAAAATGACTTGCAAAACCCCTCTAATTTCAAACAAAAACTAGTCTGAGAAAGGGTAAATAATTTATTGGCAATTTTTTAGATTTCCAGTCTACTTTGCCCGGTCGGTCATCACAACTAAAGGGTTTTCTGTCTTTTGATGACAAGCATCCATTAATGTACTCGTAAAAAAAATAGAGTATAGAATTTGTTTCTAACCAGTAACTTGGCAATCTGTGGTCTATACCGATGTCTAGATTCTGCATCATGTCAGATATACTCTGGTTAATGAAGTGTTCCGATGTATAATTGGGAAAAAAAGAAAAAAATGTTTAAAAAATAGATCCGGGGATCAAGGTAGTCAAAATCGAGTTATATATAAAACCCACAGTATATCTTTAATCATACTATTTTTTACGGACACTCTAGTTATATATAAAAACCCCGGACACTCTAGTTATTTATTCAAAACCCACAGTCAAAACCCCGGACACTCTAGTTATATATAAAAAAAAGAGATCTCGGTTTAAAAAAAGCAAGGGAAAGCACTATAGCAATCCACATTAAAAAATTAAAAAAAAATATACATGGGAGAAAAAACCCGCGGTGCGCGTAAGCTGGTCCAGATACTATGGTTATAAAAAAACCAAAAAAAATCATGGTTAAAAAAAAGCAAGGGAAAACACTATAGCAATCCATTGTAAAAAATTAAGAAAAAAACCAAAAAAAAAGAAGAAGCATAATTAGAAAAGAAAAGAAAAACACTGTAGAGGGAAAGCACTATAGCAATCCACAGTGAAATGTGTGGGAAGCTACAATGCTTTCCCCAAACTGTATGTATGTATATTAAAGAAAATATTTTTATTTTTAAAAATTTATTTTTGATATTAAGTGTAGTGTATTTACAAATATTTAAAAATACTATTTTTTTTTAATTTAAAATAAAAATTAAATTAAACTTTTTTCAAAAAAAATTAAAACATTTTTAAAATATAGTGACAACAACCCCTAATTCTACGACTACGAACAAGAATATCGTGATTCATGAGGCCATCAGTTGAATATTATTTGATTCTTTAATTCTCATGGAGGACATGGCGATGCCTCGTAACTTGCAGGGCAACACTTTACACAGCAGTTATCGAATCTGGCCATACTCTGATGAGTTCATCTGCTGAGTCGTTGAACTATAACTTGATTTGGATTGTGTTAAGAGTTAATCCTATCATAACCTCGTAAATTAATTTATTGTTCAATTAACTTTATTAAACTCATATAAATCAATTTTAGAAGTTTCTTGAGAAAAACTCTTTGAAACTTATTATGGAGCTCACTTATAAACTTAAACTTTTAAATAAGATAATTCTTTAACAAGTTACATCCAGATGTTCTGTGGCACCGATCGATTGCAGCATTTCAGCATCAAAATCACATGTTCATCGAATCAAATATTTAAATGCTAATATCCTTGTTGCAGAGCTTGAACTGATAGAGAAAAATAATAATTTAAGATCTCAAATCTACCAAGTACGTGTAGTAGCTCTAGCCTGAGGGCTATTGACCAAACGATCAAAACCTTGCAGCAGTCACAGCTGCACGAAATTGATTTAATTAGCACTCCTATAATTGACTTCTCCACGGCTCCATTTCTCTGACTAGATCGTGTAAGAAGAAGACAGTGTCTTAGGAACCGAACAGGTGCTGGCCCAGTGGTTGAGGAGGGCGCCCCCCTTCCTCGGGAGCCAGGTTCGAGCGTCCCTGCTGCTCTTTGGGGGTGTGCCTCCTTCATGTGGCACCCTGGGTCGCTCCTGTTTGGTATGCCTGTCACCCCCGCGGTGCCTTACTTGCTCATTGGGCTTGCAGGATGTTCAATGAGCTCGGGGAATAGTCGAGGTGCGCGCAAGCTGGCCCGGACACCCCGGTTATCAAAAAGACAGTGTCTTAGGAATTCAAGGCTTAACCTTTTTCTACAATTTGTTAGACACTCGTAGGAATATGGAGGTAGTTTTCTGGACAAGATCAGTGTACGTAGAGATTTAATGGAGTTCCAGTTTCTTGCATCGCCCTCCATTGCTTGGCTAGCTGGCTTCCGTTCGATCAGATCTTTTACTTCTTGACAGTTCTGCAAATTTGACAAGGTCAAAACGAATCCTGCTATATATATATATATATATATATATATATTGGAATGAACATAGACATTGTGATCCTAGGTAATGACAATGAAAAAATGGATACGACAACGGAGTCGGTGTCAACATTTATATATATCTCACAACCCTAGCGGCGGAGCTCAGTTATGAAGGAGGGGGCATAAATAGAGTCAGCCAGTCAATTTCCAACCAGATCATGGAAAATTGAGCTCCAATTTGTTTAATAAATGGATTGGTTCGGAACTTATGAATTCAATCAAGTTTCTCAGCAAACAATCTAGATTCTAAGGATTAGATAAAGATATCCATCATATTTATCTTTACATTTTTTTTATATAGTCGGTTCTATAATTGTTAGAGGTATTAAACAGGTACACGAGGATTTGCTTCAAACAAACTAAATAAGCGACAACGAAACAAGGTTATCCAAGAGAAAGATGTAATTATGCTAGACTATGATAATGATTTAAAATTATGATAATAAGATATTCGACCATTGAATTAAGATCATTTTTTAATAAAATATTTATAGTTTTTATTTATTTTTTAATGACTCTAGTCGCTCATCAAACTATTGAGTTTCCTGAAATTTAGGCTCGGAAATTGTGTTTTTGGTAATTTTATTATTTCTCCTAAATATTATAAAACTTATGTCCCGAGTCATTTAATTGCAGGCATCAAATATAGAAAAACAAAATAGATTAATTCTCAATAAATTAAGTATTGAAAGATTAAATTAAGAAAATCTAAAGAGCATAAAAGGGTTCAAAATTGATTTAAAAAAAAAACAATTTCTAAAAGGCAAAAAAAAGAGATGTGAATCATATATTTTAACTTGTCATACTCATTGGTGAGGTCATGCAATAACGATTGATAACCGTATAAAAATAAAAAATATCATGAAACCTATTTTTTTAAAAGAAAAAACATACTAACATCAAGCAATTAGGTCAAGAAATAAATGGGTATAAACTAAGGATGGGAGCTCATGCTTGCTTAAAAAACTCGTAACCTGGACCATTTGATTGAAAACACCAATTCCATAAAAATATGAATCCCAATTTTTTTTTAAAAAAATATTAAGTGTTAAGGATAAAATTAAAAGAAAAAAAATTCAATCACAAAAATTAAACTTATTATATCTATGAATCTTGATACATCTATGAACGATCTATTACTTATTATATCAAACTTATTTATAATATTGATGACAACATGTAATAATTAGTTATGTAAACTAAATAAATTAGCAAATATTGGTTTAACTCAAACTTATTAAGCTTTTTTAAAATATTACTCTTAATTAGTTATATATTATCTATATAAATTAAAATTTCTATACATTTATCAAAACATTTAACTCAACAATATAGACTTGTTAAATAAACTATTATTTATTTCATCACAAAAAAACCTAAGTCACAAATTCAAAATAAATTTAATCAATTTACAAACAAATATAATTTTATAAAATCTCAAACAAACCCTAACATGCACAAATAATACATCCATACAACATTTTGTCTATGGAAAAAATCTATAGAACAAGTAAATACCCAAACAAAATACATATACTACAAAAATACACAATAAAAAAATTACATTTTTAAAATTAAGTTAAAATAAAAAAAAATGGGAAGTTTTGATTACTCAATTAAAATAAAATTGAATTAGAAGTGACAAGCTCACAAATTAAGTGATTTTGTAGTGGGAGATTGATTTGTGATAAATTTAAAGGGGTATTATTTGTCGCAGAGATGAGAGGGGGGGAGGAAGATCGCCTGTCAGGTTATAAATTAAATACTATAAATGAATATACCAATAAATTTCACTGATGGGTTAATTCCACTAATAATCTTGTCTATAAAAATAACACATCATTGTATATTTCATTAATTTTAATTATTTCTTTTCGTATTGTAATTCGCTCAATAAATATTGGTGAAATATTTTTGTCGATCTTTATTAAGTGTTACAACAAGGCACTATTTTAATAGTAAAGCTCACCTTAATCTATAGATTTAATTCTCTCTAATAATGTATGAATAATAATATATGAAATGATGAAAAAGGTTGTTAAAATTATTTTTTTTGACCCGACACAGAAATAAAATATAATATTAGATCATAAAATCATAAATACAATATTTTGGTAAAAAAATTGTAAAATAGTAGGAAAAAATCAACCACCTAAATAAGGCTAATGGAATTATTATTTATCAAGATATGGGGAACAAAATGATTAAAAATCAAGATAGTTTTTGTTTGGATCTCATGTCTCACCAGTTTTGCCTTTCCTATTTATTAAGTTGGGGAAACTAATAATATTTTCTTGTCTTCTAGTCATATTAAGACAACCAACTCATCAACTACTGAGGAACTCTCTTTGAGACGGAATGAGTAAAACAAAACCACTTTACATTGTAAAAAGTGTTCTGGAATAATGGTGGATGTTTTTTTTTAAGAAAAAATATTTTAATATTAATATATTAAAAATATTAAAAAAAATAATTTAAAATATATTACTAAACAGTAACTTAATATTTTTTATTAGCCTTGGTAATTGTGAAAATCAATCCCAGAATTTATGATGGTAGGTCCACTGGCAAACTCGGTGCTCGTCTCCTTTATTATTTTAAGAATTGTTTTAAGAATTGTTTCCAAATTATTTTTTAAAAAAATTATAATAATATATAAAAATAATCTAAGAATATTAATTTTTTTCAATAAAATAAGAAAAATAAACTTCTTTTTAAAAAAACATTATTTAAGTGCTTCCCAAACACCAAAAACAATACAAAGCATTAGAGAGAGAATACAAATTAGAAACCTACTTCAATTTAAGAATCTCCGTCAAGATCAACAGCCTTAGAAAATAAGTGGATTGACTAATAAATCTCATAAATTAAATAATGAATGTTTGTAAAAGTAAATTAAAAATATTAATGTAAAAATCAATAGATAGTAAGATTAATAAATTACTAGTAAGGGATAATCCGAATTAATGCCCGTATACTTAAATGGGTGTCAGGCATTACAAATCAGCTGTATTTTTAAGATTTTTTTTTTTTAAATAGTTTTAAATTATTTTAATTTATGAATTAATATTTAAAATAAATCTAAAAATAGTTTTTTTCTCATGTGCACCATAGTATACAATAGAAATTCATCACAACCGAAGCATCTGATTTTTTCTCTCCATCTCTTCCTGTCCACCAGTCATTCTAACCAACTCCTCCTCCTTTTTTAACCCTCCTCTATCTTCCGTCCTCCCATCAAAAAATGTTTCCTCTCTAAAGAAAAACCCCCAGAATATCTCAGAGCTGTATGACCGAACCACCGCAACGGTGGTGCTCTTCCTCTTCAAACCCTCTCCTCCACCACCAATAATCTCCATGATCACCGAAACACTAATCTACTACCTCTCCCAACACCCCGCCATAGTCACTTTCCGATGGAGCCACATCCAATCATGGGGCTCCACCTGGTCTTTTGTCTTGACCTCCATAGCCTTTTACCTCACGTTTTGCGCACTGGTCCATCTTTTCTTACAAATCTTCATTAAACGTGGCCGTACTGTACCTCTCGGCCCAATCCCAGCCGTGTACAGCCTCTTTATGGCCTTAATCTCCGCCGTCATTTTCTCCGGAATCCTCCTCTCAACTGCCTCCGAGATCCAAGAAACGCGGTGGTTTTGGCGGAGATCAAAAACCCCGTTTCAATGGCTTCTTTGTTTCCCTCTGGGAACTCGTCCCTCCGGTCGTGTCTTTTTCTGGTCTTACATGTACTACCTGTCACGGTATCTCCATATGTTTCGGACCTTCTTCACAATTTTGAGGTTTCGCAAGCTGGTTTCTTTCCAGCTCGTCAACAATTCTATACTCACCTTCATGTCCTTTCTATGGCTCGAATTCTCGCAATCCTTCCAAGTCCTGGCGATTCTATTAGCAACCTTGGTGTACTCCATTGTTTACGGCTACAGATTCTGGACTGCGGTGGGTTTGCCCTGCGCCTGTTTTCCTTTTGTGGTGAATTGCCAGATTGTGCTGCTGGGATGCAATTTTGCTTGCCATGTGGGGGTGCTTTTGCTGCATTTTATGAAAGGTGGGTGTAATGGGATCGGAGCTTGGTGGTTCAATTCCGTGCTGAACGGGGCTATCTTGTTCCTGTTCTTGAACTTCCATGTCAAGATGTATCTGGGGAAGAGGAAGGAGGTGATAAGCGAGGCCATGGTGGAGGCAGAGATGATGAAAGTTAAATAACTGAATTAAATGGTATAGTCGTTTTGGTCACTGTAATTCGGACCGGGGCAAGATTAGCCCTCTTCAGAGGGGAAAATAAGACAATTGTATAGCATATATGCTAGGTAAAGTAGGGGTTTTTTCCTTGGTTTTTATAAAAATCAAAGTATACTAGTAGTAGTTTCTGGGCTAATTTAGATCAGTGGATGAAACTCAATATGTTAGTAAGAATCCATATTAGTTAAAATCACAATGTGCAAAGATAATTTCCTTGTCTTGTTAGTTTTTCTTTGATAGTTTATGTTTTTGCTTGTATGCTGGAAATATAGAAGGTCCAATATATATATATATATATATATATATCTAGAATGATTTCTTACACCATAAAAAAAGAGGCTTAAATCTTATTCGGTGGATGGAGTTGCTTACTTTTTTCTTGAAAAAGATATCTCAGCTTTTTTCTTGAAAAAGATATCTCAGCTTTGCATTTGAAGTTATCAGCTTACAAGCTTTGTCGTTAACAACCATGCAAGAACCCCCCACACAAGCCGGTTTAATATTTTTTTTATTCTTTATGTTGATTATTAATTAAAAATATTGTCGGAATAGCTCCATGAAGCGAGAATATATATACTGGCTTAACATTTTTCTATTTTTTATGTTGATTTTTTTATAAAAAAATAGCATAGTTAATTAAAAAATAATACGGAATAGAGCAATTGAATATATATATATATATATATATATATTGTGTTATTTTTTTAATTGTATTATTTAACTGTTACTTCACCAAAACAATAAATTAAAAACGAGATTGCTGCCAAATCAATGCATGGGAATTACTAGGACCTTTAATCTGTGACATAACTATTAATTCATCAAAACTAATGAGCTGGGGCGTCATTATCAATGGGGGAAAGTTTTCAAAAAAAGTAAAATTGATCACGATTGATGATGAATTGGTGACTTTTTATCTGCAAAGAATTATTTGTTAGTCGAAAAGGTGAATCCCGACTTGCCCAATAAACCAGGTGACCACTGTTGATTTTGTCATCTACCGAGGGAATATCTCTCTTCTTTATGCCTTTTGGAGACTGCAACCACATCGATTTTATGCAGTCAAAAAAGATGAGCGACGGGTGCCAGATATATTTTCGAGCTTCAATGCCCCCACACTCGTATTTTCTACCCCTGCTGGCCCATATATTGGTTACACCAACTCTTCCCATTTCAAGTTCCAATTTTGCAAACTTCTCAATTTTAGCTTATCAAGAAACTCGTTAGACTAACTCTTTTGTAATTTTTGAATGTCCAGTTAGTTTGTGTCAGTTTACGTACACTTTAATTAATATCATTATTATGTATAGCCTGTTTGGCTATGCGATCAAACCTGTTTTTGATCGAAATTTGATTTTTTTTTATTTTTGTATTTTAAATGAATATGTTTTGGTGTTTTTAGATCGTTTTGATGTGCTGATGTCAAAAATGATTTTAAAAAAATAAAAAAACATTATTTTGATACATTTCGACACGAAAAACACTTTCAAAAGCTACCGCAACCGCACTCCCAAACAGACCCGTAGTATCATGGATGGTGCAATCTTATGTGTTTTGAAGTTGTTATCATAGATTTGTCATGGTGTCAATAAACCCTTTTCTTAATATATAATTTTGGCTCGGAAACATAACTCGAAATAAGAATTTCTCCAATTTTATGAAAACGGAGAGGTTTGGGCGTGAGATATGCTCACAAAACAAGTCGTTGTGAGATCACCAGGCGTCAGCCCGCATGCTAACAGAGGGAAAACGACATCATCGTTCTTAATCGTAAATAAAAACGTTTAATTAATTATAAAATCTTTGACGGTAATCATAATTATGGATGATAAGTTTTTCTTCACAGAAAAATAACATTCCAAAGTAGATGTGATTTGACAACCACAAAGTTAGACCACCATTAGAGTCAGTGTGGAAAGCAAGTTAAGTTTTTAGTCCTATCTACTTACTTGTTTTCACTGATTATGGGACCCAAGGATTGCCTTTTTTTTTTTTTTAATTATTATTATTATTAGACTAATGCTCTAGCATTAGGGAGGGAGGGAGAGAGACGGATTACCAGCCATTACTGTTTACAAGTGTAGTTTGTTGTTGTTTTTAAAAATATTTTTTGTTTAAAAATATATTAAAATAAAAAAAATTATTTTTAAAAAATTATTTAAAAATACTTTTAAACAAGATAGCGGCAAAGTTGCAGGACACTTTGTTTATACGAGCCGAATTGCATTGATAGTGAAAGAAAGGTGAAAATTGAAAACTCATTGCTTGTCTCTAGTTTTTTAAACCCTTGCGCATTAAAATTATTTAAAAAATACAAAAAAATCAATTTTAAAATAAATATAATTTTAAAGCAGATTCAAAATACAATTGGAAATACAGTATCAAATAATCACTAAACTCATTTGGTAATGTATTTGAAGAGTAGTTAAGAGATAATTTTTAAAATATATTTGAATTAAAAAGTATTAATCTTGTTTTTTAGTATTTTTAAATATTTTTAACATATTAATATCAAAAATTTAAAATATACGCATGACCTCTAGCGTAGTGGAGAGGGTGTAGTGTGTTTTTTTTGGTCGAATCAACGGGTGTGTCTCATTTCCTAAATAGCAAAATTAGCTATATGCTAGGTAAAGTAGGGTTTTTTTTTCCTTGGTTCTTATAAAAATCAAAGTATATTCGTACTTAGAGATTTTATTATTTTTATTTTTCATATTATATTTTTATTTTTTTTATTTAAAGTGATTTTTTTATTCTCTTATTCTATATTAAATTTCAAACTTAACCACAATTTTAACCAAATATTTCAATTTTAATTATAAATTATAACTAAAAATTCTTTTCATAAAATTCTTTTTTAAACTTCAACCACAACAATTACACAACAATTACGTGATAACAAAAAATAACAAACAAGACACCCTTAATTTTTCTTGTTCTGGATACAAAAAAAAAACTCAGCTTTGCATTTGAAGGTATCGGCTTAAAGCTTTGTCGCTAACAACCAAGCAAGAAACCCCACACAAACCGGTTTAATATTTTTTTATTCTTTATGATGATTATTAATTAAAAATATTGTCGGAATAGCTCAATGAAGCAATTAAGAATATATATATATATATATATATACTGGCTTAATATTTTTCTATTTCTTATTGATTTTTTTTAAATAGCATAGTTAATTACAAATAATGACGGAATTGCACATTTGATTTTTTTTTTAGTAAAATAGCATGATTTATACATGATACTAAAGAGAAAAAAGAAAAAAAAAGGCAAAGAAAGAAAGCCTTAGAGATACATTTATAGCATAACAAATATTATCAAAAAAATGAAAGGTGATTGCTGGAGCTTCATTATCTTTGGTTGGAACGTTGTCAAAAAAAGTAAATTTGATCATGATTGTGATGAATTGATGACTTTCTATCTGCAAAGAATTATTTGTTAGTCGAAAGGTGAATCCTGACGTGCCCAATAAACCAGGTGACTACTGTTGATTTTGTCATCTACCGAGGGAATATATCTCTTTTTCTCTCTTCTTTTTTCCTTCTGGAGACTGCAACAATGGAATACTTCAGACAGTCCACGTCGATTTTATGCAGTCAAAAAAGATGAGCGACGGGTGCCAGAGATATTTTCGAGCTTCAATGCCCCCACACTCGTATTTTCTACCCCTGCTGGCCCATATATTGGTTAGACCAACTCTTCCCATTTCAAGTTCCAATTTTGCAAACTTCTCAATTTTAGCTTATCAAGAAGCTCGTTAAACAACTCTCTTGTTTTATTTATTAACATGACATTTTGGGTCAACTTGCACGCATTTTGATTAATTTTATGATTGTGAAGTTAATGATCGTGTAAACTTTCAGTGACGATCATATTAGCAACCACATGACTCGAACATGAGATCACAGATAGACAAACCCTTTAGTACCAAGCTTTTACTATTTTGAACCACTTACTAAATGATTATTATGATGTAGTTATCATAGACTTGTCAAGGTGGTGTTGATAATGAGAAGTAATTGTATGCTGATTAATAATAATTTCATTGATCTTCTTATTGCATTGAGTGCCTATTTATACATGTATAGGGATTCTGTTTATGCAAGGAATTCTGTTTATGCAAGGAAAACTAAGACTAGGAGTATACATAAGATTTTTCCTGATTTATAATGTTATTGATTCGAATCTTGTTAACACTCCCCCTCAAGTTGGTGTAAAGATATCTCATATGCCTAACTTGTTAAGATAGTAGTGAAACACGTTACGCGGTACTACTTTAGTAAGTATATCCGCTAGTTGACTATCAAATTTGACAAAAGGAAAGATCACAATCTGCTCGTCAAGTTTCTATTTAATGAAACATATATCTACTTTCACGTGTTTAGTTCCATCATGTTGAACTAGAATGTTGGCTATAGAAATTGCAACTTTGTTGTCGCAGCATATTTTGATCTCAGTCTCCATAGGATATCTCAATTATTCAAGTATCCCTTTTATCCATAGTACCTCACATAATTCTTTGGCCATCCCCCTAAATTCTGCTTCAACACTAGATAGAACAATTACCTTTTGCTTTTTATTTTTTCAAGTTACCAAGTTTTATATTTTATAGTAAACACCCATTTACATCTAACTATCATTTCCCCATCTGAGAGTGTAGTTAGCTCCCAAGTATGATTATATTGGAGGGTCATCATTTCATCATAAACAACCAACTTCCACCGTTCATCTAGCTACTAAGTATGATTATCTTGGAGGGCCTTCATTTCATCATAAACAACTAACTTCCACTGTTCATCTAGCATAGCCTCTTTGATGATGCGTGGATACTTTTTCCATAAAGTCTTTGCTTCATCTAACATGTTATGAGTTGAGGTAAAATTTGCAATGGAATATTTAGACTTTTGCTTTTTTTTTTGGAGAGTACCAGTATGGAGGTATCCCTCGATTATGTCTGTGAGATAAACTATATTTTATAGCATTAAATAATATAGAAGAGCCAGGAGACCTTACCTCAGTTGTAGTGTTAGGTTTGTTCTTACGATTCTGAATTTTGTCGTGGTGCATGTTAGAGGGAGGGAAATATATTCTGGCTTTAGTATGTATGTTGGTGTTGTTGGTCTACTCAATATTTTTTTGATTCGTTTGAGTTTTCCTTTAGCAAAAAACTAATCCCATATATGTTGTTCAGTTTCAATCTCCCCTGAAAGAGTAGAAGGGGATGGGTCATTGAAGAAGTATTCGTTCTCAAGAAATGTCACATCTATAGTAACATAGAGTTTGTGTGAAAGGGGATCATAACACCGATATCCTTTCATGTGAGAACCATAACCAAGAAAGACACAACGTAGCATATGGATCTAACTTAGATTGTTGGTGCTTTGGAATATGTACAAAGGCAACACAACCAAAAAAATTTGGAGGTAGGTAGAATGTTGAAGGTAGTGTAACATACCGTTCCAAAGTCTATAGTGGTATGCGGAAAATAAAGTACTCGAGATGGCATGTAGTTGAGAAGGTAAATCGATGTCCTTACGGCATTATACTATAATTGTTGGGGCATATGAGCAACTTCCATAATTGTTTGTACTGTCTCTAGTATGTGTCTATTTTTTCGTTCAACAATTTCATTTTTCTGAGGAGTATGAGGACATGTAGTCTCATGGATGATGCCCTTCGTTATCACAAAATTGTTTAAGCTCTTGACCAATATATTCACCTCCATTATTTGTTCGAAGAGTTTTAATGCTCATGGAGAATTGAGTTTCTACAAAGGTGACAATTTTTTGAAAAAAATGGAAAACATCTTTCTTATGTTTTAACATATAAACCCAAGAGTTTCTTGTACATTCATCAATAAAAGTAACAAATCATCTAAAACTAGTAGTAGTCGTATTGGGTACAGGCAAGGTTGTTAAACTCATTTATTGACACGACACAGAAATGTAATATGAACTCGGATCGTAAAATCGTAAGTAAAATATTTCTGTACAAAAATTTAACTTAAATTTGCTGGCTTAAATATTTCTATACATTCAAAAAAAGTAACAAACCATCTAAAACTAGTAGTAGTCGTACTAGGTGGTAATTAACCTTTTTCTTAATATATAATTTTGGCTTAAATTTGTTGGGAAACATAACTCAAAATAAGAATTTCTCCAATTTTATGAAAACGGAGAGGTGTGGGCGTGATATATGCTCACAAAACAAGTCCTTGTGATATCACCAGGTGTCAGCCCGCATGCTAACAGAGGGAAAACGACATCATCGTTCTTAATCGTAAATAAAAACGTTTAATTAATTATTTGTAAGACCTTTGACGGTAATCATAATTATGGATGATAAGTTTTTCTTCACAGAAAAATAACATTCCAAAGAAGATGTGATTTGACAACCAGAAAGTTAGACCACCATTAGAGTCAGTGTGGAAAGCAAGTTAATTGGGTGTTTGAAAATGTTTTTGAAAAAAAAAATTATTTTTTATTTTTTATTTTAAAATAAAAAATTGATATTTTTAAATTATTTTGATATGTTAATGTTAAAAATAATTTAAAAAAATAAAAAATATTATTTTAATATATTTTTAAATAAAAAATATTTTTAAAAACAACTCCTTGAACTACCAAACAAGCATTTAGTCCTGTCTACATCCTTGCTTGTCTTGACATAAAAACTTCTTATTTTCACTGATTATGCGACCCCGGGATTGTGAGGGAGGGAGAGAGAGACAGTTTACCATCAATTACGGTTCTAGAAGTGCAGTTTTTATTATTTTTAAAAATATTTTTTTATTTAGAAATGTATTATAAATAATATTTTTATTTTTATTTTTATTTTTAAAAAAATTATTTTTGATATGAGCACATAAAATAATATAAAATATTATTTTTTTAATTTAAAATAAAAAATAATTTTTTTAAAAAAAATTTCAATTTTTTTTTTTGAAAATTAATAACAAACATTATCTAATTAAGTGGTCGTTTGACATTATGGTGCGATCCACGATTGCCAAATGGCTTATCCATTTTAATGTTTGGAAAACAAAAAACGGTGTTTCAATTGATA
The DNA here is from genome assembly GCA_029204005.1 of Salix udensis. Lineage (NCBI taxonomy): Eukaryota > Viridiplantae > Streptophyta > Magnoliopsida > Malpighiales > Salicaceae > Salix > Salix udensis. The sequence goes on from CM055025.1 coordinate 9,770,876, forward strand.
GGACCCACAGAAAAAAATCACATAAACGCCGATGCATGAAAAGCTAATATTAGGTGCTTTTGTATTTGTTTATGAAACACCGATACATATATATATAGAACAAAACTCACAACACCATTTCTCTCTGCGATTTCAAGCATCTGCCATTTTGACAAATCCTTTATGTTAGATAATTAAAAAAAACTGGTATTTTGCATGTTAAAAATCGATCTGTGCATGGCTCTCTCTCTCTCTCTCTTGCCAAAACAGCCATGGAAGCCAGGAGCTTTCATCGTTGACTCCGGCCAGCACAGGCCACCATTTACGATGAAACCACCACAAGAAGAACCACCACAAGAAGAACCACCTCGGCCTCCTCTACTCGTCGGTATCCTCCGTTGAAGCTATTGTCGTGGTCGGTGAACAGTACCGCAACCTTCCAACCCTGCCTCCGGCCACCACATGCCACCATTTCAGACGCCACCACCACAGGAAGAACCACCTCGGCCTCCTCTACCTGTCGGTATTGTTTGTTGAAGCTATCTTAGTGGTCGGTCGGAAGCTACTGTGCACGTGAAATAATTCACGTGCACAGGTGCGCTGCACTGTCACGCGAAGAAGACGTGCACAGTGCAGCGCACCGTTTCACTTCTTCACAATTGAAGTTGGGCTTGGGCTTGGGCTGGGCTGCACTCGGCCCAGCGCAAGTCCAACAAAGTTAGGCTTAGGCCCAATTTGGTTGAGCTGCCCTCGACCCAACCCGTTTTTTTTAAATATATATTTTTTAAAAAATAAAAAAAATGTGTAGATACAGATCAGTCCTAATGGAAAGGAAATATCTGTTCGTGATGAAATTGCAAGTAGTTTGATGGGAGAATAAAAAATAATATTTGTTTTTTCATGAATTATTAATTACATTATATTATTATAATTATTAAATTTACAATATTTTAAAAAATTATATATATACCCTTTAAAGTAATTTCACAAGTTAAAAGCAATATGAAAAGCTTGGTAACCAAACACCCAAAACTTCTTTTTTTTCAACCTCCAACTCAACCACAGTTTTAACCAAACACTTCACTACTTATTTTGAACCACAGTAAAAACGTTTTTTTTTAAACTGTTTTTTTTCAACCTCAATAGCAAAAGCAAAAGCAATGTCAAACACACTCTAAGAAAAGATAATTGGACTGCTACCACGAAGAAGTCCTTTCCTGCTTATCGAATGAAGAAGACCCTTTCAATTTTGAAAATATTTACTGTTTCTTTCAGGCTATAAAATAAAATTGTCATGAAAAGGGATTCATAAATGGAAAAAACTAAATAAAGATAAAGTCAATTTACTCTCCTTGGATTTATGAGGTTGGAAATATTTGCAAGAATTCAACTTTTTGTAGGATGTCGAACTTATCTTACACTCGAACTATCATTTTAATTTCTAATCATATGATATTTCAATTATTTTTTCAGAGTTACTGTTCAAATCTGATGGCAGATATTAATGAAGATTTGGAGGCCCAATCAACTCTGAACTATCAGTAATCATCCATTCTCCTTTTCTAATTCTCATCCCACAAAAAAAATAATTAAATACTGAAAAAATATTTTTGTTGGTAATTTTTTTATGGAAAAAAAGACGAGAAATATTTGCCCAAAAGCCTATTTGCGTTTTTCTCTTTTAATCCAGAGATTCCATGCTTTTGCATTCACAGCCCATTGGTTTAATTTTCAGGTATGGTTGATCCTGCAAACAAGATAGCAGCAAAGTTGCAGGACACTTTGTTTATACGAGCCGAATTGCATTGAAAGTGAAAGAAAGGTGAAAATTGAAAACTCATGTATTAGATAATAATATAAATTAATCTTATTTAATAATTTAAGTTTTTAGATGAGAAATTTTTTTAATATGAAATCAGAACCTTCTTGACTCAGCGGTCACTAGTTTGAATCTTATCATTTTTATTTTAATGTATAAAAATAAAGTACAAGATAATATAAGTTTGTGTGCAAGTTTCAAGCCTAAAGAACTTTTACTTAAGGGAGGTGTTAGAGAATAATATTAATCATATCATGGAACCTCACCTGACAGCTTAAACTTCTAGATAAAATAATTTCTTTACATGGTATCAAAAAATAAATAATTGAAAATGGAAAACTATGATAAAAACGTCAACAAAAATTCTATCGGTATTTCTGATAAAAATCCCATCAGTAGTTTGTATTATGTCAAATTAACAGTAAAATGACCGACAGGATAAAAACTCCAATGAACAACTTTTCAACGATGTATTCTATTAGCTATAGATAATAAGATTATCAATTTTGTTTTGGTTTTTACTTTGGAATAGAATGTTTTGGTTTCGAAGCATTTCAACGTACTATTTCAGGATTTTATTATTTATGTATATATATAATTAAATATATTAATTAAAAAAATAGTTCAAATCCAAAAAGATAATAATTTAGAATTGTGCAATTTAATCTAAAACAGACATAATAGAATGATTTTTCTGGACAAAATTATGAACATGTATAATATTACGAGAATATCATCATTAATCTCGCAAGGTCATTATATTGTTTGATTTCTTTAAAATTTTAACATAATATATATAAATATGTCACAGGACTACTAATAAAATTTCATCTCAATCTAATGATGGGATTAAGAGATATGATTGATATTGTAAAATCTATTATTTAAAAAAAACACTATATGACCGAAAAGGAACGAACGAAACAAAAAAGAACATTCCGAACAAAATTTGGACAAAATTTCCGGAACGAACTAAAATTTTAAACAAGATAAAAACTATATCGTTTTATCTTGTTTTGTTATCTGGATCAAAACAAAACAAAATTAATAACACTGTTGATAATACCGGCATAAATGCCGACATAATATTTTTGCTGGGATTCTTTAATGGATGCCCTCACAGAGAAATTAAAAACAAACAATTGAAAATCTAATTTTTAACTATTAAACTAATGTAATACTTGCACCTCCTATATAAGCTTTTGATTTCAAATTTATGGTGCAATATTTAACGGAGCACCCTAACCTTCTGTATTTGCTTATTTAAAAAATTATTAATCTTGGTTTTTAGTATTTATAATTAATTTTAATATATTAATATAAAAAAATTAAAATACACGCTTGACCTCTAGCGTAGTGGAGAGGGTGTAATGTTGGATTTCAGAATGCGCGCGCGTGTATTCCCCCGCGCTGCATGTTTTTTTTTTTTTTTCATTTCCTAAATAGCAAAATTTTGTTGTATTATTATCTACTGTCGGTGGAACATTTTTATACAAAATATCTTTTAATTTAAAAGTCGGTCGTGGTCTAACAATTAGCTCTCGTTTGTGGTTGCAACTACTGACGTTTGAAATAATGTCTTAGTCCATCCTTTTTATTGAAAGATTTATGACATATAAATAAACCTGAATTCTTTAAATAAAATATTTGAAACTTTCATTCTATATTATATATTTATTTTCAGAATATTTGTCAGAAAAATCGCCGATTTAACTATTAAAGAGTTTTTAAATTTATTAAAGATGATATTTTTAATGGTATCAAACACTAGCTTTCATTCACCTCAAAAGCAAAATAAACTAAAATTTTAAAGCAAAAATACTCTAATTATTCAAAGCATAAACGTTATCCCTAAACTACTCGTAATTTTTGGTATTTCATTATAAAAACAAAATATATTTTCTGGTCATCTAAACTCATTGAAATAAATAAATAAATAAATAAATCCTCGTGCAGGCTTCCTGCATGCTTTTCACTAACCTAAAATACTTTAATAAAAGCTAGGTAATAAATGAAACACAGCCGTGGGAGTGGATTTGTGCTGGAGATAGCGATACGCAGGCAAAAGGTGTAGCTGTAAAGAAATAGTTGGGCACCAATTTTTGTTGCATTATCTCGATCGTCGGTGGAATTTTTTTTATACGAAATATCTTTTAAGTCGGTTGTCGTCAAACAATTAGCTCGTTTGTGGTTTCCAAAAATAATAACGTGGACATTGTTTGTGTTGCTAATCTATAGCTCCTCTAGTTCTTTTCACTTTAAATATGAGTGGTAGTGGAATACTGCTGTTCATCATCGTGTTTTTTTTTCTCAAATAATAATATATTAAAATAATATTGTTTTTAAAATATATTTGTTTAATTGAAAAATATATAAAATATCAATTTGACATTTTTTAAATGAAAAATAATTAAAAATCATATTCTTGCCCTTTTTAAAAAACAATTATCATTACCAACACCACACATGTAATTTTAGCTAGGCATGAATCGCATTTAGTATGACATATCTTCTTAATAGGAAAAATAAAACATGACATAGCTTCAATCCAGGTGTATTATGAACATGACACTATTTATTTGCTAAATTAAGAAAAAATGTTGTACTTATTTTGTTTACTTAAATGTAGTTATATTTTTTACTGATCATCTAAACTCATTGAAATAAATAAATAAATTGTACTCAAGGGACGTGGCGTAATAGAAAAGAGTTTGAGATTTATACAACAAGTCTCAAGTTCGAGTCAGAGCTTGTACTATTTGTAAGAGTTTGGAACAACCAAAATCTTACTCACTCGTTTGGATCCACAAAAAGTATTTTTTCATGGATGTTATTTCCTCTCATCCAAATAAATAAATAAGTAAATAAATCCTTCACCATGTTTCCCGCATGCTTTTGCACAAACCTAAAATATTTTAAGAAAAACTTAGGTAATAAATGAAAGTCAGTTGTGGTAGTGGATTTGAGCTGAGTTAGTGATCTGCAAGCAAAAGGCATGCAATAGTTAGAAAAACAATATGAATCGCATGCCATAGTTTGTAGATAATTTCAAATTGAGCTTCTTTTTAAAACTGAACGCATAGAATGCATGTCATAGTTATTTCTTACTATCATGTTCTTGGCATGACACTAAGAGAAGGCATGACACTAAGAAATTGAAATCTTGGGACAATATTCGATCATCATTTTTATTTTAATTTTTGTTTTTGTTTTTGTTTTTCAGATCTGTCATTTTCTAACAACTTGGATATGGGGTCGGTGGTAGGCACCCTTGTGAGGGGGACAGGAAATTCTAGGAGGATCATGTTATATGAAAAAAGAACAAGTTTTTAACTCTCAATAATAATAATAGTGTGTGTTGTGTTTCCTGTAACACATGCATGAATTGAAAATTTTAGAATTAAAGTTTTCGAGGAGTTTCAAAAATCTTGTTAGATAAATCTAAAGTTATTTAAAGTTTATACAAAGATTATCTAAATATCACATGTTTTTTTAGACTTTAGATATTTATTGCAAATTTAGATTATTGCAAATCATAAGTCATTTAAGTGTTCGAACCCTAACTTGTATCAACATGAGCTACATTGAGAAAGCTCTTTTTATGTGAGAGGGGTTGTTAGATATTAGAGTGTTTGTTTTTTTTTGTGTGTTTTAGATATTTATATATTATACTTTTCTCACCATTCTTTTCTTCTTTATAGAAAATAAAAGTATAATATTTTATTTATAGGAAAGTCCTCAAAAACCCAATAAAAAGCAAAATATCAATTTTCCTCTTAAACAATATCATAACCAAATTGTGTTTTTCCCGGAGGCTTCTTTTCAAATCTAATTATAAACAAGTATGACTGCATGAACCATTGAATTTGGACCTCACAAGAATTAATGCCAAAATGAAATGTGGACATGACCATATTGTGTTTTTTTTTATGAAATTTTTCAAAGGTTAATTGGTAAACTAATCTTTGAATTATTGGTCAAATTTAACTTATCTTATAAAACTATAATTTTTATCTTGATCTTATGAGCCATCGAATCATATCAATGCCCTATTTTTGTTAAGCTTTTTTTTTCTTAAAAAAAGAAAGAAAGTGAGTGGAAGTATATTACTTGCCAAGAAAATGGTTTTTTCCCTTTTAAATTCCCAATAAAGACAACGCATTGCTTTGACATGATAGTTTAAAGGATTTTAATAAAAATAAATCAAAATATCAAGGGGGTGAGTTGAATTTATAAATTATTCAGAGGTCATTTCAGAAATTAGCCATTTTCCAACCCAAAGCTCAAACGCGATGATGAAAGGTGGAGATAAAGCCTGACCAGCAAAACCTTCCCTGGATACACCCCCCCCATGGAAGCGAACTTGCTTTGCTTTCTCTCCAAATTGAATACCATTAGCTAGCAAACCCTTCGTTAACTGGTTAGTCATACGTGTCAGGAGGTGATTTGCCAACAACAAAAAGGCATTCGATAATGATTAGAAAAAGATTGCGATGGTTTGTGTCCTAGTGTCCATACGAGTATTAGCGAATAAAATAATGTACAGGGTTCGTTTCTTTAAAATATTTTATTGAAACATGTTTTTAATATTTTTCCATATTTGTTTTTAGAAAATATTTCATAAAATTGTAAAATATTTGATAAGAAAACCTCAAAAACTATTGTTAGAAAATATTTCAAATCATAAAGTTTATAAATTTCTTTAAACATTTGATGAATAGTATTTTATTTAATACATGATCCACAATTTTATTTACTATCTCTATTTCACTATAATCATCGCCACTAAAATACTATTTATCGCTACCATTTTTTATTTCATTACCATGACGACTACTTTATTACCATCTCTTCTACCACCATCATCTTACTACAATGAAAGATTATTTTTAGAAAAATATTTTTCAAGTCAATTGAAAAATATCTTAAATGTAAAACATTTTATATTTGTCAAAATCTTACACGATATAAATGAATCCTTAATATTTAAATATTGAAAGAGCCCAACAAATTAACATAAAAAGTGCATTGTTTTGGTTAGTAAAATATTGTTTATTAACCGTGTTTTCATTATGGGTCGAGCCCAAGTATTTTGAACCATAACAAAAAATAATGTTTCGATTGTCAGAAATTATTTTTATTTTTAGGATTGTTATTAAACTCGATATAACGGTTCAAACATGAAAAATTATGATCCAACTCTTTCTTTAATATCTAGTCAATCCACGACTAGAGTTATGTACTCCACTTGGTCAAATTAATTATTTTATATTATTATATGTTAAAATAATAATAATAATAATAATAATAATAATTTATCATAAAGTTAATACCAAAAAATAAAATTCAAGAAAAACCCCACGATCAATGCTAGATTTTCCAAAAAAAGGATAAAAAGAATAAAACTTGAACAACATAAAAAAATCTTAATCTGACTCATTAATTAATATTAGTTAATATATTAAATTCACGGGTTATTTATGGGCTTCATCAGGTAAAATTAATATTTTTATCACCCACCTAATATTAAAAAATAAAACTTTATAAAAAAATCCCATGAATGGAAGAAAAATCCAAAAAATAAAAGCGTCTAGAGGAGTCAAACCCGTGACCTCTCTGATATACAATCTCAAACTTGCAATCTTACATTATTTCAACGCATTAATTATTAAGTTACAACACAAAAGTTGTAATTAAACTTATAAAAAAAACATGAACTTAATTTACTGTTCATACAGTGAAACCATCTATGTCAATTCCGTTTTGATAATAAATTTGAATTTTGGATTTTATCATTGAATTTTGGATTTCATTGATTGACTACTTTGCAATCCAACAAATTCCATTTCCCCTCCACTAAATTACCTTTCCAATCATTTTTTTGGATAAAGAGTAAATTTTAATTCTTAAAAAATATATTTTATGAATTTAAATAAATAAATAAAACTCTATTATCAAAAGCTTTTATAAAAAATACACATCATAACTCAAATTTAAAATCTATTATACAAATCATAAACTCGCCAATTTTTGACACATCTTTTGGAGATTACCATGCAGATTTCAAGCCCTCACAAACTTTCCAATTACAATGACGTTGCCGTTTCAAGACGCCAAGCTGCAGTTACAATTTGATTTTTGAGAATGACAAGAGAGTTACCATGTCTTTTATTCTTCGAGAAAAAAAGGTTAATCATAATTTAGTACACATTGTTTAATTAAACTAAATAAGCAGTCCTTGTAGTTTCAAAATATAAATTTATCATCCTGATTCCTGAACCGATAAAACAAAATAAAAAAAACTTTATAACTACACTGTCGCTTGTATTTCATGTGTACAGAATCATGGCAGGAGAAATATCAAAGTTAGATATATATTTTCTGGATGAGAAAACAACTCTACCACATTGGTAATCATAGTAAGCCGCACCTACATTCTAAAAACAAAGGCCAAGAGGGAAAAATCCAGCAAAATTGAAAAATATACTCTACATTTTATTCTTACATCCTAATTTCTCTTTTGGTTCAGCATATATTTCCAGCTTGATCAAGCGAAGTCATTGCTTGGATCTTCTCCACGGATGATGGAAGAGGGCAACAAATTTTTCGAAGCACATTGTACCTGTCCAGATCGAAATTGTTGAGCTTCATGAGTTGCTTCTGCTTGGCGCTAAACCTGCTTTGATAGAACCCTTCAAAAGAAGGCTCTTTTGATGTCCTGAGGAAGAAGGTATAGCCTGCCACGAAATAAAACGATGTAACGTAGAAGCAAATTGGTTCCATGACATCCCAGGTAAGTTCCCAGAATGTCAGCCTCATGAACCCAGCTGTCTGAAGAATTAAGAAGCCAAGGCCGCACCATAGTTCGCGGCGAACCAGCGTTCCGGCCTTTTGATCGATCACAGCTTTCTGCTTCTCCATTTCTTGCAGCTCCTTTCTTCTTGGATCATTTGGGTCGGCTGCTGGTAATGGAATTAGGCCTCCGATTGCTTTCAGTACCTGTGATTCATAGAAATGGAAATACTTGTTTGGGTAAAAGATAAACTCTGTATGACTTAGCAGATCAATTTTGTTAGTACATTAACCAACTAACGAGAGCAAATTGTTTTTCAGAAAAAAATGATGGAAAAAAACTCATCTCCCACAAGAAATCAGAGAATCAGAATCAGGTTACTACCTCACTCGAGCCCTGATCAACAGGGCTACCCTTAAGTTCAGTAGCAAATCCAAAAAAGCAAGGAAAAACACAAATTTAAAGAACTTCATTTAAGCAAGTGAAATAATTAGTAAGAAAAATCGCTTTGTCACTGCTAGTGATTTGCATGCATCATCTGTACATGGTGAGCTACAGCCTTGCAGCTGACCCATTTTCCAGATCATTCGCTAGACTCTTCTACAAAAAGCTAATACATATAACAAAAAAACAGAAAATCTAACACCCCCTCCCCCCAAAAAATAAAATAAAATTGTTTCTTTACTTTTTTTGCCACACTAATTCAATTACTAACATTCCTAACCGGGAAAAAAGAATTTCATTAGTAAGGTATGTATTTCTGCATATTTTTCTTTTTTTCCCATAGTAAAATCATGTCAATGTGTCTCCTTGAATCATATCACTGATTCTAAGGTTTGTGTCCAGAGTATATCATGAAATATAGCACCTTTCTGCTCTGATTATCAAGTATAAAAACCCTAATTCCACCATGACCACCCAATTAAATGTGCACTTCCTCCACCAACCAATTAGACACCCATCTCTTTCACTGTTTTTCTTCTATTTTTTTGTCTTCAACACAAAAAATAAACACCCACTTTTTTTATCCCAGTCCCAATTTCTCTATCTGATTTTTAATTAATTTTTTTTTGAGCATCTATATGCACCAAAAGTATGAAACAAATCTTGTCACTGTAGAAACCGAATGGCCCTTAGATCTGGCTTGTGTAACAAAAAGTTTCATTCTCCTGCCGAAACAAAAAACACAAAAATATACATAAAAAATATCAGTTTTCAGTTTTCCAGAAATCGAAGAAAAAACCAAAACAAAAATTTGTATTTATCTGTTAATTATCGGTTAAATAGTACTCAATTTAACCTTCACAGGACCATCATTGCCATTATTTTAATCTGTAAAACAAATTAATTAACGCAAAAAAACCGACACGATAAATTGATCGAGATCTAATCAAACAGTAAGAAAGATGATTTTTTTTTACCTGCTCTGGTTTCAGTAAAACAAGATTTCCAAGAACAACAACAGTCCCAGATTCATCGAGATTCCTCGCGACTCGAACACCATACTCAAGATCCGAACACCCCTCACTGCATACCCGAACAAACTCCGAATAACTAATCCATGTTTTCTCCATTTCTCTCAGTCTCAATTTCAACCCCTCCAACTGAGCCACCTTCAACAGCTTCCTCGCGTCCTCCGCCGTCAACCCCTCTTCAGCCGCCACCTCTTCCATCACCATCGGAGGCGGACTCAACCCATCCCACCGGATCCTATCCTTCACAATGTCAAACCCCCGGATTCTATCAATCAAGCCTTCCCCAATCGGAAGTTTCAGGATATCAGGCGAGAAAGAGGCAGGTCTGTGGAATAATCGTCGGAAAATGCGAGATTCTCCAGGATGGTGAGGTATAGTGTTGGATTGAGCCGGACGTTGGTGGATTCTGGTTCGGAGCGGCGATGAAATGCGGTAATTGGTCAAGTATTGATTAGGGCTTTTAGAGAATTTCAGGACACGCTCTGCTAAGGATTTCTTTTGCGACATTGTTGCAATAAAATTGAAAACCTTAAATGAAATGAAAGCGAAACAGAGATGGAGAAAGAAACAGAGAAGGAGGTTTCGTATCCCGGGATGCTATAAAAATGGAAGCTTTTAGTTTTGTAAGGGCATTGATGGAGAAGTGGTAGGTATTGGGGGATATATATAGTTGTCCAAAGAAGAGGGAGGTGGGTAGAAATTGATTTTTTTTTATTTTTATTTTAAATTTAACCACTACCTCTAATTTTAGGCATATTCGTTTATTCTCAACAAAATCTATTTTTTTTGGATTAAGTATAAATTAGTCCTCTAACTATGATGGAAGATTTAATTTAGTTTCCTAGATATAAGTTATTACCATGGAAGATTTTGATGATTTAGTTTTGTATTTATAATTTTTATTAGTTTTTATAATAACATGGTATTTTTAGATTTTATGTAAGTCGTTAGAAATAGATTTTCATTAAAAAAAGTAAAATAAATGCCAAAACTTATTTTAAGAAATCATTATTGTGTGATCCTTAAAAGTTTAAATTTAAAAAACTTGTGTTTGCGGTAATTACTAAATTAACTTTTACATTAAGTTTCTTATATATCAATATGATAAAATGATCTTCAACAAAGAAAATATTAATTATATTATAATTGGATGCAATATATCACATGATTTCGGAATTTATCTAACTAGAATAATGTCTAGTCAATTAAAAATTCAAGTTAATTTTTAAATATTAAAAGAATAAATTATATCACTAATATAACCTACTTATTTTTCTTTTTGTCGTTTAAATTGCCATTTCTTGTTATGTCTATCTTAAGGAATGATTGTATTTTTTATTATTGAATTATATAGTATAGGGACTGTACTGAAATATGATTTGTATTGTCGGACTAGTTTGTATTGGCATTAATACTTTTTTGTCCTTCTTTGAAATATATTCGCATCGAGAAATTGAGAAGTTGAAGATATGGGGCCCAGATCACGAGGAGAGATATCCCAGGGCCATGCCTAGACACCGTACACGTGTGTGGTTAATATTGTAACAGACACCTGCAAGCACCGTGGCATCATAAGAAAATAAAGTAATCAAAGGCTGAAAAGTGTTGAAAGGTAAGCGACACTGATGTTGACTTGATATTAAACTTCAAATGACTGACGTGGCAAGATCAGGTTCAACACGAGCAAGAGAGCAGCGAATGTTATCTGATAAATATAAAATTTAAAATAGACTTGCTTACATGTGATGAGAATAGAGGGTTGTTTGTTGGACGGGAAAATTGGAAATGGACAGCTCAGATGAGCCTGGTTGCTTGGGATGTGGTAGGTCGATAGGGTCTATTTTGCGCTCACGCAAACGTGTCGCCACATATTTTTTTATGAACATATCCATAAACATAGTATTTTATTGGGAACTTGGCAAAAAAAAAAAAAAAGAAGAATATCATGGCGATGACAACGAAAAAAACAATAATTTTATGATCAATTAAAATTGATGAAAATAATTTTATTTTGGCCGAGATACATTCTCCCTTGTTTCTTTATTTTATATATTTTTTAAAAATAAAAAGAAACTCTAAAATTTCTTGATAAAAACTCTAATTAGTAGATTCATTTAATTGCTATAGCGATAAGACTCTAATTAATGCAGGCGTTTATGGTAAGAAAGATCAACTTGGGAACTTTCCATTTTCTATTTTTGGTGGATTAATTATAAAATTATGAACTTTTGGTAGATGATATGATGTTGGTCAATTTATCCCAATCCCACCTTAATAAATTGATTATTCTTATTCCATTTGGTGGTCTATGAATTTTATTAAAAAATCTAAATAATAAATCATCTTATACAGCCAAGAGGTGCATGCATGTTGTAAAGCATTTAATTTAATAACTCATACCGTTTTTTTTGTATTAATTTGTTTATTTACTATTGCTACCAGGTTTTTATATTACATGATTCAATTAGAAACAACTTAATTAACTTGAGTAATTTGTTTTTCTTATTTTGCATGCGTACCTGAACATTGCCTTTTATGAAAAAAAAAACAAAAAAAAAACAGACCCAGTATGGTACTTGCACGTATCTAGTTTAAATTAATTTACAGATGAATTGTTTAGTTAATTAGCATATCAAGCAACTTGAATTAGATTAAACACACTTATCAAACATATAGGCTTTGGATTAATGCATTGATTATCATTGCTATCTTTGGAAATTAATATTGGAATTTGTTTTGTCACTCTTGAAGCAATCAGAAGATAAACTTTAAAATTGTGAAAAAAAGAGGAAGAAAGAGAGAGCAAGGGCTCAAATTTATACAAGAACTCCCATGAACAAGACACTCGTATACTTCAAAGCAAAGTTACAATCCAAATGTTAGACAGAAATTTTGAAAATAGTCATCATCTCAATCGGTCACTTTATACTTTATGTCTATATGGAAAAGAGGTTTATTAGTACGAAATTTATAAAATTAATCATATGAGATCGAAGTTCATAAAAACAAGAGGAAAACCATGGAAAATAACTTGAAAAAAAATGTCCGTCCAATTAAATAACAAATAGTTTTTAATTCTAACACATTTTATAGATAATAAAATCTAGAAATTGCGTGTATAATAGTTATCTTTCTATAATTATTTATAGAAAGATAGTTTAATATGGATTCAAATTTAACATCTTTTTGCTGGAATAATATTAAAACCCAACTTGAATCTGTCAACCTTGGTATACCAATTTAGTAACTCTGTTCTTTTATGTCATACCTAAAAGATTTAGCTCAAAGATGTCACCTCCCTTGTTTTTAGTGTGAAATTTTTCAAAATATAACAAATCAAGTCCCAAAAATAAACTATCGTCAACATTATCAGAATAGAGAGTTTTGATAGTAAGGAATTGTAGCCATTTGACACACACACACACACACACACACACATATATATATATATATATATATATATATATATATATATATATATATATATATATATATATATATATATATATATATATCTTAGTGATTAGGACCTCAAACATCTGGTGATAAGGCCAGAAATTTTAATTTAGGTCATAGAAAAATAGGTTTTGCCATCACAATTAATTAACTTATCAAGTTGTCAACTTCTATAAACCCTTACCAAACTCGTGTGCAAAAACAAATTAAATTATTCATATAGTTAGATATCATATGGTGAGTCTCACGATGTTTAATTGACGTGATCTTTAAGAGATGTTATTTAACTATGTGATGTCAATTTGGCTGTTATTACAAAACTAATAGAATTGATCAGCATGATTTACGTTTTAATTAGCTGATTAAATGTCTGAAGCAACGTCATTGGTCCAAGTGCACTACTAATTAACCATTCGATAAGCATGTGTAATCAATGATCATTGTGTAATATTCCGAACTAAGAAAAAAACCCTCCTAAAGTTTTTGCAAAAAATAAATATACAGCTAAATAAATGTTAAATCTCCTTTTATTTTTATTTTTCTCGGTTGAAGGTATTCTTGAATGAAACTTATAAGTCAATAAAAATAAATCAACCTTCTTTAAATAATTTTAATAGTGCAATCGCATTAATTTGATTTGTTTTAGAAATAAATTTTCTTTGGAGTTTCACCTCAATGATTAGACTTAGGAGGTGTTTGGGAAAAAAAGTGGTTCAAATTGTTTTTTTAAATTAATTTTTTAGTGTTCTTAAATAATTTTGATATGCTGATGTTAAAAATATAGTTTTTAAAAATAAAAATATATTATTTTAATATATTCATAAATAAAAAATAATTTAAAAAACAACATCAACCATACTCTTAATCAATCAAACACTTAAAACTATAAAATGTGAACAAAGCTTTCGAACTGCCAAACATATGCCTTAGGGTTAAAGTAACCTCCTTCACCTTGGTTTATGGGGTTATTGAATCTAACATGATTAATGTAGGCTTAACACGATTTGACGGGTGTCGATTGAAACAAATTTTGGAGTGATGCTTACTGAACGAGAATTGCCGAATAAAAAAAACGAAATCGTAAACACAATTTCTGCAATAATTTTAGCGGATTGGGTGCTCCATTTCGCATCAGACTTTGTTTTCACCTGAGAATCCTTCCTAGCTAGCACATGCAGCATCACATGCTTACACTAGTTATAGGGCTACCATTTTCTTCCCAGCTGGTTCCAAATCTTTCTCAACGGGTCAATTTCACCTCCAAAAAAATGCAGATGTCACACTGGCTGGCACATCAGCATTTTGATGATAAATAAAGTTCTTTTTGACGAGACAGAAATAATTAACTTGCCCTTCAAATCTGACGACCGGATTGTTCTCAAGGCTTTACGTTTGCTACCATTCTTCTTCTTCTTCTTTTTTTTTTAACCAGGGTATCCGGGCCAGCTTACGCGCACCTCGGCTATTCCCCGGGCCTACTGAACATCCTGCAAGCTCAATAAGCATGTAAGGTACCGCGAAAATGACAAACATACCACGCAAGGCAGAACCCAGAGGAACATGAGGGGAGGAGCCCTCCAGCCCCACTCCTACTGGGACTCGAACTGGCGTTCGAAAAGAAGGAGGGCACTCCCCAACACCATTGAGCCACGACCTTGCAGGTCATTTGCTACCATTCTTTTTACATAGGGAGAGGGGCAAGAGGACATGGAAATGACAACTAATATTAATCATAAAATTTTAGACATCAAAGGTAAAGGAAATATCGACCTCAGAATTTAGAGAACTAATCCAATGGAGAGCATGTAATGCTTTATTCGTTTATTATCATGTTCAGTTCACGTAATATAGAAGTGGGAAGAAATTTACGTGGGAGAACCTAGTTCTTTTGGTACATTTTTGTCATTTTCTTCTTCTTTTCGTCCCCGATCCATGATTTAATTTTTTTTTTATTAATGTGGGTGTCTAAACCAACTTGCACGTATCTCAACTAATTTCACGAGTTCTGAAATTAAAGACCATGTAAGTTTTTAATAATTATCATTTTAGCAACCACATAACTCGAAACTGAAACTACATGAAGACAAATCTCTTAGTCTCAATCTTATATCATTGAATCAACTATTAGATAATTAAACCTTTTTAACTTTGAATAGACAAGTCATGAGCGAATCCAAAACAAGTAGCTTAAATATGAAATTGTTTGCGTTCAAAAACGTTCACTGGAAATTAGTAGATGAAATGCTCTCCTATCTCACGTATTAAGCTCGTGTTCTTTGGCACTTGAACAACTAATTGAGTGTTTTTTGTGTTTTTAGATTTTATTTATGTGGTCATATTAAAATGATTTTATTTTTAAAAAATATCATTTTAATATATTTATAAATAAAAAATATTTTCAAAAACAACTACAGCGACACTCTCAAATAGATATTAAAAACCTACAGATGCCACATGCTGCTGAAAGAAAGAAGAAGAATATGGAATGCTACCTCTAACCAGTTGACTTGGAGGTATTTTGCAACTAGGCAATAATAATTGAGAACTGCCTTATCCATACGAAAATGTATGCATTGCAATCTGATCGCCTAAGCTTCTCCACGTCCTGATTTCTTATTATCAACTAGGTTGAATAGCATATATTCTAAGGAATTTTTTCCCAGCACATATTTGTGCGGTGGATTCTTTTTTTTTTTTTTATTATTATTATTAACATGAGTGTTTGGATCAGCTTGTGATCACTTTTGATTATGCCAAATAAAATTCTTTAATGTTTTTCACTTACTATTACCAGAAAATTTCAAAACATCGATGAGAATTTCATCAATAATTTTATATTGATGAATTTAGTGATGAATTATTGTAATCATTCTTAAAACAATGGGTCGACCAAGATCTGTCGCCAAATTCATTGGTGAATATTGTTTGAACAAATGAATTCAAAGTAATAACTTGAAGTAATCTGTTGTTTTATTGAATGAAAGGTGACCGGCTTATAAAGCCATTACAAGAGAAAAAACAGCCCACGTAATCTTAACAGACCTAAGATCGTGGTAAATAAACAATTAAGGAATGGTCAAATACTAATCTGAAAAATAACATGATCTCCTAAACAGTAGGAGTTATTAACAATAAAATAGAGTCCTAATAAGTCATAAACTCTTAGACATTTGAACTAGTCAAACATCAAATGTCCCCCAACATACCCTCCCCTAAACTGGAATTGCCGATAGCAATCGGTTTATTTCGACCAAGAACTTCATTCCCAGTTGTTCCCGAAGCTTCTCAAAGCTTTCTAACTTTAAGGGCTTAGTCATAATATCTGCAAGTTGTTCATTAGTACCACAAAATTTCAAATCAACCACTCCATCTCTTGTGAGATTACGTAGAAAGTGAAACCTCACATCAATATGTTTGCTCTCGCCATGTAATACTCGGGTTTTTTGATAACTTAATAGCGGATGAGTTATCACAAAAAACAAGTAATACATTCACCTTTAATGGGACTGAAAAAATTGAGCACCCCTTTCATCCAAACACTTTGACAAGCACAAGCAACCGCTGCAACATATTCTGCCTCTGTTGTAGAAAGAGTTACAACAGGGTTGTTTCTTCGAAGCCCAAGCCACGACTCCTCCACTTAGCATAAATACATATCCGAAGTACTTTTTCTATCATCATAGTCACCAAAGCATAATCACTATCGGTGTATGCAAGTAACTCTAATTCACCTTCTCTTGCATAAAATAGCCCAAGCTCCATGGTTCCCTTTATATATCTAAGCACCCTCTTTGCTTTGTCATCAAGTGCTCCTCCGTCGGATCCGCCATGTATCCGCTAATGAGACATACACTATACATCAAGTCAGTCCAGTAGCTGTCAAGTACATGAGACTACCAACCAATTGCTTAAACAAAGTTGCATCCACTTTCTTCCCCCCCCTTCTCTTGTCAACCTTGAACCGAGCACAATCGGGTTCTTGACGAATTGCACTCCATCATGCCAAATCGATTAAGAACATCATTGGCATATTTCTTTTGACATAAATGAATGCCCTTTGCACTTTGTAAAACTTCAACACCTAGGAAATATCTCATCTTTCCTAGATCCGTCATCTCAAATTCAGACTTCATTGAGCACTTGAACTTCTCAATTAAGCAAGCATCATTACCGGTAAAGATTAAGTCATCAACATAAAGACTTATAATTAAAACTTTACTCTCCAAAGCATTTGTTTTAACAAACAAAGTAGACTCATGATTACATCGTTCAAAGCCTTCCTTGAGAAAATAATTCTCAATTTTACTGTACCACGCTCGCGGGGCTTGCTTTAGACCATATAAGGCCTTTTTGAGCTTCAATACCTTCTCTCGGCTGCCCTCTTGCTCATAGCCTTGTGGCTGCTCAACAAAAACAGCCTCCTTTAAATCTCCGTGCAAGAATGCACTCTTTACATCTAGCTGAAATACCATCCAACCTTTCTGAGCTGCCACGGCCAAAACCATGCGAATTGTATCCCACCGCGCAACTGGAGCAAACACTTCATTGTAGTCTATCCCATGCTCTTGAGCATAGCCTTTGGCCACTAAACGCGCTTTATATTTATCCACCTCTCCTTTTTTCATTCAGACTTAGTTTTATAGACCCACTTAACACCAATTTTCTTTGCTCCCACTCGGCGTGTCTACCAAGTCCCAAGTTCTCGTTTTTCACAATAGCATCAATTTCCAAGTCCATTGCAGACCTTCCAATTTTCATTTCGACAGACCTCTTCATAGCAAGTTGGATCCCCTTGTTGAGTAAACAAAACAAGATTTTGCATGCTATCTTCCCGTTGAGTTATCACCACTCGTCATCTTCTGTCAAATTTTCACCACTTTCATAATCTTGCATCCAACCGGGTGCTCTTCTGATTCGGGATGGATTAAGCAAGGTAATGTCTCTACTGCTGCCGCCAAGTTCCCCACCACTGTTGCCATCTCGGTTTGCGGTAGATAATGTATCTTCTGCATGTACATCAAGCTGATTTTCTGCACTCCCCCTCCGCTGCGAAATCTCCATCATCTATCGCTGCAACATCTTCATCATATGCATGCTCTTCATCTCCATCTCGCATGGTCATCTTCAAAGCATCGGAATGGCTGAAATCATGCACATTAGGTTCATAATCATCATCGCCCCAATCAAGGATATCAAGTCTGGACTTCTTCTTCACTTCTCTTCCAATCCCAGATTGTCATTTTCATGAAAAATAACATCCCCCTGCTAATCACAATCTTCTTAGCAATGGGATCATATAATCGGTAGGCCTTGCTCTCATCATCTGTACTCGAGAAGAACACATTTGTAGCTCTTGTCATCAAGCTTTGTCCTCTTAATATCCGATACATGCACATCTCCAGTGCATCCCCAAACTCTGAAATAATCCACACATGGTTTAATTCCACTCCAACACTCCTCCGGAGTCCGCCCTTCCACCGATGCCGTGGGGCTTCTATTTAGGACATGAGTTGTCCATCTAACGACCTCGGCCAAAAGAATTTAGGCATGTGTTTCTCTCGCTAATAAGCACCGAACCATATTCATGATAGTTCGGTTCTTACGCTCCGCAACCCCATTTTGCTGAGGGGTGTATGCTGCGGTAAGTTGTCTTCTAATCCCATTGGATTTGCAAAAATTTTGAAACTCATACGAGGTGAACTCACCACCTCGGTCAGTTCTTAAGCAACATATATTACTATCAATTTCTTTCTCAACAAGGCATTTAAAGTCTTTAAAACACATAAATGCTTCACTTTTTTCAGACAAGAAATAGACCCAACTTTTCCTACTGAAGTCATCAATGAAATTCAAGATGTACCTCTTGTTGCTACTTGAGCTTGGGGTGATCGGGTCCGCATATATCAGCATGTATTAGCTGAAGTTTTCGCAAGGCTCTCCACCGACTTTTCTTCGGTATGGCTCCACGGTGTTGCTTCCCAACATTGCAGACAGTGCACACCTTCTCAACAGATTTGAGTTGTGGCAGCCCATTCACAAGGTGTTTTGATTGCAGTGTTCGAAGGCTTTTGTTGTTCAAGTGACCGTATCTACGATGCCACAGATCAGTGACATCTTCGGCTGCAATTTGAAGACAATTTGAGCTTTGCACTTTCGTTTTAGCAAGCAACACGAACATCCTATTGACTGTCATCTTAGTCTGAGCAATAAGTCCTCTTTTGGGATGATAGATCCCAGGCATTCTCCACCTTGAATCAAGATGCCCAGACCCCCTTTTTCTTGTAGTCGACCAACGCTCGGCAGATTGGTGGCAAGCTCAGGGAACATAAAACACGTTAGTCACCAGTTGAACTAGTCCCTTGATTTCTATTTTAATATTGCCCCCTTCCCAAGATCGGCATCCCGGAATTATTGCCAAGTTTCACAGAATGACGAAATTTCTCATCAAAATTCACAAACCAATGTTTGTTCCCCGACATATGATTCGAGCAGACTGAGTCAATAAACCAAGCCTCTTCCCCTCGTTTGCATCGTCCCATTTCAATATGAGCCATTAGCAAAATTTTCTCTTTATCTCGCTTCGGCCTCGCATAATGTGCAGATTTTTTCATAACTAGGGCATTCATATTGGAAATGCCCTAGGTTATGACATTTGAAGCACTCAACAAGTGCTTTGTTGAAGCCTCGATCTTCCTCTACCTCTCCCACGGCCTCCGAACATCCCAATTCCACGTCCTCCCGCCACCATCGCCTTTATAGTCATAAGTGATCTTCAAAGCTTGTTCTTCACTAGTTTGTACATGCCCCCTTCATACGTTGTTCATGAACATACAAACTGCTTTGCAATTCATCAATGGTTAACATATCCAAATTGTTTGATTCTTCTACCGAACATACGACATAATCAAACTTTGGAGTTAAAGACCTCAAGATTTTCTCGATAATGACTACTTGAGTCATCTTTTTCACCGTGAATTTTCATCTTGTTAACAATCGTAAGAGTGCGAGCAAAGTAATCATTTACCCCCTTCTCCTTCCTTCATCTGCAGTAACTTCAAAAGTTCTTCTTAAAGCTTGAAGCTCGAGCTCGTTTCACGCGAGTTGATCCCCCGATACTTCAATTTCATGGAGTCCCAGATTTGCTTTGCCGTGTCCTTGACAAGTATTGTCTCCATGATGCTGCGATCGATGGATCGGAAAAGGTAATTCTTCACCTTTAAATCCTTCAATTTTTGATCCTCAATTGTCTTCTTCCGGGTCGCTGTTATTCCCGAACCATCTCCTTCAACAAACTGGAATTCCTTCTTCAATTAGACTCCAAAATTCCTTCGACCGAAGGAAATTTTCCATCAACATCGCCCAATGGTCGCAGTGACCATCGAACCTCGGAATAGCTGGTTGGACGAAACTCCCTTCTGCAGCCATGCCTCAATTTTCACTCTCAATTGAATTCTCTCCGTCTCGTGTTTCACTCAGTGTGTGTCTCTCTGTCTCTTACCTCACTCTCGGTTTTTTCTTTCTTTTTCTTTGTCTCACACCTCACACTGTCACTCGTGTTTATCTCTCTCTCTCGCCTCACTTCTCAACTGTGCACTCGTTCTCGCACACTCAGTCTTTGATAGAGGCTCTGATACCAAATTGTTTGAACAAATGAATTCAAAGTAATAACTTGAAGTAATCTGTTGTTTTATTGAATGAAAGGTGACCGACTTATAAAGCCATTACAAGAGAAAAAACAGCCCACGTAATCTTAACAGACCTAAGATCGTGGTAAATAAACAATTAAGGAATGGTCAAATACTAATCTGAAAAATAACATGATCTCCTAAACAGTAGGAGTTATTAACAATAAAATAGAGTCCTAATAAGTCATAAACTCTTAGACATTTGAACTAGTCAAACATCAAATGTCCCCAACAAATATACAATATTTTTATGTCACTAATAATTTCTAAGAAAAAACTCTGATGATATATTTTGTCGGGGTAAATCAAAATAATTTATTGGTCTTTGTAATTATTTAGAGACAAAGTTAAGTTAATCATTTATCAACATAAATTCTGGTGGTGTTTTTAAAAAATAATTTTGTAATTTCACAATAGCATTAAAGAAATAAAAAATATGATTGAGATCGAAGAGATTTTTTTATATAATATAAAAAGCAATTACAAATGTCTATAAAAATCAATTAAATCAAAGAATTTGTATATAATGTAAAAACCATTTATAAATATATATACAAAACAATTACAAGCTCTAGCTATAGATGATGGGGGAGGTGGAGGACAATCTCGTGGAAGTCCGTAGAGAGAAGGATAATGACCGGAATAATATGCTTCATACTTATTGAGTAAATGATTCTTTTCCAAAATTATTGACAAAGAAAAGTCCCAAAATCCCAATCTTGGCTTTATTACTTTGGTTTTACTTTGAGTATTAAAAAAATAAAATAAAGAGATGAAGAAACCTTTACAATAATTTTAGTACTTTTTACTCTTAAATGAAATTTGGTCATTTTACTGTTTTGAAAAGAAAAAAACCAATAAACTCATGGATACTAGGCTAAAAACTATTATGTTTTAAGGGTAATTAAGTCTTTTTAGTATACCAAAGAAAGTAAAAAAAACCAATTAGACTCAATCGACTTAATAATGTCAAATAAATCTTGTAAAAAAATTATTTTATCTTGAAATTTGCACTCCCTCAACTTTTACTTTGTAGAGTAAAGACATATTTGAAAGTGTGGTTAAAATTATTTTTTAAAATGTTTTTTTTTAAAAAAAATATATTAAAATAATATATTTTTTTATTTTTTAAAAATCATTTTTGATATCAATACATTAAAATGATTTAAAAAACTAAAATTTTTAATATATAATAAAAATAAAAATATATGTTTTTTAAAAAAACTATTTTTCAAAATAATGGACCAAACAGACACAAAATATAATAAGCGGCAGCATTATAAAATTATAATGGAAGGATAATAATTTTTTTTTTGTAAGTATCCAAGTAATTGATGACGAATCTAGCAGTTGATCATTACAAGATCTATAGTTGACCCTAACTCTCCTACTTTGTTAGATCTGCTTAATATTCTTTATTCATGGCAGCTTCTGTCCTTTTCGCTAAAAAACCCACAAGAAGACTACACAATTAGCCAACTACTAGCGTCAAATAAGTTGCCTCTCATGTGTTCTAAGCATAAGCAAGCACCATCTTCCTAATGGGTGCTGTGTCATTCAAGAAAAAGCAATATTAGGATAGTTAACATATATATATATATATATATTAACATAGGTGTCTGAACCTGCTTACACATACCTCAACTAATATCATGAGTCTTGAAATTAACAACTATATAAACCTCCAATGATCATCATATTAACAACCACAATTTTAAATTTTAGATCACAGAAAATAAATTTCTTAATGCCAAGGTCTTACGACTAAGCAACATTATAGATGGGTTATATATATATATGTTGATAATAGAGAGTGCGCTCACATTGACTGCTGCTGCTGCTTTGTGCGAATGAAGGATTTGGATGGTTAAAGAAGCTGCAGGGATATATGACTTGTGGTCGAGGACCTTGTCAAAATTGTACTGTAGTAATTAGAATAATTAATGAGAATGCTTGTGTAATTAGTGCACTAATTAGAATGAGTGATGACATCATAGATAAGATCCCAGCAATTCTCTCCATTGAAATTTGTTGATAGTCCCCTGTGTGGTTCGAGAGATCTTCCTGAAATGGCAGGGCAGCCACCACGGAGAGTACGGCGAGGATATGCTTGGACCTTAAGTTGAAGACCGTCGGCAACCACCACCACATCAGCTCCTTATTGTTTAAAGCCGAAACCTATCTTCTAATTAATGGGTTCCATCACAAACTGGATTAGGACAAACTTAAAAGAATTTTTTAGTTAGCAGCAATCTGTTTAATTAATTGCGAGAGGGAGGGTGTTATATGCTAACAAAATATCTAAGTATGTGACACAATGCATAAATAAGAAAGAAATTAGGTTTTCGAGCTCTAAAAATTAGATTTTTCAAGCTCTTAAATTGCTCTCCTAAATTATATATGAAAAAAACACATTTGAATAATTATGAAAGTCAATAATAATAATAATAATAATAATAATAATAATAATAATAATAATAATAATAATAATAATAATAATAATAATAATGTGATTTATTCTGAAAAATATCATACAGAATCAACTTAGTTAATGAAATATAAACCAAAGAAAATTCTAAAACGTAACTATAAAAATAAAATTATGAAACAACATTTGAATATGTTCCTGATCTCAGCTCATGTCATCTCACTAACCCTATAAAAAACACACTTGCAAAATCCCAGCCCAATCTAATGGTTGCATTTTTATTAGCAATCTCGATCTAAAATGTCCAAACTCTTACACATCCTGAATCACACTATGTTTCTAGTTTTATATAAATTTTTGTCTTTCTCTTGAGCAATATTTGAAAACAAAATAGTGAGAGAGGGGAATGGCCAAGGGATTTGTATCACTGAGTCAGCAATGTTCCACGAGCAGAAATCTGAATAAAAAGAAGTCCTCATCTCTTCCGGATACACTCATTTGAATATCAAAATGGAAAATTTAAATTTAATATTCAGCAAAATCAATTCGCCATGGACCGATTCATGCATTCACTGAATGCTAGCTAATCTTGTATCTGAACAAACTCTTCTGCTGTTGCTCTTTGACAAGTAAAATCATCGGTATATATTCAAGAACACATTCTCCAGACAATCAAAGACCAAAAGAACTTTCTTGGGTGCCCTCCAAATCCAAGGAAATACGATGTCCTTTACCATTACAGATTTATATTTTTCAAAATGAACTTATCAGGGGAAACTCTCAAGGAACAAAGAAAGCTCCTAGTAAATTTTATGTAGTTCAAAACACCATGCATCTTAAGGTCTAGTCGGGACAACAGAACCAAAATGAAATAAACTCATCGCAAAATGGTAAAGGTGAGACCCAGATTTCGTAAGCCTAGCATGTTCTCACAAAAGATTAGAAATGTGCATTCCAAAAGCTGTGCAAACCAGATTCCTGAAGTATACGTACCCGCTGGTTGAGATAATTAATCCAAATAGATTTGCTCTGTAACTTAACCAAACTATTATCAGAAATAAACTATGTTTTTGGTTCATCTCAAAACAATGGCATCAGTTTACTGGTTGGGAAAAATGGAAAGATAAAGGTGAGATTGGTGACTAAAAAAAAACTGAGGTTAAAAGTAAAAGATTGGATATAATGTATTTTTTTCTCTCTAGTTGTTAGATTAAAGACTACTTGATTGATAAGTGCAACAGTGACCCAATATAAATGGAAGATCTATCAAATATATATTATGTCAGCTTTATTAAATGTTTCTTTTTAAATAATGCTAATATTGAGCAACTTATAGGTTATGAAGTGACAGATAAAAAAATAAGGTATTAAAGTTTATTATAGCTTGTATCGATTAAAACAAACCCCGAGAGCTTTGTATAGTCTCATTAATAAAAAAATTATGAAGAATGGATTTGTAGAATATCTCAATGAGTATGTTCTCTATGAAAAGATAAAAACGAATAATGATACTCTTTGTATTGTATGCTTGTACATAGACAGCTTGATTTAAACCAAAGATGTTTGAAGAATTCAAGCAAATAATTATGAAGGAGTTTGAGAGGATATATATCAGTTTTATGACCTGCTACCTATGAATTTTGATCGAACAAGAAGATGGAATCTTTATAAGGCCCCGTTTGTTTGCTGGAAAGTAGTTTTCTTTTGGAAAGTGAATTCCGGGAAAGTGAATTCCGGGAAAGTATTTTCCGATGTTTGGTAGTGTAATGGAAAATAAGTTGGAAAACAGTTTCCAGTGTTTAGTTATGTCATGGAAAATGAGCTGCAAAAATAACTTATTAATGTTTTATTTTTCTCAAGTTTATTAAAATAATGAGGAACAAATCTTACAAATTAAAAAGTTGAATGAGAATGAAATTGAAAAAAAATATAATTTCATAAATTATCTCAAATAAAATAAATAATAATCAAAATAATAGAGATCAAATCTAAAAAAATTAAAAAAATGAAAGGTGAATAAATTAAAATAATAATAATTAACATTTCATAAATTATTTCAAATAAAATAAGTAACAATAAAAAAAATGAGGACCAAATTTGATAGATAAAAAATTTCAATAAAAAAATGATAAGAAAAAAGCAAATAGCAATTATAAAAATAAGGACCAAAATTAATATAAAAATTAAATTTTAAGAGATGGAATTGAAAAATAAATATTCAAAACAAATTATATATAGCAATCAAAAGTTTGAGGATCAAATTTGATATAATCAGCAAATAATAACATTTCTAAATTTTTCACAACTTCCGGAAAGTGTTTTCCACCCAAATTTTCCAGGAAAACAGTTTCTTGAAAACCTAAGCCAAATTTTTCTTTGACTGGAAAGTGTTTTCCGTTGACCAACTTTTCTAATGGCAAACAAACACAGGAAAGTTTGGAAAGTGGTTTCCCGGAAACCACTTTCCGGAAAACAAACACAGCCTAAGTCAAGGGAAATTTGCAAATGAGATTCTTAAGAAATTCAAAATGAAAAATTGCGCAAATATTATTATTCTAGTTTAGTGTAGAGTGAAGTTATCAAAGAGTGATGAATGAGAGAAGATAAACTCTATAACATTCAAGCGCATAGTTAGAAATTTGAAAAACATAATATACATTATTTTAGATATTCTATTTGAAGTAAGTCTTGTGAGGAAGTTTAAAAAGACACCACCTATAAAACATCACAAAACTTTTGTGAATGTTTTTATATATTAAAGGTTACTATAGCAACTTTGATCTTATAGATTATAATGATAGTGATTGAGTTGGATATATGTATGATAGAAAGGGCACTACAAGTTTTGTTTTTTACATTTGAGATAAAATATTCATATAGAGTTTAAAGAAGCAATTTATAGTCATATTTTAATGTCATTAATATTTCTAAGAATCATATGCAACATTCATAAACCAAGAATATTGATATAAGACATCATTTCATTCAAGAATTGGTTGAGTAATAATTATGAGATTAGAACATGTTAAGACTGGACATCAATCGCTTGAACTTTTTGCAAAATCTGTAGATGGTTTTAGGTTTGAGTTTCTTATAAAAACTATTAGTGTAGGCAATATATTTTAAAAAAAATGTTTCCTTTTTGTTTTTGTTTTGTCAAGTTTTGTTTTCTTTTTCATAGTTAACATGTTGATGACACTAAAGCAAAAAACAAAAAAGATGCAAGTATACCTAATGTATTATTCTAAGCTCTATAAATATCATTTTAAGAGGATTGAGGTGAACCTTAATTGAAAGATCTTCATTTCTAAAATGACATTCCTTTGAAAGAACAAGTAAATAGTATTTTGTGTGCATTGTGATAAGTCATCATTCTAACTATTAGCTAAAAAATAATTGAATGTGGAATAAGCTAGTTAATCTTAGTATAAACTGTTAAGACAAATTTTCTTCTAATAAATCCCTGAAAAGAAGTTGATTGCTCATATTATTAGGGAAATAGATGTGAAAACTCATAATAGATCGATTTTCCTTTTAATTCATTGATGGAAAAGTCAACTGCTCACTTGATTGTGAAAATTGAGAAGAAAATTAATAATAGAGTTGTTGAGTTAATAGCTTGTTGTTTAGTTGAGTCTTTTTAGTTTATTTAAAGAGATAAACTACGTGAATAGAAAATATCTAGTAATAAAATTTTAAATTAGGATTTTGTGTAATCCCTATTGGATATTGTATTTTAATGCTTGTTTTTCTTGTGCATGCATGAAAAGATCTATGAGAAAGAGTCAGGTTTTTAGAAGCAACGTGACAAGAGCAAAGGAGGATTCGAGGCAGTCTAGAGAAGGGGCAATTAGCGAAACATGAATCAAGAGAAAATGTACTGAAATTCTGAAAGGCACAATGTCCTCAAAAAAGACCGCAAGTTTCTCTCGAGATGGAAGATTCAATTGTGGCCATTAAAAGTTAGGTTCACGTAGCGTAAAACATAAAAGAATATAATTTATGTTAATATTTTATAAATTATTTTGGAGTTCACCAGAAAAGAAATGAGAGAAATTCTCAAGAAAATTCAAAATTTTATTGAATAATTAATGGATTTCAGCCAAAGAGCTTACAAGCATATTTAAAATGTTATCATAGTCCTATTTCTTGTTAGACAAGAAAACGAGACTAATTACTAAAAAATATAAAAAAGAGCAAAATTGACATAATTACAGAAATTAAAATTGCTAGAAATCATGAGCAAGTCGGAATTGACGGAAGTCGATTCGAACTTGAAAATCAAAAGTTATGGCTAAAACGAAACTTTTCTAAAATGGCAAAAACGACGATTTCGGAGCCTAAACAATGAAATTCGGCTAAAAAAAGGTATGCATCAACAACAAATCTATTGACTATTGACAGTCACGCCAAAACATATTAACTGTATGAGTTTCGCATCATTCTGACTTTGATGCCCAGACCACTGGAATTCGATGGCCCTTGAATTTAGGATGTTCTCTTTTCAACATGTACGGATCCGTCACTTGTTCTGCATCACGGTTCTTCTTACATATTATTTTGTCTTTTTCTTTCTCTTTTTTGAAAAACAATTACTTTCTTTGGTCTTATGTAAACAAAGGAAGTTGATACAGAAAAAAACAGTTACAGATTAATTGCAGGCTGGCTGTGTCAACTGTCAAAAGAGATGAGAGTGTTGAGATCATGATGAGTGCAGATGAAGATGCTGGTGCATGGCGTAGTTGAGAAGAAAAAAGGAGGTTGGTATGAATGAGCTCATAAATTTGGATTTCATTTCTGGGTGCAGACTTCAACATTGATCAATTGTATGTTCAATATTATGACAATGTTGACATTTGAGATTTGGTCGTTTGCCTTTTTATCCTTTACCTTCAGAGAATGGACGTGTAATATATGCACGAATATCAGGATTACTGGGAGCATTGGTACAAGACATGACCTTTCGACAAACTTCTTCATGTTGGATTGTGGCTCATACATTTTGTAAAGATGGAAGATCATAGCTCATCAGAATGTAACTTCTAAGGTCCTCATAATCTGGATTGAGGCTAGCCAATAATTGGAAGATCATGTCTTCTTCTGTTTGTTTTCTTAGAATAGCAGCATCGACAGTATGCGATCGATAAATCTCTAATTCACTCACAAAAGATTTTCCATCTTAATTGATTTTGGTGATGTCTTGATGAATTTGAAAGATTCGTACAACATTGTTTTGGTTCCCATACATATCACGAATAGCATTCCATGGCTCGAAAGAAGATTCAGAGCAGCTGAAAATTTCAGCGAGATTGTGCTCCATCGAATTTAGGATCCAAGACATAACCAATTGATCCTTGGATGACCAAGCATCATGCTCCAACGAACCAACTTCAGGAGTTTTAATAGTGCCACTGATAAATCCCAATTTTGATCTTCCTCATATTGCAATTGTGATAGCTCTTGACCAAGGAAGGCAATTAAATTCATTCAACAACATGGAACTCAATTTATGAGCAGTGCTGTGATGTTGGATAAGGAGGTAACCATCTACTTTGTTCCTTCAGATATATCATGACTCTCATATTTAGCAATGACAACAAAATAGAAAAAGAAAAAGAATTTACGCAGTGAAGAAAGATCACTGCTCTTATACCATGAAGAATTTAAAGGTGAAAGAGTTTCACGATTCTTATTATTTACAGTAGAATTACACACACATATATAGACAAATCTTAGCGAGCTATTGTTACAATTCTACTAGGATCGAAATCCTCTCGGCAGCAGGATAGGATATGCAAAGTCTTTGACTTATGATGAAACACTGACACTAATCTGCTAACTGTCACCACAATTTCAAGAACTGAATAGAACTATTTGCAATAACTATAAATCAAACTGGATGAGTTGGCATCTCTTTACTCAGTGCATGAAACGCCCAAAGGATGATCGCTGGAAGTCATTCTTCACTGGTCGGCATCTTCAAGTATCCTGTTCAGAATCACTGTGCTCGCTTTGCGTATGTCGGCATTACACTTACCGGCATGGACAGCTAAATCTTCAGTGATTTCCATGAACACCGCCATCTTCGTTTTGATCACATCTTCTTCTGTGATAGCAAAGTCGGCATTGTCCAGGAGTGACTCGATTTCAACTTGGAATTTGCTGACAAGCACCCGTATATGAACCATGTCCTTGATTGTAACAAAAGTTCTAGCCTCAATTGACGTCACTAACCCCTTCTCTTCCTCCAATGCTTTCTCATAGCGTTTCCAAAGCCCGTTGCACAAGTTTCGTACACAACCAATTGGAACGGTTATTTCACCTGCTAAGGCTGTTACAAAAGCAGCTACAAATAACACATTTGACACCCTCCTCCATGTCTTCATGCATTTCAATTTCTCAGCAAGCTTCTTCTTTCGAGAATGCAGTTCCTTCAACATGGATACCTGTTGCTCATGCACTGATTCATAAAGATCGAGGAACTGGCGAGTAAATGGGTCACCCGCTGCCTTAAACTTCTGTAATCCTTCCAATGTCTTCACAAACTTCTTCTCACCTGCCACATCTTGCATTTCCACTTCTTCCTCAAACTGCTTGATTTCTAACTGGCTATTTTGAGCACGTTCAAGACAACTTCCAAGAGCCGTACAAAACTCCATGGTTTTGACACTACTCTTAAAGTATTCCTCAACCAAACCAAGCAATTCTGGATTATTCCATATATCTTTCTTGCTTTCTAGTATGACTTTAGCAACATCTTGATTCATTTCAAGAAGAATATTTGTGACCTCTTTAAATGAGCCTAAGGATCGAATCTCCCCTCTATTTGTGACCTCTTCCAATGAGCCTTCTTCCTCTAAATTCTTATCAACTGCCCCATCATTCATTTTTACTTCTTCCTCAAACTGTTTTATCGCTAAGCTGTATAAATACTATTTTTAGTATTTATGTAATGAAGTTAATATAATCTAACAGCTAAAGAATAATAAACTAGCGCGTGAGTAAGAAAATATCCTTCAAATGACTTTGCGCGCGAAACAAGGTTTTCCATTAAAAAATAAAATATATTTTTTTTATTTAAAAAAAAAATACAGGTTACTCTAGTTTTAGATTTTGACTCAATCCGCCAGGGCCGTCCCGGATTCTGAATCTTCTTAACTCCTTGCGTCTGCTCTCTTTGACAACGTTGTTTTTTTTTTATTTCTGTTTTCCACGCATTTTCTTCCATTTCCTTCGCTTTCTTGTCCGAAGAAGCAACTTCTGAACTAGACCCCTTCAAAGTTCAAACCCTTCTCTTTCCAGCGCTTTATTTCAATTGTTTAGATAACCGCTCTCTTTCTCGGAATTCATTTTCATGTCACACAAACAACTAATTTGATTCTGCTTCCGGTGGTCGAGCCGTTGTTGGTTTCAATAAGAAGACAAAGTCTCCGCATGTCCTGCGATTTTATATTAAATGAATAATCTTTTCAAATAGAAATTTGATGGTTTTATTTCACGCATTAAAATGTCTAAGTAGATGTGATTACTTAATAGTAAATTGCTGACAGCAATGATAATATTTAAATATGATGTGATTAATTAATTGTTACGTTAACATATAAATAGAGTAAAACTTCTCTCCACAACATTGCTAAAAAAATGAAAATAATAATCAATCGATATATACATATATTATAAGATATCAGTAGTTTTAATTAATAAGGCATAAGAGCTCCTATCATCGGTATGCAATCAAGTAAGCTCTTTGGCAACGTCGTTTTTTTTCGTTTTGTCTTCAACGCATTTTCTTTCATTTCCTTCGCTTTCTTGTCCTAAGAAGCATCTTCTGAACTAGACCCCTTCAAACCTTTCTCTTTCTAGGTTATTAAAAATAAATTTAAGTTTGAGCTAAATATACACGCATCAATTACATGTTGATGTCAAATTATATTCTGATTAGTATTAAATATCATCTTAAAAGTAAAATGCCCATGTCATATAAATATTTTACTAGATAAAATAAAAAATACAATTCCTATTCCTACAAGAAACCCAAATATTTAATTATAAAAATCATAAAAATTTAAACACTCAAATCGCTTTCCCCAAGCAAAAACATTATCAACATCTTTGATTATGCAATCAAGTCTTTGAAGTTTAGTAATGGTAATTTAATCTTAACCCATAGATATTAACGTGACTCAATTTGATCTAACTTTAATATATAAATATTTTGTAAATAATTAATTTATGAAAATAATAATAAATAAGATGTGAATATTACCAAACTTGTCCAAAATTTACTCAAACCTAACCTAACCTAACCTAAAATTGTTATAATAATAATAATAATAATAATAATAATAAGATGCTGACTTTTCCTACTTGGGTAGTTGCTTGATTGCATATCGATGATAGGAGCTCTGATGCCTTATTAATTAAAACTTGTGGGACAAATGACTTATGCAGCAGAATTGACTCGGCTCTGATTCACAGCCCTTTCCTCCGTAAAATCACTGTGATGATTTTTTTTTATTTGATTCTTCTACTTTTGATTTTTTTTTCTTTGCTATTTTTCAAAGTTTTTATAGTTTTTTATTTTATTTTTCAAATCAAATTTATAATTTTATTTTTGCAATAATAATAATAATATTTATTTCAATTTGGTTTTTTCTTTTAACTTCTTATTTGTTTCCTTTGCCTATTTGTCAAAGTTTTTATGGTTTTTAATTTTATCGTTTAAATCAAGTTTATGGTTTTTGTTATTTCAACAACAATAACAACAACAATAATGATAATTATAATAATTATAATAATAGTAGTAGCAATAACGATAATAATATTAATGATATTATTAATGGTGATGATAATGTTATTCTAGGTAGTAATAATAATAGTTTATCATGATAGTAAAAAAACTCATGGATGCTAGGCTAAAAACTTTTATGTTTAAGGGTAATTAAGTCTTTTTAGTATACTAAAGAAAGTAAAAAAAAATCAATTAGCCTCAATCAATTTAATAATGTCAAATAAATCTTGTAAAAAAGATAATTTTTTCTTCAAATTTGCACTCCCTCAACTTTTACTTAGTAGAGTAAGGGCAGGTTTGAAAATGTGACTCAAATTGTTTTTTAAAGTGTTTTTTTATTCAGAAAAGTATTAGAATAATATATATATATTTTTAAAAAATATTTTTTATATCAGCATATTAAAATGATCTACAACATCAAAAAATTTAATATATAATGAAAATAAAAAATTTCAATTTTTTTTAAAACTATTTTTGAAATAATGTACCAGACCCAAAATATAATAAGCAGCAGAAATTATAATGGACGGATAATAATTTTTTTGAAAGTATTCATGTAATTGATGACGAATCTAACAGTTGATCATTACAAGATCTAGTAGTTGACCCTAACTCTCCTACTTTGTTAGATCTGCTTAATATTCTTAATTCATGGCAGCTTCTGTCCTTTTCGCTAAGAAACCCACAAGAAGACTATACAATTAGCCAACTACTAACGTCACATAAGTTGCCTCTCATGTGTTCTAAGCATAAGCAAGCACCATCTTCCTAATGGGTGCTGTGTCATTCAAGAAAAAGGTTAAAAAGCTGACCACTTGCATTAGCAAAATATATCGAAGCCACCATCATTGCTCATGCTGGAAGATCATATATAGATTGGCTGTAAATTATACATTATGATTTCTATTTCCGAAATCTATCCCAATACAATCAATAGACCATTTAATCCCACAATGCATTTCAATTGATGATGAAAACTTTCAATTACAGAACAATGAAATGTTTAGAACATACCGTTCTCCATTTTGCACTTGAATTGTTGCATAGAATCCTTTGATGATCACTTGTTGATCTTCTCCTCTAAACCTTCTACTTTTCGGCAATCCCTTGATGGAGAGGAATTCACTTTCTATTTTCTTTCTATTCTCTTATTTTCGGGTAATGTTCTGGTTATTAGCCACACTTTGAATAACCACCCTTCTTCTTCCTTTTATACACACTTGGCCGAATGGGTGTCTTGAAGAGGAAGGAGAGTTGTGTCTTTTAATTAAATGAAATTAAAGACATTGCTTTAATTCCATAACTTTATTTTATACACATACATATATTTAAAACCATCAATATATGTATGTATACAACCTTATGAGAATATATGTTATATTATGGTTAGAGGAGAGGGTCTCAACGTACCCATTCTAATACTCGTTTATTGAGACCGATCCATCACGGTTTCGCTTTAACGTATTAGAATCCGTAGACTTTACAAAGAACTTGAACTTAATGGTCGGACCGTTAACACATCGTCCATCAAAGGGAAATATTCTTACATTCTCCCACTTGGCCGTTGTGTTAACTTTATAGTCCAATTCCCATTCACGCGCATCTTTATATCAAGTTCAATATATCGTAAGTGCCATAAATCCAGAGTTAGCCGAGTCATGGCGGTTGCCCATCATTTACTGCGATGGGGTCCCTTCCAAGTACCACACACCAACTCCAACTTTACTACTTCTTTTATATTGAGATTTCACTATAATTCTCAAAACTTTTATGTTGAGAGAAACCATAATTCTCAACTTTATATGTTATCTAAAATAAACTTTACATGCATAACAATTATGATAACATTCTTTAATTACAGAAAAACACAAACTTTAATGACATCATCTTTGAGTAACAATTTTACATGAGCACAAACTATTATAGCAAGGTCTTATCTATTATGCCCATTTTCTCTACATGGCCAATAAATATACCAGGCGGTAATCCTTTCGTCAAAGGATCTGCCAACATCATGTTTGTTCTTATATGCTCAAAAGTCACTCTGCGTTTCTGCACTTCTTCTTTTACAGACAAGTATTTAATTTCCATGTGCTTAGCACCTTTCGAATACTTGTCATTCTTTGAGAAGAAGACTGCTGCGGAATTATCACAGTAAATTCTCAGCGGCTTGGCTATACTGTCAACGATTCCAAGCCCTGAGATAAGGTTTCGCAGCCACAATGCTTGAACCGTGGCTTCAAAGCATGCCACGAATTCGGCCTCCATGGTGGAAGTAGCAATGACAGACTGCTTTCCACACTTCCATGAGACTGCTCCCCCAGCTAATAGGAACAGATAGCCAAACGTCGACTTTCTAGTGTCGACGCAGCCGGCATAGTCTGAATCTGAGTATCCGACGATTTCTATATTGTCGGATCTCCTGTATGTAAGCATGTACTCTTTGGTGCCTTGCAAGTACCTGAGAACTTTCTTTGCAGCTTTCCAGTGATCCATTCCGGGATTACTTTGATACCGGCCCAACATACCAACAGCAAAACTGATATCTGGCCGAGTACATGTTTGAACATAGTTCAAACTCCCAACCACTGAAGCATACGGAATTCTTTCCATTTCTTTACGTTCCAATTCATTTTTCGGGCATTGCATTTTGCTGAATTGATCCCCTTTCTGAATTGGAGCTTTTCCAATGGAACATTTATCCATCCCATATCTCTTTAGGACTTTATCTATGTAACCTTTCTGAGACAAACTTAATAGTCCTTGTGATCTATCACGGATTATTTCTATCCCTATCACATAAGATGCCTCACCCATATCCTTCATTTCGAAGTTACTAGAGAGATATTTCTTTACGTTACTTAACATTCCCATGTCATTCGCAGCTATTAATATGTCGTCAACATATAATACCAGAATGGCAAACTTGCTCCCACTAACCTTCATGTAGATACATCGATCAACGATGATCTCTACAAAACCATACGACAATATGGTATCATTAAATTTTATATACCATTGTCCGGAAGCTTGTTTCAACCTCATATATTGACTTCCTCAAACTCTACACACAAGATTTTCCGTCTCGTGGCCACAAAACCTTCGAGTTGGTCCATATAAATTTCTTCCTCAAGCTCTCCATTCGTAAAGGCGGTTTTAACATCCATTTGGTGAAGCTCTAAATCATAATGAGCCACCAATGCCAAAACAATTCTTAAGGAATCCTTCTTTGAAACCGGAGAGAAGGTTTCCGTATAGTCAATGCCATCCTTTTGAGTGAAACCTTTAGCAACAAGGCGAGCCTTGTACCTTTCTAAGTTACCTTTAGAATCCCGCTTTGGTAGTAAATATCCATTTACACCCAACAGCTTTGAAACCATCGTGCAACTCTACTAGGTCCCACACTTTGTTGACATTTAAAGAAGA
Organism: Salix udensis; assembly: GCA_029204005.1. Lineage (NCBI taxonomy): Eukaryota > Viridiplantae > Streptophyta > Magnoliopsida > Malpighiales > Salicaceae > Salix > Salix udensis. The sequence goes on from CM055025.1 coordinate 9,806,728, forward strand.
AATTTCTTCTTCTCGCAAAGATTTGACCACTTTTCAGAATTTTCGCTTTCCATGGCTTTTCTGAATGTTTTCGGTTCTTCATCAAGACTAAGGTCGCATTCAATTTCAACATCGTAAACCACATAGTCATCTGTAATGGCGGATCTTCTTTCCCTTATAGATCGCCTCAATGGTACTTGTGGCACGATGTGCTCGTTCTTGAATTGCGATAGGTTCATTTTCGATTTCCCTGGGTTTAGTGGGACCGTATGTTCCTCATTCCCGTTGTTCTATTTCGGTGTTTGGTTGTACACCAACAACAGGAATAACAACTTGGGTCGGAACTACGGGTGAAGAATCTTCTACCCGAATTTCTTTTATGTTCACTCCCCTAGATTCTGAACTCCCACTAGTTTCACCATTTTCAATGAACCTAGCATTACCCGTCTCGACAATTCTCGTACTATGACTAGGACAGTAAAAGACAAATCCCTTAGACTTTTCCGGATAGCCAATAAAATATCCACCGACCGTCCTTGAGTCTAATTTCTTTTCATGTGGGTTATACGGCTTTACTTCTGCTGGACATCCCCAAACACGTAAATGTCTTAAACTGGGTTTCCTTCCTTTAAATAGTTCAAATGGTGTCATTGGAACTGCTTTACTAGGAACCCGGTTTAATATATACGTCGCAGTCTTTAATGCATATATCCACAACGACATGGGAAGTTTGCAATTACTTAACATACTCCTAACCATTTCCATTAATGTACGGTTACGCCTTTCAGCCTACACCATTCTGCTGAGGTGTACCCGGCATTGTGTATTGCGCACAAATGCCTTTACTTTCTAGAAGTTTTGCAAATGGACCTGGACATTGTCCACTTTCGGTGAATCTACCGTAAAACTCACCACCTCTATCCGATCTCACTACTTTCACTTTCTTTTCTAATTGCCTTTCCACTTCATCAATGAATAATTTCAGTACATTCACCGACTCCGCTTTATCATGCAATAAATAAGTGTATCCATAACGTGAGTAATCGTCAATAAAAGTGATAAAGTATTTTTCACCACTCCATGACGGAGCATCGAATGGGCCACAAATATCCGTGTGTATCAACTCTAAAAGTTGACTACTTCTTGTGGCGGGTTTCTTTGTGATGTGTTTGGTTTGCTTTCCTTTAATGCATTCTATACACACATCTAAGTCACTAAAATCTAATGGAGGTAATAATTCTTTCTTTATTAACCTCGTTATCCTTTCTTTAGATATGTGACCTAATCTTTTATGCCACAAGAGTGCTGATTTTTCATTTGATGCACTACGTTTAATTCCTTGATTCTCAACATTAAACAAAGATTCGTAAAAACATTTATCAAGATTAAACCCTGCATGCTGAATCAACCAAAGTACCATTACCATAAAAAGTAGTCTTTTCGGTACAAAGAAAATACACCATGTCCAATCTTAAAATCAAATCCTAAATCGTCCAACCCTACTTATCGAAAACAAGATTTCTAGCACATTCAGTACAAAGAGACAATTTTCAAGATCTATATAACAACCAAAGTGTCAAAGATCAATCTGTACGTCCCAATGCCTACTATCCGCGCCTTCATCCTCGTTTCCCATGAACAAATAACTTTCAGCTCCTTTTAAAGGTCGGATCGCATCGAATCCCCTCGTTTAATATGAGATACATGAGTAGATGCACCGTAATCAAGCCACCAAGTATTTCTAGGCACTTCTACAAGATTTAATTCGAACAAACAAATAAATGTTGTGTACCTTTCTTGTCGAACCATGCCTTCCTTCTAGGACAGCTCTTTCTTCATGTGTCCCTCCTTCTTGCGTAAGAAACACTTGACCACTTTACTGATTTGACTTTCGTGTCCTTTCAAGATACCCTTATCCTTCCTTTTGTCCTTTATACTTAGTTTCTTAAAGCTGCTACCGGCTTTGTTTAGTCCAACGATGAGTGCAACTTGATTTTTCTCGCTTTCTTTAACCTCGCCTCCTCCCTCGTATGAGCATGGCCTTCAATTCCCCGAAAGTTCCATTTATCCTTTATGGTGTTGTAATTCACCCGAACCGGCCATACTCTTGAGGCGTAGAGTTAATGATAAACCGAACCAAGAAAGATTCATGCACCTCCATCCCCATGGACGCCAACCGTGATGCCGATTAGACATGTGCGTAACATGTTCATGGATTGACCGAGACCAATCGAACCTCTTCGTAGTCGCTCGCTCATCAGCCGCCTACAATCGATTTGTCGCCTACATCCGATTGGGATTGTTCCTTTATTTTCGTAATGAATTCCCTTGCTTTCTCGTGTTTTAGGCATAGATGGCTTTATACTTTCTCGCCATCGACATCCTCGCAAGTTCAGGCACAGCCCGGTTAGAGCGCTCCCACGTCTCATAACGAGACTTTTCCACTTCGAGCTCTCATCCGTAATGGCCGCCGGCTCCTCATCCGTGAGTATGGCTTGGTCTAGGGACATTACACCCAAAGAAAACCTTATCTCGTTCGCACTCATTCCTCATAGTTGAGTCCATTGAACTTTACTACGTAATTTGCGTAAGCAAACAAACTTGATGAAGCTGCAAAATTTTCAACGTGCTTACCGTTAGTGCTTTGAAACTTTAATAGATTCATCAACCAATAAAATCTAAACACTTTACTTGTATGTATTTAAGCAACCTCGTGGGCAATACATAAATACATACACTTTGCATGATGCTTGTTTAGATTTTCTTTAATAATTAATCAAGTCATACATACCACCGATAACAATGCTACCCGTGGGTATACACATTATCGACCGTAGCATAAATGATTAATACTTTAGGTGTTACCTAGTACACCCAATGATCCACCCTGTGGGTGATCTCCTAGGATATATTAAGTAATTAATTGATCAATCGAAACCTTTCATGTCATTTAAGCATCATTTAATCATGATCAATTATGAATCTTTACTTTACCGTCACATTAAATATAACTAGATCACTGTGGTGATTAACAAGTTATACGTAATATGAACTCCTCTTAATAAGCTTATATGTATTAACATTTCGTAATACATTAGCTTAATTACTTTACGGTTTGCAGCGGAAACATTTTAACCCTTGGTTTCTGCATGACCCGGTCGACCGCTTGGGTTACCAAGTGAACCGGTCACCAATTGAACCGGTCACCAATTGAACCGGTCGACCACTTGGTCTTTACCAAGTGAACCGGTCGACCGCTTGGTCTTTACCAAGTGAACCGGTCGACCGCTTGGTCTTTACCAAGTGAACCGGTCGACCGGTTCACTTTTACCAAGTGAACCGGTCGACCACTTGGTCTTTACCAAGTGAACCGGTCGACCGGTTCACTTTTACCAAGTGAACCGGTCGACCGGTTGGTCTGAACCGGTCGACCGGTTGGACTGACGGTTACAGTTCATCGTCATCACCATTAAAACCAGAAATTTTCAAAAAATCATAACTTTTGATCTACTTAATGGATTTTAACATATAATATACCGTTGGAAAGATAATCACAGCCTCTACACATTGATATAATTGTTTTCATGCATCTCAATTTATCAATGTTTGATAAGATTAAGTAAACAAAAAACAGAATTCATCACCAATCCATTAATGGGAGATTAATGGGTTCTATTAGGCTCTGATACCACATGTAAATTATACATTATGATTTCTATTTCCGAAATCTATCCCAATACAATCAATAGACCATTTAATCCCACAATGCATTTCAATTGATGATGAAAACTTTCAATTACAGAACAATGAAATGTTTAGAACATACCGTTCTCCATTTTGCACTTGAATTGTTGCATAGAATCCTTTGATGATCACTTGTTGATCTTCTCCTCTAAACCTTCTACTTTTCGGCAATCCCTTGATGGAGAGGAATTCACTTTCTATTTTCTTTCTATTCTCTTATTTTCGGGTAATGTTCTGGTTATTAGCCACACTTTGAATAACCACCCTTCTTCTTCCTTTTATACACACTTGGCCGAATGGGTGTCTTGAAGAGGAAGGAGAGTTGTGTCTTTTAATTAAATGAAATTAAAGACATTGCTTTAATTCCATAACTTTATTTTATACACATACATATATTTAAAACCATCAATATATGTATGTATACAACCTTATGAGAATATATGTTATATTATGGTTAGAGGAGAGGGTCTCAACGTACCCATTCTAATACTCGTTTATTGAGACCGATCCATCACGGTTTCGCTTTAACGTATTAGAATCCGTAGACTTTACAAAGAACTTGAACTTAATGGTCGGACCGTTAACACATCGTCCATCAAAGGGAAATATTCTTACATTGGCAACATATATATATATATATAAATATGTTTTTTTTATTAACATAGGTGTCCGGACCTGCTTACGCGTACCTCAACTAATCTCACAAGTCCTAAAGTTACCAACTATATAAATCTTCAGTGATCATCATATTAATAACCACAAACTTAAATTTTAGATCACAAAGAGAACAAATCTCTTAATCCCAAGGTCTTACGACTAAGCAACATACTAGATGAGTTATATATATATATATATATATATATATATATATATATATGTTGGTAATAGAGAGTGCGCTCACATTGACTGCTGCTGCTGCTTTCTGCGAATGAAGGATTTGGATGGTTAAAGAAGCTGCAGGGATATATGACTTGTGGTTGAGGACAATGTCAAAATTGTACTGTAGTAATTAGAATAATTAATGAGAATGCTTGTGTAATTAGTGCACTAATTAGAATGAGTGATGACATCATAGATAAGATCCCCGCAATTCTCTCCATTGAAATTTGTTTTTTTTTTTGGTAAAGATCGGGGCTTTACACCCTTCTAAATTAATCGCAGAATAGTAGACCTAATTAGGTCATAGTACAGCAAAGTGTAAACCCTTGCCGGGGGATCGGTAAAATTATCCGACCCCCTATCTATCAAATCTCTAGTTAACCCAAAATTAGTTAACCAATCGGCCACACAATTGGCCTCCCTGTAAACATGTAAAGTTTTAACCTCCCATTCCCTGCCCAATAACTCTCTAATCTTCATAATCATATTATAATTCCTATCTACCCTCACACTATCCCCATTAACAATCCCAACTACAACCCTGAAGTCTGATTCTAGAATCACTTTTCTAAACCCCTTATCCCATGCTAGCTGCAACCCCCCAAAATAGCCCATAATTCTGCTGTCATGGAAGTACAAACACTAATATTCCTCACAAACCCCCCTAGCCACGACCCCATATGGTCTCTAATAACTCCTCCTGCACCTGCCATCCCTGAGTTTCCTTTGCTGTAACCATCCACGTTAAGCTTGATCCAATTTTCTGCTGGGTATTTCCATCCTATGTTCTCAACCTCCTTGTCGCCATTCTTCTTATCACATCCACTTCTCTATTCCTTCTCAATATCTTCAACCATTCTTTTTATAGCAAGAACAGTCTCATACCAATTACCGGAGTCCCCATCAAATGTTCTACAATATCTATCCTTCCATATAAACCATATAGTTACTCCGAAAACCAAATGCCATTCTCCAATATGCGAGTTTCCATTGAAATTTGTTGATAGTCCCCTGTGTGGTTCGAGAGATCTTCCTGAAATGGCAGGGCAGCCACCACGGAGAGTACGGCGAGGATATGCTTGGACCTTAAGTTGAAGACCGTCGGCAACCACCACCACATCAGCTCCTTATTGTTTAAAGCCGAAACCTATCTTCTAATTAATGGGTTTCATCACAAACTGGATTAGGACAAGCTTAAAAGAATTTTTTAGTTAGCAGCAATCTGTTTAATTAATTGCGAGAGGGAGGGTGTCATATGCTAACAAAATATCTAAGTATGGTGGGAGATAGCAAGATGGTGCAGGGAAGGAGCTATGGGGAAGGGACTAGAGATACGGTGATTAATTATATAGGGTGGAAATATCCGGCGGAAGGCTGGATCAAGCTGAACGTTGATGGGTGTAGTAAGGGCAATCCGGGTTTGGCAGGTGCGGGAGGAGTGATTAGAGACCATATGGGAAATTGGATAGGAGGTTTTGCAAGAAATATTGGGATTTGTTCTTCAATAACTGCGGAGTTATGGGCTGTTCATGATGGGTTGCAACTTACATGGAACAAAGGGATTCGGAGAGTGGTTTTGGAGTCTGATTCCAAGGTTGTGGTGAAGCTTATTAAGAATGGTAGTGGGGGGGTTGATAGACACTATAATCTTATTATGCAAATTAAAGCTATGTTGGGTAGGGAATGGGATGTTGAAATCTTACATGTTTATAGGGAGGCCAATTATGTGGCTGATTGGTTGGCTAATTTTGGTTTAGGTAGAGATTTGTTAGACAGGGGATCGGATGTTATAACCGAACCTCCGTCAGGCATTTATCCTTTGTTGTATTTCGACCTTATTGGGTCTACTATTCCTCGTGAAATTTAGAAGGGCGTAACGCCCCGATCAGTACCAAAAAAAAAAATCTAAGTATGTGACACAATGCATATATAAGAAAGAAATTAGGTTTTCGAGCTCTAAAAATTAGATTTTTCAATCTCTAAAATTGCTCTCCTAAATTATATATGAAAAAAAAACACATTTGAATAATTATGAAAGTCAATAATAATAATAATAATAATAATAATAATAATAATAATAATAATAATAATAATAATGTGATTTATTCTGAAAAATATCATACAAAATCAACTTAGTTAATGAAATATAAACCAAAGAAAATTCTAAAACCTAACTACAAAAATAAAATTATGAAACAACATTTGAATATGTTCCTGATCTCAGCTCATGTCATCTCACTAACCCTATAAAAAACACACTTGCAAAATCCCAGCCCAATCTAATGGTTGCATTTCTATTAGTAATCTCGATCTAAAATGTCCAAACTCTTACACATCCTGAATCACACTATGTTTATAGTTTTATATAAATTTTTGTCTTTCTCTTGAGCAATATTTGAAAACAAAACAGTGGGAGAGGGGAATGGCCAAGGGATTTGTATCATTGAGTCAGCAATGTTCCACGAGCTGAAATCTGAATAAAAAGAAGTCCTCATCTCTTCCGGATAACTCATTTGTTTATCGAAATGGAAAATTTAAATTTTATATTCAGCAAAATCAATTCGCCATGGACCGATTCATGCATTCACTGAATGCTAGCATATCTTGTTTCTGAACAAACTCTTCTGTTGTTGCTCTTTAATGTGGAAAATAAACTAAAAAATGGACAGATTTCAAGGCAGTTTTAAATGAGGAATTGAAGGGGCAATTCCAGATCATTCCGAGCAAATGAAGAGTCTATTACGTGTGTTTTTAAGTCTAGTTTTTAATGGTGAAGGTTTCAGGTGATTTAGAGTTACCTATAATAAATAATGGCTGTTTTAGCAGTGAAGGGTCAGAATTTAGTGTGCTGTCTTTAAGAGTCTGTTTTAATTACGAAGTTTAAGAGTTGTTTGTTTAAGTCTATAAATACAGTAGCAATCTGTTGTAACAGAGCAAGAAAAGAAAAAAGGTGTTTTATTATCTCTCTTCCCTTCACCAAAAATTAGTTTTCAAATATTACATTTAACAAGTAAAATCATCGGTATATATTCATGAACACATTCTCCAGACAGTCAAATTTCTTGGGTGCCCTCCAAATCCATGGAAATACGTTGTCTTTTACCATTACAGATTTATATTTTTCAAAATGAACTTATCAGAGGAAACTCTCATGGAACAAATAAAGCTCCTAGTAAATTTTATGTATTTCAAAACACCATGCATCTCAAGGTCTAGTCGGGACAACATAACCAAAATGAAATAAACTCATCGCAAAATGATAAAGATGAGGCTCGATTTCGTAAGCCTAGCATGTGCTCACAAGAGATTAGAAATGTGCATTCCAAAAGCTGTGCAAACCAGATTCCTGAAGTAAACGTACCCGCTGGTTGAGATAATTAATCCAAATAAACTATGTTTTTGGTTCATTTCAAAACAATGGAATCAGTTTACTTGTTGAGAAAAATGGAAAGATAAAGGTGAGATTGGTGACTAAAAAAAACTGAGGTTAAAAGTAAAAGATTGGATATAATATTTTTTTTTCTCTAGTTGTTAGAGTAGAGAATACTTGATTGATAAATGCAACAGTGGCCCAATATAAATGGAAGATCTATCAAATATATATTAAGTCGGCTTTTTTAAATGTTTTTTTTTAAAGAATGTTAATATTGAGCAAACTATAGGTTATGAAGTGAAGGGATATAAAAATAAGATATTAAAGTTTATTATAGTTTTGTACAAATTAAAGCAAACCCCAAGAGTTACGTATAGTCACATTAATAATTATTTTTTGAAGAATGGATTTATAGAATATCTCTATGAGTATGTTATCCATGAAAAGATAAAAAGAATGATGATAATCCTCATATTGTATGCTTGTACATAGACGACTTGATTTTAACCCAAAGATATTTGGAGAATTCAAGCAAATAATTATCAAGGGGTTTGAGAGGATATATGTCAGTTTTATAACCTACTACCTATGGATTTAGATCAAACAAGAAGAAGATGGAATCTTTATAAGTCAAGAGAAATTTGCAAATGAGATTCTTAAGAAGTTCAAAATGAAGAATTGCGCAAAAGTTATTATTCTAGTTTAGTGTAGAGTGAAGTTATCAAACAATGATGAATGAGAGAAGATAAACTCTACAACATTCAAGCGCATAGTTAGAAATTTGAAATACTTAATATACATTATTTTAGATATTTTATTTGAAGTAAGTCTTGTGAGGAAGTTTAAAAAGATACCACCTATAACACATCTCAAAACTTTATACTGATTTCTTTTATATATTAAAGGTTATTATAACAACTTTGATCTTATAGATTATAATGATAGTGACTGAGTTAGATATATGGATAATAGAAAGGGCACTACAAGTTTTGTTTTTTACATTTGAGATACCATATTCATATAGAGTTTAAAGAAGCAATCTATAGTCATATTTTAATGCCATTAGTTTTTCTAAGAATCATATGCAACATTCATAAACCAAGAATATTGATATAAGACATCATTTCATTCAAGAATTGGTTGAGTAAAAATTATGAGATTAGAACATGCTAAGACTGGACATCAATTGCTTGAACTATTTGCAAAATCTTTAGATTGTTTTAGGTTTGAGTTTCTTAGAAAAACTATTGGTGTATGCAACATGCCATGGCTCTTTAAGATAATGTCCTTATATATATTTTTTAAAAAAATGTTTCCTTTTTGTTTTTATTTTGTCAAGTTTTTTTTTTCTTTTTCATAGTTAACATGTTGATGACACTAAAGCAAAAAACAAAAAACTTGTAAGTATACCTTGTCATAACCTAATTTTGGGTTATTCCCCCAGATCTATAAAAACTAAAACAAAAATAAAATAAAAGGGGTTGTTGTCGACAAAAAAATCGAGGTGGAAATTTAGGATGTTTTTGAGAGCTTGATCGTACCTTTTTTGTGCCAAAAAATAAAGAAAAATATAGATTCAAGGCTAAAATAATTTATTATTGGATAAATTTGCATAAAAATTAAGTCAAAAGATATAATTATATTTTTATGGGCTAGTTTGATTTAATCACCGACCAATTTGAAGTGTAATTATGTTTAGATTGAGAGCCCAATTGAAGGATTTAATTAAGCGCAAAAACATAATTATACTATAAATGGGTCAAATTAATTTTATTAAGGGCTGAATTGGTGATAAATTAAGTTTGGAAGCCTAATTTGAGTTAAATTGAGAAGGTCAGAATTTTTGGAGACGAAATATTTTTGGGTGAAATCAGAAGCTAAAATTAAAAAGAAAAATATTGTTCTTCCCATCAAAAATCTTTTTTGTCACCACCCATTTTTAATGTTATTTCAATTTTTTAACTAAAAAAAATAAATCAACCTTACCTGCTGAGGCATTACCGGCAGCCATGCTCTGCAACCTACCACCACAACACCACACCTCATTCTTGGACATCAACCCCATGCCTTACAGGTAAGTGCACATTATCTTCTTCGCCTATAAATAGTAGAGGAAACACAATGACGAGAAAAAAAAATGGAGGGGAAGTATACTGGAGAGACCATCATTAAACTAGTGAAACACTGGAAAAAAAAAACAGAGGTTGCACACGAACACACACACAGAGGTAGAACTGATCACAGTCAATCATAGAAAAAAGACAGCCACTAATCCTCTTCTTTTACATTGGCAGACCTCTACCATTGTTGACATCCCTCTCTTTTTCCCTTGTGCCAGCTCTCTCTCTCTTCTCTCTCCTATAGTCATCGGCGTCTCTCCCCTCCAGCACATGCCAGCCCCCTCGGTAGTGGGTGAGTTTTCCACCGACGACTACCACCTGGTCTCCCTCCTCAGCGCCGACAGCACCTGCAATAGCCTAGCCCTTCTTCTCCATCTCCAGTGACGTAGCAGTAGCAGAAGCAAAAATGTGAACTAGCCTCTTCTGAGGCTCCTCTCGGCCACCACAGTCCACCATTTTTTACGATGCCACCACAGGATGAACCACGACGACGACAGTAGCAGGCAAGCCTCTAGTTGTCGTCGGTCCTATTACTGTTCACATATGTGAACATGCTGATTTCTCCTTTTTTCTGCTTTATTTATTGGGTTGGATTGCTATCGGCCCAGCCTAATTTGTTGGGCTGGGTCCAACCCAATGCCATTAGAGTTGGGCTGACCCATTTAGGTGGGGCAGGCCCAACTCATTTTTTTTACATATAAAAAATTGCATTTAAAAAAAATGTGTTGTTTTCGTGCATACGACTGAATTCCAAGATTTTTTTTCAAGCATTTTTTTTCTTCATAAAAATCAAATATAACATATTTCTCATGTTTTGAAACGAAAATTGGATATTGTAACCAGTTTATGATTATCCGTTGGAATTTGGCTAAATTATCAAAAACAATTAACAATTATTTTGTTTTCGATATTGTGGTATAACATTACATTGTAAAGTACACTCGTAGATAGTTAAAAATGAGATTTTCAAAATGCAGTGTAAAATTTAGAAAAGAGAGATCCACGAAGAGATTCTCTCTTCGTGGATAGTCTTTCAGCTCGTAATGAGGTAGAGATTCTCTCATGAAGAGAGATTCACGTCAAACTTTAGAAAAGACTAACAAAAAAATCAAACTTAGAAAAACAATCAAACAACAATGTAACTTGCTTTAGGTAGGGTGTACTAGGGTTGATACGTTTTCCCCTTGCATAACAAGTCCCCTTACGTAGACTCTCGCAAACCAACAGGTTTTCTAGTGACCATAATACTAGGTGGAGACTCCTAGTATAATTTTTATACTAGTATAATTATAGTCGTAATTTTTATGACTATAAAACACATCTCATTTTCACCACGCGGCGACATACCTAATGTATTATTCTAAGCTCTATAAATATCATTTTAATAGGATTGAGGTGAAACTTAATCGAAAGATCTGAAGAAGCAAATCCACGTGGACTTAACAAACTAATAAATCTGTTTTTCTTGTTATTTCAGTTTAAACTTCAAGCACACGTGTTTAGTGCTTTAGCTAAATAAACTGTTAAAAGTTAGTTAGGTTTGTTAATTGTCAGTTACATTGAAGGCTATATAAGCCAAGCTAAATACACTAAGATGGATTGAACTGTTGAAATTCATACTCTTGCGTTTCTAAATTCTCTCAAAGATTAATTCTTTTTCTTCGTGTCCTCTGTCAAATTGGTATCAGAGCGTGGTGATTGAAGATGGAATCAAACAACTTTGCACAGCCCAGCATCCCTAAGTTCGATGGAGATTACGAACACTGGAGCATGTTGATGGATAACTTGCTGAGATCAAAGTATTATTGGTGTGTGATTGAAACTGGTTTTGAAGAACCAGCACCAGGAGAGGTTCTTACACCTGTGCAGAAGAAGAGCCTGGAGGAGATGAAATTGAAGGATCTAAAAACCAAGAACTACTTGTTCCAGTCGATTGACAAAGCAATTTTGAAAACAATTGCTCAAAAGAATACTGCTAAACAGCTGTGGGAATCAATGAAGGTCAAGTTCCAAGGAAACGCAAGAGTGCAAAGAGCTCAGCTTCAAATTCATAGAAGAAATTTTGAACTGCTAGAGATGAAGGATGGAGAATCTATGACAAGTTACTTCTCAAGAGTGCTGTAGACAGCCAACAATATGAGAAACTATGGAGAAGATGTGACTGAGGTGAAAATTATGGAGAAAATCCTTCGCACATTGACAGAGAAATTCAACTACATTGTGTGCTCGATTGAAAAATCGAAAGACACAAACAAGTTGACAGTAGATGAACTGCAAAGTTCACTACTGGTGCATGAGCAGAAGTTTCGAAAACCAAGGGAAAAAGACCAAGCCTTGAGAGTGTATGATGATAGATACAAGAGCAGAGGCAGAGGAGTGAACAACTATAGGGGAAGGAGTCGTGGAAGAGGTGGCCAAGCCTATAGTAGAAACACCATTGAATGTTTCAAATGCCACAGACTTGGGCATTTTCAATATGAATGCCCAAATCTGAGCAAAGAAGCACACTATGCCGAATTGAGCCAAGAAGATGATTTTCTGTTAATGGCTTATGCTGATGCACACAAACAGAATCGAAGTGATGCTTGGTTCTTGGATTCGGGGTGTTCAAACCACATGTGTGGTGAAAGATCAAAGTTTGCAAGCTTGGATGACACCTTCAAACACTCGGTTAAACCGGGGGATAATAGCGTGAATCGAGTGTTACGAGGGAAAGGAAGCTTGAGACCGAGATTGAATGGTATAAATCATGTGTTGACAGAGGTGTATCACGTTCTCGAGCTCAATAACAACTTATTGAGCATAGGTCGACTTCAAGAGAATGGCTTGGCAATAGTGTTTAAAGGTGGATATTGCAAATTGTATCATCAAGAAAGGGGGCTGATTGCTGAGACCAAGATGAGTTTAAATAGAATGTTTATTCTATTTGCTGGAGCTGAAAACACACAGGAGTGCTTGTATACAAATTCTCAGAATCTGTCACAACTTTGGCATAGGCGTTATGGCCATCTCGACTACACAAACCCTGCGAGATCTTTGTTGCAAAAGGAGATGGTGCGTGGACTTCCAAACTTCAAAATTGCAGATGTAAGCTGTGTTGATTGCAAAGTGGGGAAGCAAAGGAGGGATGCAATACCAAAGGCAAGTGCTTGGAGAGCAAGTCAGCCATTGGAGCTGATGTGGTGTTTGAGGAAGAGAAGGGGTGGAATTGGAGTGAAAATCATCAAGAGCAGATTTTGATGGATTTGGAGTGGGATGATTCTGGTGAAGAGACTAATGATCATACTGAGATTAGAGAAGAAAGAAGAGTGGCTGGGGCAGTGACCAATAACTTGGGAGAAGCTGCTGAGATTGATGAAAATGTGGCAGCTGAAGTTGAAGGAGTAACAACGGCAGTTGAAGATGAACAAGAGCAGCAAAATCAAACCGTGACCGTGACTGTTGAAAATGCAGAGGGTCAAGTTGAAGGGAGAGTGACTCGAACTCCTTTGTGGATGAGGGACTATGTAAGTGGAGATGAATTAAGTGCAGATGAGGCTTATGTGGCAGAAGTAATGGCTGCTGAAGAAGATCCATTTTGCTTCGAAAATGCGGTGAAGGAAGAGAAGTGGAGGCAAGCAATGGACAATGAAATGTTGTCCATTGAGAAAAATAAAACGTGGACTTTGACTATGCTGCTAAATAATGCCAAAAGAATTGGTGTTAAATGGATTTATAAAACAAAGTTCAATGAAAGTGGGGAGATTGACAAATATAAGGCGCGGTTAGTAGCGAAAGGATATCCGCAGAAGCATGGGATAGATTACACTGAAGTATTTGCACCGGTAGCCAGGTTTGATACGGTGAGGATGATAATATCCATGGCCGCGCAAAAGGGTTTGAGAATTGGACAATTAGATGTCAAATCAGCCTTTTTACACGGAGAATTAAGTGAGGATGTGTATGTGGAGCAGCCGAGGGGCTATGAGAAGAAAGGAAAAGAACATCTGGTATATAAGCTTCACAAGGCTTTATACGGATTAAAACAAGCACCACGAGCTTGGTTTAATCGGATTGAATCATACTTTCTTAAGGAAGGTTTTCAGAGGTGTGAAAGTGAACAAACTCTGTTTACAAAAAGGAGCAGTACCGGGAAAGATCATAATCGTAAGTATTTACGTTGATGATTTAATTTTTACCGGTGATGATGATGCTATATTGACAGATTTTAAAAGGTCCATGTTAAGTGAGTTTGACATGTCTGACTTGGGGAGTATGCGATTCTTTCTTGGAATTGAAGTTTTGCAAAGAGATGATGGTATCTTTATCTGTCAAAGAAAGTATACACTGGAAATCCTGAAGAGGTTTGGAATGTTGGAAAGCAATGAGGTGAACAGTCCAATTATTCCAGGTTTTAAAATCAGTAAAGATGAGGATGGGATTTCAGTAAATGATACACACTACAAGCAATTGGTGGGAAGTTTGATGTATCTTACGGCCACGCGACCAGATATGATGTTTGTCACATGTCTTATAAGCAGGTATATGGGAAGGCCTACGAACCTTCACTTACAGGTTGCAAAAAGGGCTCTTCGGTACCTAAAGGGAACAATGAACTATGCTATTCATTATAAGAAGAAGGGGAATGGAAAATTGCTTGCATATACAGACAGTGATTATGCCGGGGATATAGAAGACAGAAAGAGTACAAGTGGCTATGTATTTTTGATGAATTCCGGAGCAGTATCATGGTGTTCGAAAAAACAGCCTATAGTCACATTGTCTACAACAGAAGCTGAATTTGTGGTGGCCGCAGTGTGCACTTGTCAGGCCATATGGATCAAAAGGGTGCTGAAGGAGCTAAATTATAGTGATGAAGAATGTACTCATATCTGGTGTGATAACAGCTCGACCATCAAGCTCTCAAAAAATCCTGTCTTGCATGGGCGCAGCAAACACATAGACGTAAGATATCATTTTTTGAGAAATCTTACGAAGGAAGGATTGATTGATTTAATTCACTGCGGGAGCAAAGATCAGGTGGCCGAT
This sequence comes from Salix udensis, assembly GCA_029204005.1. Lineage (NCBI taxonomy): Eukaryota > Viridiplantae > Streptophyta > Magnoliopsida > Malpighiales > Salicaceae > Salix > Salix udensis. Next base: position 9,821,851 of record CM055025.1, read on the forward strand.
ATAATGACGAAGCCGTTAAAGGTTGATGATTTTCAAAGGCTTCGTGGATTACTTGGAGTATGCGACATTGCGGAATTAAGCTAAGTGCTTAACAGCAACTTGCTTAAGGGAGAGATTGAAGAAGCAAATCCACGTGGACTTAACAAACTAATAAATCTGTTTTTCTTGTTATTTCAGTTTAAACTTCAAGCACACGTGTTTAGTGCTTTAGCTAAATAAACTGTTAAAAGTTAGTTAGGTTTGTTAATTGTCAGTTACATTGAAGGCTATATAAGCCAAGCTAAATACACTAAGATGGATTGAACTGTTGAAATTCATACTCTTGCGTTTCTAAATTCTCTCAAAGATTAATTCTTTTTCTTCGTGTCCTCTGTCAAGATCTTCATTTCTAAAATGATATTCGTTTGAAAGACAAGTAAATAGTATTTTTGTGTGCATTGTGATAAGTCATCATTCTAACTATTAGCAACAAAATAATTGAATGCGGATAAACTAAGCTAGTTAATCTTAATATAAACTGTTAAGACGGTTTTCCTTCTAATAAATCCCTGAAATGAAGTTGATTGCTCATATTATTATGGAAATAGATGTGAAATCTCATAATAGCTCGTTTTTCCTTTTAATTCATTGATGGAATAGTCAACTGCTCACTTGATTGTGAAAATTGATAAGTAAATTTATTATAGAGTTGCTGAGTTAATCACTTGTAGTTTAGCTTAGTCTTTTTAGTTTATTTAAAGAGATAAACCACGTAAATAGAAAATATCTAGTAATGAAATTTTAAATTACGATTTTGTGTAATCCCTATTGGATATTGTATGCATGAAAAGATCTATGAGAAAGAGTCAGATTTTTATAAGCAACGTGACAAGAACAGAGGTGGATTCGAGGCAGTCTAGTGAAGGGGCAACTAGCGAAACATGAATCAAGAGAAAATGTACTGAAATTCTGAAAGGCAGTGTCCTCAAACTCGAGTTGGAAGATTCATCAAAAACGATTTAATGATTATGAATTACTCTGCGGTCATGAATAAAAAAAAATAGGACCCATGTTAATATTCTATAAATTACTCTAGCTGCAGTCCATAAAAAATGAGAGAAACTTTTAAGAAAAATCAAAATTTTACTGAGTAATTGATTCATTTCAGCCAAAGAGCTTACAATTTAAAATGATAATCTAACTCTAATTTTTGTTGGACAAGAAAAAAAGACTAATTACTAAAAAAATACCAAAAATAGCAAAATTGAGATAATTGCGAAAATTAAAACTATTAAAAATCTTAAGCAAGTCAGAATTAACAAGAGTCGATTTGGAATTGAAAATCAAAAATTATGGCTAAAACAAAACTTTTCTAAAATAAAAAAGCGATGATTTCGGGGCCTAAACGATAGAATTCAGCTAAAAAAAAGGTATGTATCATCAACAAATCTGTTGACTTTTGACAGTTGAAATGTATTAACCGTGCGAGTTTCGTATCCTTCTGAATTTGACGCCGGAACTACTGGAATTTGATTGCCCTTGAATTTTGGATGTTATCTATTTACGTATACATCATAGGTTCTTCTTACAACTTATTCTGTCTTCCTTTTCTTTCTCTTTTTTGAAAAACAATTACTTTCTTTGGTCTAATGTAAACGAAGGAAGCTGATACAGAAAAACAGTTACAGATTAATTGCAGGCTGGCCGTGTCAACTGTCAAAAGAGATGAGATTGTTTTTTTTTTTTTTTGGAAAAAAGAGATGAGATTGTTGACATCATGGTGAGTGCAGAAGAAAAAAGGAGGTTGGGATGAATTGGAGCTTAGGCTTTTAAAAATTCAAGGCCTCGAAGGAATGAAATATTTTCTTTCTTCTTTTATTTAATGGGCCTAACTCGAGTTCTACAGGATAAAAGCCTAGATGGGTTCTTGCAGTCCACCAAAATGCCTTGCTGCATGCTGCCATCACCACAAAAAAATCATATGCATGGGTCGACTTTTTTTACTTTTACTTTTATATTTATTATTATTTAAATAAAGAATTAGATATTCATTATTATTTTTATTAAATTTCATATATCCATACCAATATTTACTATCTAACTTTTATCTGTTGTTCAATAAAAAGTAAAATACTTATAATTTATTTATATATTTTAAAAATCAACAAAATCTATTTATCATGAATTTTCAAACTTTATATAAAATTATTAATATTTTAAAAACCACATAATTTAATTAGATACATGCTAAAATTATATATAATTCAAAACAATCTATTAGATGTTATAAAAAAAATACTACTTAATAGTTGAACAATACATATGCCACGTGTGAAAAAAACCCAACTAATAAATAACTACAAAAGCAATACTAAGGTAGTGTTTGGAACATCGCCCAAATGTTGTTTTGAAAAAAATTGAATTTGTTTTTGCTTTTTTATTTTAGATTATTTTGATATGCTAATATAAAAAAAATTAAAAAATAAAAACAATTATTATTTTGATATATTTATAAGCGAAAAAAAAACTTTAAAAAACAATTGTTACCACAATATCAAATGATACTTAATTATACCATAGTTGAAGTTTAATTTTCTCACTAGACATGGGCCCACATACATTATGATGGCATATTTGTTTTTATAAAAATAATGTTTAGGAGCCGCAAACAAGTTTTTTTTTTAAAAAAAAAAAACAAAAATAATTTTGACTATAGACCTAAATGGAATTTAATTAGATGTCTAAAAAATATAACAATAGTAAATGGACCAAAATTAAAAAAAAAAAAGAAGCAATCATGATAACTTGGAAAAAAAACTTTTTTTCCAATAGAGAAAAAATAATGTAGTTCAATCAAATCTTAGTACTTTTAATCAATGATAATTTTAGTAAATTAATAGATGTTTTGCTTTCCAATCCACAGTTTTCTTTGACCTTTTCTCATTTAACCAATAAGATGACAGCAAGTTGAGGTTTGCACTATCAAACTAGCCAATCATTCTAATGCTTTGACAACCAATCCATTCCTAAATCACATCAAAACCAACTACATCTAAAACATTTAAGTCTCCCATATGGATCTTATCTTCAATTTTCATCTCACAATTTGGATATACATACTTTACTAATATTGATTCATCTAAGGGAGTGGAAACTGAAATGGGGGATCCTAATAAAGTTGGTTGTCTATCTAACCTCATGGAAAACATAATGTTTTTCTTCAAAAGAGCAATCAATAATAATATGTTGATTGGGTTGCATCATTATCAAACATAATGTTTTTCTTCAAAAGAGCAATCAATAATAATATGTTGAGGTACAAATGCATGTTTCTTATACATTGCATTTATAAACTACACAATAAGGAAATCTTTGTGATCATAACGTGCTCCTATAGTATCAACTATATGTCTATTCCTCAACATATCCTATAAGAAACAAGAGCACTTTTTCCATGTCGAACAATAGCATAATAATTATCATATAATTATAGGAAATCATAAACATAAAGAATCAAGAAGACATGCTTGATGAGAATTCAGAATTTCAAGGATCACAAAAAAGACAATATGGATCCTAATGCTCCATATACTATAAAATTAGCCTTTTATTATTGTTTATTTAATCGAAAGTTCTAATACTAAGTTTTGTCATTACTATTTTTTTTAAAGCTCATATACCAATTTTTGTCACACCACCTTTTTACTTTTATTTATTTTATTTTTAAGCTTTGATATCAACTTGTCATGACCCAATTTCCGGATCAATGACCGGCACATAGGCATGGTCCCCCTCTAAGATTCAAATAAATTCACTTTGGATTCTTATCAAGGAAAGAAATCCCTTTTCATTTTTTTTTCTTAAACCCTCAAATTCACTTTTATTTTTTTTAAAAAAAAACTAAAACTTGTTTTTAACTTGGATCTTTGAGTGAGGATTTTGGACTAAAATTCTTTGAAATTAAAAGTTTATTTGCATAAAGTCTATTAATATTATTGGTTAATAAAGAATAAAAAAGAATATATTGACGTTTTAAACTATATGAACCTAACAACTAAATAGTTTGATAAAGTTAATTTATCCACTAACAAAAGCTATATTTCAAACCTAAAATTGATTTGTCATTAATCTTTGATTTGAATTAAGGCTTAATCTTTATAAACATGAAATCAAGAAAATTCTACTTTCAATCATTAAATAAAAAAAACTAATGAAGGTTGAGAGGGTTTTAATGCACCCCTTCTCACATTACATTATTCTAGTTTTTTTTTTTCTTTTTTCCAATTTCAGTTTAATTCTTCAACATTAGATTTATTAGAGATTGAACTTAATTTTTAAAATTCACTTTTTATGTGATTATCATGTACTCATGATTTGGATCACGAGTTTAACATATTAATTGGGTTGGTGTAATGATGTGCATGAAATTAGGGATGTCAAGTTTACCTCTTAAAATATAGGAAGATGTTTAGTGTTTAATTATAAAATTATTATTATAATTTAGGAGTTGCCGTCAAGTATTATGGTTATTAGAAAACATAATGGTTGCAAGAGTCTAGATAAAGGAACTAGTTATGCATAGAGAAGATGCATCACCTCCAATCCACTCAACCTAAGGTAAGTTTTATTGTTATTTGATTCTTTTATATTTGTTAGTCTCATATAAGGTTCAAGAAAAATATTCCTACATGGGGATGTCCCTACCTTAATGAATCAAAACCTAACCATTTTAAAGCCTACTTTTGGCATCATTTTTTTTATCGTTAATATGCAAGGGTAAACTCTACAATGTAATTTTATAGTTTCAAATACTAAAGTATATAGCTAAATCCTAATACTTTGGTCAAACTCTAACGGATAATCATAAACTACTTGAGATATTCATTTTATATTTTAGTATGTAGATGACCTGATATTGAATAAAATTGCAACAAAACACATGCGATAAAACCAAATATATTTTAAATGATCCTTAAAATTTTTTGAATTTATTTCTTGAAGTTTAAGTGAAAACTGAGTATTTTTAATATCACGCTAATATCTTACAATATAAGTCTACCACTTGATATTATGTCAAATTGTTGAAAAATATGCAAGAATTGATTTTACATTAACAAAAGCTATATATCAAACCTAAAATTGACTATAATATAAAACCTAAAATTGATAAAGTCAGTTTAACCACTAACATAAGCTATATTTCAAACCTAAAAATGATTTGCCATTAATCTCTAGTTTGAACTAAGGCTTAAGCTATATAATTAAAATTGAAGAACAAATTTTATATAATAACAATAATACTATTAAGAGTCATTATATTGGTAATTATAATACTAATAATTGTTTGTTATAATAATATAGTGGGGTTATAACATCAATAATAAGAATAAAAATAACGATAGGATTAATAGTAGTTATAATGATGATAATAGTTGTAACAATATTATTAACAATAAGAACAACAACAACAACAAGAATAACAATAGTAATAATGATCATGATAATAACATTATTAATAGTAATAATAATAAATTTACTTATTGATAATAGAAATGATGATGATAATTGTAATAACAATGATAGTAACAATGATAAGAATAACGATAAGAATAATATTATTTATAATATAATAATTCATCTGATGTTGGATTTGCTTGGAAACGAGTTTCATTGCTTTTTTATGTAAGGTATTTTTCATCTAATAACCTGGATTCCAAGTTTGAAAGTATATATGGTTCAAGTGTTTTGTTATTTATTTTTTGTCTGTTGTTTTTTATCATTCAACATTGATTTTTTAAAATGAAAAATGATTGTCCATATTTCCTTTAAACTTATGAAATAAAAAGTTCTCATCAAGATAGCTCTTATATAGTTTATATGGAAACTCATGCTTAGCAAAGATCCCAGTTGAGGAATTTAATTTTTTTTTTTAAACAATTGTTACCACAATATCAAATCAAATGCTACTTAATTATCATAGTTGAAGTTTAGTTTTCTTAATACACATGGGCCCACATAAGTTTTAAAAAATAAAAAATATCAATAATTTTGACTATAGAGACGAATGGAAAAAATATATTTGTTTTATTTTAATTAGATGACTAAAAAAAGATAAAAATAGTAAATTTTGAAAAGACAAAAAGCTCCTACATGCAAATTTTGAAGGACAATTAAATTATTTTAATTTGAAAAAAGGAAAGACAATTGTAGTGAATAGTGTTATGTGAGTATGTTAGAAATCACTGTTACTTCTTAGTTAATTTTAATTTAATTTAATTTAATTTGAACTTGTATGGTATTTGCAGTAATGTTTCTCTTTCGAGAAGGATGAAGGAAAATTCTTTATCAGATTTGTTTTCTGTTCTCTTCTCTGCTTACCAATATTGTAGTCATGCTTGGAGGCAAGAACAGTTCGAAAATGGCAAATCTTTACTCACGTCATTTCTGATTCCAATCATTTATGCTACTCTTATCAGAATTATTATCCAATTTAGTTGCAGTCATCGACCTTATGAACATAACATGCTTGAAACGCACAATTATTGAAATTGACTCAAAGTCATTGTAGTCTACACAAGTATGCTTCTAATACAATTTATTTATATTCAGCACGCCACAAATATGGTAACAACATAAGCACAATCCATATGGACACGAGAGAGAGAGAGAGAGTAGAGTTTTCTATAAATCAAACTGGAGGAGTTGGCATCTCTTTATTCGGTGTATCAAACGGACAAAGGATGATCGAGTTGGAAGTCATTACTACACGTACCGGAGTTCTTCACTGGTAAGTATTTCCAACTATCTTCTTCAGAACCGTTCTCCTTGCTTCCATTATGTGGGCATGGCAGTCAGCAGCATGGGCAGCTAAATCTTCAATGCTTTCCATGAACACCGCCATCTTCTTTTTGATCACATCTATCACAGGTTTCACAGCATCTTCTTGAGCGATAGCATAGTCGGCATTGCGCAAGAGTGAGTCGATTTCAACTTGGAATTTGGTGACAAGCACCCGTATACTCTCCATGTCCTTGATTGTAACAAAAGTTCCAACCTCAAGTGACGTCACTAACGCCTTTTCTTCCTTCAGTGCTTCCTCATAACGGTTCCAAAGCGAGTTGCACCAGTTTCCTACAGGACCAATTGCAACGGTCATTGCAGCTGCTAAGGCTGTTACAACAGGGGGTGCAACAACGGCAGCTGCTAGCACTGAGATAATCAACACAGAGACAAAAGCAGATACAAATAACACATTTGACACCCTCCTCCATGTCTCCACGGATTTCAGTTTCTCATCAAGCTTCTTGTTACTAGATTGCAATTTCTCCCACATGGATTCCTGTTGCTTAAGCACTGAGTCATAAAGAGCGAAGAAATCTGGTGTAAATGGGTCCCCCTCTGCCTTAAACTTCTTTAATCCTTTCAATGTCCTCACAAACTTGTTCTCAGCTGCCCCATCTTGGTTTCCCACTTCTTCCTCAAAATGCTTGATTGCTAACTGTAGAATCAACTGGCTATCTTGAGCACGTTTAAGACAACCTCCAAGAGCCGTACAAAACTCCATGGTTTTGACACTACTCTTAAAGTATTCCTTAACCAAACCAAACAGCTCTGGATTACCCCATATATCTTCCCTGCTTTGTAGTATATATTTAACAACATCTTCGTTCATTTTCAGAAGACAATTTGTGACCTCTTTAAATGAGCCTAATGATCGAATCTCCACACCATCAGCAAGGCTTTTTATCACATGATTAGTCCTTCCATGGACAGTAGCATCAAAGGATTGCAATTCTGGATCTCGCTTACAGGCTTCCTCATATGAGCTGAAATCTGCCGTGAGTTGGGCAATGGTGTTAGCTTGGAGAAGTGGCGACGAGGTACCACTTCTTCTCGTTTTGCAACATAGCCCTCCCATAATATCCAAATTATACCTGAAAATATTTCAACAAACCCAATGTGACCAAGAGGTTTGATCTCTTTCACTTCAAATGCAAGCTTAAAAAGCATCAAATTTAAGCAAAACTCCAGTAAAGTTGTGATCTTTTTTCCTTCCAATGCGATCAAATTGCAAAACCATCAAATCTAAGCAAACCCAGTTATCAAGTTGACTTCTGTTATAAACTGCAAAACTCCGAACGAAATTCTTCACTTGATGACAAGAATTAGACCTACACAACGAAATCTAACCGAAACCCCAGAGGCAAGCCAAAAATGTTAAAAAAAAGAGAGGGTATTGAATAGCTTACAGTATATTCTTCTGATCCGACGAGCTTCAGTTGAAACAAGTAGCTTCCTCTCACAATCGAGCAATGAAAAAGCAAAGAGATCTTGTGCTCCCAAAAGAGATTTTGCTTGTTTGAATGTAAGAATCAAAGCGCTAATATGTGACAAGAAAATGAATTCCGAGAAAGAGAGCGGTTATCTAGGCAATTAAAATAAAGCGCTAGAAAGAGAAGGGTTTGAAGGGGTCTAGTTCAGATGTTGCTTCTTCGGACAAGAAAGCGATGGAAATGAAAGAAAATGCGTGGAAAACAAAACGAAAAAACCGACGTTGTCAATGAGAGCAGACGTAAAAGAGTTGAGATGATTCTACCCCCCCGAGACTTTGTCTTCTCATGACTTCTCATTTATCTCGGCTCTGACTTTTCCTACCTGGGTAGTTGCTTGATTGCATATCGGATGATAGGAGCTGTGATGCCTTATTAATTAAAACTTGTGGAACAAATGACTATAAACAACTGTTCCTAAATTAAAGTAAGCGTTGACATTCTAATAGCTGAAAGCTGACTCCTGACCTTCTCTTGTGATCCATGAAGGGTTGTATATGCAGTAGAACTGACTCGGTTCTGATTCACAGCTCTTCCTGTGTAAAATCACCGTTATGACGTTCGTGTATATGATTTTTTTAATTTGATCCTTCTACTTTTGATTATTTTTTATAGCTATTTTTCAAAGTTTTTATACTGTTTTATTTTATCTTTCAAAATTAAATTTATGATTATTTTTCAATAACAATAATATTTATTTCAATTTGGTCCCTTTTAACTTCTTATATGTTTTGTTTACCCTTTTGTCAAAGTTTTTATGATTGTTAATTTTATAGTTTAAATCAAGTTTTTGATTTTTATTATTTCAACAATAAAAATAACAACAATGGTTATTATAATAGTTGTAATAATAGTAGTGGTAATGATGATGATAATATTAATAATATTGTTAATAGTGATGATAATATTATTGAATGTAGTAATAATATTTGTGCTAATAATTATAACAATGTTAGTTTAGGTAGGTTTGTGGAAAGTTTGGACTTGGTAATATTCATATCTTATTTATTTATTTATTTTAAATAATTATTTAAAACATATTTATATATTCAATTAGATCAAACGAGCGGTATACCCGCGCGATGCGGCAGGTTTTTTTTTTTATCTATGTAGAAAATTGATTGCTTTTATATGTATTGTATTTTATTATTTTAATATTTAGTTACTATAATTATATTTAAGAATACTGATATGAATTTTTGTCCTTCAAAAAATCCAAAGTCATTTTTCCTCTCTCTCAATATATTTTTAGGCGATAATATTCAATAAATATCAGACATATTAGAAATAAAAATATTGTAATTTGTTTTTAAAAGATAAACTTAATTTTTTTGTGTGCTATAATTATTTGTTTGACGTCTAAAAAGAACAGTCTAATGGAAACGGGAAGTGACTTTTATATTTTTTAATTTGACTTATAGATAATGCAGGTAAATTTGTCAACATTTTTTTTTGAGATGTTTTTTTTTTCCAGTAATATTAGATCTAAAATATTAAAAATGAAAACATTGGAAATTCTTGTAAAGAAATAAATTTAAATAAAAGAGCACAAAATTAAATTTTGAAGCCAATATTTTTTTATATAAGATTTATTAATCATATTATTATATTAAATATATTTAAGAAAACATGATATAAATTTCTTTCCTTCAAAAAATCTTAGGTCATTTTTCCTCTCTCTCAATATATTTTTAGGGGATAATATTCAATAAATATTCAAACATATAATTAGTTTTACATATTTTAATTTGACATAAATATACAAATATATAATTAATTTGACAGAATTTCAATAATATATTTAATTTAAAGGATAATCTTAGGCTATTTTGTTCTCTCTCTATATATTCTTAGGCAATAATATTCAATAAATATTAGAACATATAATTGTTTTTCTTTATGAGTTGTTTTTTCTCCCCAGTCATATTAGATGTGACACATTGTAAATAAAAATATTGTAATATGTTCTTAGGAATATTTTTTTTTTAAGATATGAAATATTAAAAACCAAAATATTGTGATTTTTTTTAAGAAATAAATTTTAAGAAAAGAAGACAAAATTAAAATTCGAAGACAATTTTTTTTTTGTTATCCGATTTATTAATTATATCATTATATTATATGTATTTAAGAATACTGATATTAATTTTTTTTATTGAAAAAATCCTAGGTCATGTTTTCTTCTCCCTATATTTATTCCTAGGCGATAATATTCAATAAATATTAGAACATATAATTAATGAAAAACTAAAAATATTCCAGAAACTTTAAAAAAAGATAAAATAAAAAAATAAAATAAATTTTAAAATTATCTTTGCTATCACTATCAAAACAATTAAAATTATTAAATTATCTGGAGAAAAAAAATTAACAAAAGAATAAGCAAGAAAAATAATTATATTATTATTCTTATTCTTATTCTTATTATTATTATTATTATTATTATTATTATTATTATTATTATTATTATTATTATTATTATTATTATTATTATTATTATTATTATTATTATTATTATTATTGTGTTAAGTACACTTATATATACATGGACAAAAGTAGGGATTATTCTTGAAATATATAAAAAATAAAAGTATAAGGGCTGAAATGAAAATCAAATATAAAGGGATTAAATTGACAAATTAAAAGTCCAAGGGCTGAAATGGAAACCACATTTATTATCAATTTAAATCAAAGGACAAAGTTGAAAAAAATTGAAACTTGTGTACCGAATTTATTGAGCTATTTACTGCCAATCCGGAAATTAAAAGTAGGAGGACCGTATTGAAACTATATATTATAATGATTTTGAATTGAAGGACGCAATTAAAACAAATCAAAACTTATATAATTGCAATAAGGGCCAGAACAACAAATTCGGGCGTACAGGGACTGAAATGAACTTTGCCAAAAACATTGCTTCGCTGACGTCAGCTTGCGCAGGAGGAGAGAGAAATGAGAGGGTGAAATTCAATCGACCATTGACACGTACCTAGAAACCACATGTATGCACGCGCCGCCCCATGTGGAAGAGAGCATGGCGAAACATCGTTCGAGACGTCGGTTGCTCATTTTTGGACGCCGTAAGACGTATCACGCGCCGCCCGAAACACGCGTGAGCGCGGAAATGGAGGGCGTGTGATGGGACGTGCCAACAGTAATCCGAAGCGAAGAAGAATAAAAAATTGGCTAATTACCGTTTCACCCCTCCCACCCTGTGCGTTATTTTGTCCTTTTCGAGGGCTAAAACGGTGACAACACTGTTTGTAGAAATATTAAAAAAAAAAAAACCGCCCGGCCATTGACTATTTGAATAAGAATTAGATTTTTTTTATTTTATCTAGTAAAATATTTAAATGACATGGACATTGACTTTTAAGATGATATTGAATACTAATCAGAATATAATTTGACATCAACAACAAGTATTTGATGCGTGTATATTTAGCTCAAACTTAAATTTATTTTTAATAACCTAGTTTCTTATATTTGTTAGTAATATCTTAAGTAAGAAAATGTATTTATAATATATGCATATATCGAATGATTATTATTTTCAATTTTTAGCAATGTTGTGGAGAGAAGTTTTACTCTATTTATTTGTTAAGTAATCACATCATCTTTAAATATTATCTTAACTGTCATCAATTTACTAATACACATCTAATTTAAAGTCGCAGGACATGGGGAGACTTTGTGTTCTCATTGAAACCAACGGCTCGACCACCGGAAGCAGAATCGTAGCCCCTCTCTGCTCTGACTTTTCCTACTTGGGTAGTTGCTTGATTACATAATGATGATAGGAGCTCCGATGCCTTATTAATTAAAACTAGTGGAACAAATGACTATAAACAACTGTTTCTAAAACTAAGTAATCGTTGACATTCTAATAGCTGAAAGCTGACCTTCAGGTATGATCCATGAAGGGTTGCATATGCAGGAGAACTGACTCCTCAGTAAAATCACCGCGATGATGTTTCTGTATATGCATTTTTTTATTTGATTCTTTTACTTCTGATTTTTTTTCTTAGCTATTTTCCACATATTTGTGCACAGAAAATATCTCTTGGAGCTGTGGGTATTGTGGTACATTCATCTCTGGTTTTTTTTCGTGGTTATCACTGGCTCTAGAAATAAATAGGTAATTTATCATTTTATTATTATTTCTTTTCGGAAGTACTGCAGGCACGTTAGTATGAATGCCTGTAGTGTTTTAAGCGCACGCGCCATTCAGGCGACGCGTGCTGTGTCGTTTGGTGGTGGAAATTGACTGTCCATTGTGTAACTTGGTGCGCTGCCATGTCCTTTGCCTCCCGGTGCGACATGTGTCAATTTCTAGTAGTCGGTGAATCGTCGGTGAACGGTTTTTAGTTGTTTCCCCTTTTTTCTCTCCTGCTGTCGGAAATTACATGCAAGTCCTTCATGTTTGTGATTATTTATTTTAGTTCCTACTCTTTTGATTTCGGTTTTATTCCTGATTTTTTCAATGGAAAATTTGATTTTTTTTCCAGGTGTGACCTTCAATTGAAATTGATTATATGTGTTGGTTTTCATTTTAGTCCTTATTCTTTTGATTTTTTGTATGCTTTTGGTTCATTTCATTTTTTCGGTATGCAGATTTTAATTTGTTTTAATTTTGTCCTATAATTGAAATTTGTTATATATACTACTTTTCATTTGGGTCCTTATTGTTTCATTTTCTTAGCAAAATTACACTGTATTTTTTTTTAAAATACCTTTATTTGTTTTGGTCATAAGATTTTTATTTGTTTCAATTTTGCCCTTCAATTTGAATTAATTATATATTTTATTTTTCATTTCGGCCCTTATTCTTTGAATTTTTTAGTTGATATTAATTTCTTTTGTTTTTTCGGTCCTTCTTGGACACTGTTTATTTTTTACCAATATTTATGCATCTGTGGTTTTAGTTTTTTTTTATTTCTTTCATTTTATTTTTATTGGGGTTTTATTTTTGTTCAGTCCAGTCCTGAAATTTTAATTTATGTTGGTGATCATTTTAAAATTAATATTTCTCCTTTTTTTCCCTTTGTTCTTTTTTTTAGTGTTTTCTATTATTTTTATTTATTCTTTGGATTAGATAATTTTATGATTTTATTGTTTGCGTAATAATAATCATAATTTTAGTGATTATTTTTTTATTGTTTTTTATAAAACTTTTTTTATTCTTTGAGGCAATTTAATGATTTTAATTGTTTGGAAAATAATGTTAATAATAATTTTAAATGTTATAGTCATGATAATGATGATACATTGAGATGGATTTTAAAAGATATTTTCTTCTTTTTGTAGATAGAAAATTAACTACTTATTTTTGTTATTTGATTATTGCAGGTATTTTCACAATTTATATTATGTTTGTTGTGTTTAATTTGAATTCAATTATAAAATGAATTAATCTTAATACAGTGAATTTAATAATTCAGATATCCAAATCTTCTTGTTTTTTTAATAATGATGATAATTTTATGTTGGTGATTTCTTTGAAAGCTACTAAATATATAAATTTATATCTATTTAAAATTCATATATTTTATAATAAACTTGCACTTCACAAGAATTCTACATATATTTATTATTTTGCCCAAATTTATATTATAATATTCTTTTGTGTTGAAAAAAATATAGTTCTGACAATGACGAGGCGCGGGTTAATAGCTAGAAATATTTATTTTTTGTTGATTTGTAATTTGATAATTGTTCAAGGCTCTTGTTGTCTTTTTATCATGTTCATGCATAACGAAATGCTTTTGTTGTATTTGAAAACAAAACATCATTTAACTATTAGTCCCTGGTTTTTTGTTGGTTTTCAGAATCCATCCTTTTAGTTTTGATCTTTTTGATTTTTTTTTGATTTTTTTAGTTCTTTTTATTAGTATTTAATTTGTTTTCAATTTAGCTCTCCAATTCTAATTTGTGTATATGATGTTTTTTTCATTTGATACTTCTACTTTTGGTTTTTTTTTTCCTTAGCCATTTTTCAAAGTTTTATAGTTTTTGATTTTATTCTTCAAGTCAAATTTATGATTTTTTCCAATAACAATAATATTTGTTTGAATGTGGTCCTTTTTCTTCTAACTTATTTGTTTCCTTTGCCCTTTTATCAAAGTTTTTATGGTTTTAAATTTTACCATTTAAATCAAGTTTATGGTTTTTGCTATTTCATCAACAACAAAAATAATAATAATGATTATTATAATAGTTTTAATAATAATAGTATTAATAAAGATAATGATACTAACAATTTTATTATTAATGTTATTAATAGTGATGATAATGTATTAATATTATTTTAATAATCATTGTTAATAATAATAGTTTATCATGATAGTGATATGGTGATAGTGGGGATAATAATAAAATAATAATGTTAATAATAGTGCTAATAATTATAACAATGATAACGATACTGATAATAATACTATTAATAGTAATTACATTGGTAATAATAATAGTAATAATTGTTTGTTATAATAAAAGTAGTGGGGTTATAACATTAGTAATGATGATGATTGTCATTACCCAATTTCTGGGTTACTCCCCAAAATCTATCCAAAAATAACAAAAAAAAGGGGCCGGTGTTGGTAGAAAAATCAATGTGGAAATTGTGGTTGTTTTCAAGAGTCCGATCGTATCTCTTTTGTCTCCTAAAATAGAGAAAAGTACAGATTTAATACAAAAATAATTTATCATTGGATAAAACTGTGTAAAAATTAAGTTGAGCGGCATAGTTATATTTTTATAGGTTGATTTGATTTAATCGTCGACCAATTTAAACTATAATTATGATTGAGAATTAATTTACGGTCCAATTAAAGGATTTAATTAAGTGCAAGGACTTAATTATACTTTAAATTGGTCAAATTAATTTTATTAAGTGCTTAATTTGGGCTCAATCGAGAAGATTGGAATTTTCAGAGACCCAATTGAATTTTTCCAAGCTAATTGTGCAAAGTCAGAGGTCAAATTGAAAACAATTAAGAGTTTAATGGTCAATTAAGGGTCAAATAGCATAAATCAGAAACTAAGGACCAAAATAAAAAGGTGTGCAAAGCCAAGGTTGCTGTTGGAATTCTAATGGGGATATAATCACAAAATTACAAGTTTAAATCCAATTAGGGTTGTAATTAGAGCAATTACAAATTGAGGGACCAAATTGCACTTCTACCTTCCCAAAACTGTAGTCCCGCCGTAGTGGATGCCTCGACATGCCACCATTGTAGGCAAGCCATTGCCGACTGGCCGCCATTACTGGCACTATGCGGCTGACAACCGCAGGAGGTAAAGCCACCACACAAGCTGCCCCTTTCCCCTATAAATAAGCCCCGATCATAGCATGCAGACGAGGGGGGAGACAAAGAGAAGAATGGAAAAAATTTAAGGAAAGTTTGGACAAAATTTTGCATAAAAAACGAAGGAGATGAGAAGAGATAATACAGGGAAACATTGAAAAAACACGCGAACAGGAGTAACACAAAAAAAACAGACGGGGGCATGTAGAAACACAAAATATACACACACCCATAACAACCCCTCGTCCTCTTCCTCGGCAACCCTCTCTCTCTCCTCCACCAACACAACCACTCGCTTTGCATTGTCTTCCCCAGCTTCGGAGACAGCACCACCTTCTAGCAGCCAGCAACGGCGACAACAACAACTCCCTCTCTCTCTCTCTCTCTCTCTTTCACAGCGTCAACTCTCTCTTCCTTTGACAACACAGGTGACCTCTCTCTCCTCCATCTAGTCGACCGACCACCTTGCATCATCCCCCTCAGCACTAGCAGTCTGTCCTTCACGCCAGCAACCTCACTATAAATCCAGCGACAACACCCAACTCTGGCGAAGCAGCAGCCACGAATTCCAGCATAGGTCAGCCACTTTAGGAGCTCCTCCCGACCACCACAGGCCACCATTTTTGACATCACCACCACAGGGAGAACCACCTCGACCTTCTCTACCCGGCGGCAGTGGAAGGCGAGCCTCTTATCTCCGTCGATCACCCTTTTATTTTACTATTCACATGTTTTCTCTTATTTTCTAATGAGCTTCTCATCTCCGTTGATCACCCTCTTATTTTACTATTCACATGTTTTCTCTTCTTTTCTTGTGAGCTTCTCATCTCCGTTGATCACCCTCCATTTCACTATTCACATGTTTTCTCTTCTTTTCTTTTTTGGGCTTTTGGGTCGGTTGCTCTTGGCCCACCTAGTTGGCTAATGTACGATTATCTGTTGGAATTTGGCCAAAATATCAAATAAATATAATTATTTTGTTTTAACTATCGGGGTGTAAAGTACATTGTAAAGTACACCCGCAAATAAAAAAGACTTTTTAATTGCGATGTAGAATTATATTGTAAAGTACATTTGTAGGTAAAAAAAAAGGTCTTTAACTACGGTGTGAAATTACAATGTTAAGTACATCTGTAGATAAGAAAAAGATTTTTAACTGAGGTGTAAAATTACATTGTAAAGTATACCCGCAAAAAAAAAAATGTTTTTTTGAAAATACAGTGTAAAAGAATTTTTAACTTAGAAAAATAATAAAAAACAATGGAGCTTACCTTAGGTAGGGTGCACTAGGGGTGATGTGTCTTCCCCTTGCACAACAAGTCCTCTTACCTAGACTCTCGCAGACCAATAGGTTTCCTAGTGACTTTAATACTAGGTGGCAACTTCTGATAATTATAGTTGTAACTTTTACGATTATAAATGTCATAACCCAATTTTTGGGTTACTCCCCAAAATAAAATAAAAATAACAAAAATAAAATAAAAAGGGTTTTGGTGTCGATGAAAAATCACGGTGAAATTTTTGAATATTTTTGGAGCTGAATCATATCTCTTTTGTGCCCAAAAATGAGATAAAATACAAATTCAAGGTAAAACTAAGTCAAAAATTATAATTTTATTTTTTATAGGCCAATTTGATTTAATCATGGCCTAATTTAAAATATTATTATGTTTGGGAATTAATTTAGGATCCAATTGAAGAATTTAATTAAGTGTAAGGACTTAATTATGCTTTAAATTGGTCAAATTAATTTTATTAAGGGCTTAATTGATGGAAAATCAAATTCTTGAGTTTAATTCGGCTCAATTGAGAAGATTGAAATTTTTGGAGACCCAATTGAATTTTTCCAGGCTAAGGGTCAAATTGAAGTTTAATGGTCAATTGAGGGTCAAAGTGCATAAATCAAAAGCCTGGGATCAAAATGAAAAAGGCGCGCAAAAGTTAAGGATAAGTTGAAATTCGGCCAGGGGTATAATTGCACAAAATTACAAATTTAAATCCAATTGAGGATGCAATTAAAACAATCATAAATCGAAGGACCAAATTACACTTTCACCTTATCCCAAAAACTGCACCGGTCGCTGCCTTTTGCCATGCCCCCCGACAGCCACCTGAGCGCCCACCGACAGCCCAACGCCGACAGTCACCATCGCAGGCACGCTAGCCGCCACCTCGGCCGAAAGTAGTCCAGCTAAGCAAGTCATTCGTGTATAAATACCGGCTACCGTGCACGACGAAAGGGGGGGGGAGAATTGAATAGAGAAAATTACGGGACAGAGAAAGAGACCGAGCAGAAAAAAAAAGCGAAGGAGAAAAGCCAGGGGAGAAGAGAGAGAGCTTCGTCTTCCTCGTCTCCGGCAACAGACTAGTCTCGACTCCGGTGACATCAATAGACCAACCATCTTCCCCATCTCTGCTTGACCCAACACAACCAGCAACTTCTCCCTCTTTGGGTCTGCAAATCCTTTCTCTCTCCCTCTCGGTCTGCATGTTCCCTCTCTCTCTACAACCAGCAGCAGCACCAGCTCCACCGTGACAACCACCACCACCAGCAGCTCCTCCTTCTCAGCGCCAGCAGCTACACCAGAAGGTCCAGCTTCTCCCTCCTCAACTCCGACGAAGAAGCAGCGACGAATGATAGTGCACCAGCACAAACCGGCCCTCTTCCAACACCTCCTCCGGCCACTACAGGCCACCGTTGACGACGCCACCACGACAAAAATCATCACCTCGATCTCCTTTACCCAACGATACTAACAGGTACATCATTTCATTGTCTTCTTTGTGTGCAATTTCACTCCCCTGTCACACCTATTCTGCATGCAGAATAGATGGTTGGGCTGGGCCGAGACAAGGCCCAGCCTGACCCTAAATTGGTGGCTGTGTTGGCCCACCCGGGGCTGGCAGTCCAACCCCAAATGATGGGCCTCTTGGCCCATCAGCGCTGGACAACCCAGCCCATAAAAAATAGAAAAATAAAAACAATAAAAAATAAAAAATATTTTTAAATATGTTTGAAATATATATATATATATATATATACTATTATTATTACAAAAAAAAATCAAAATATAAAATATGTTTTCGTGCATACGGCCGAATTTCAAGATTTTTCAAGCATATTTTTTTCGTAAAAAATATTGTGCATCTTTCTCATACTTTAAAACAAATTTTTGAATATCGTAACCGGTTTATGATTATCCGTTGGAATTTGGCCAAAATATCAAAAATAATTATAAAATTTTTTGTTTTATCTATTAGGGTGTAAATTTACATTGTAAAGTACATCCATGGATAAAAAAGGGTTTTTAAGTATGGTGTAAATTTACATTATAAAGTACACCCGCAGATAAAAAAGATTTCACTACGGTGTAAAATTACATTGTATAATACATCCGTAGATAACAAAGATTCTTACTACGGTGTAAATTACATTGTAAAGTACATCCGTAGATAAAAAGGTTTGTAACTGCGGTGTAACATTACAATGTAAAGTACACCCGCAGACAAAAAATATGGTTTTTGAAAATGCAGTGCAAAATTTTTAACTTAGAAAAACAATCAAACAACAATGTAGCTTACCTTAGGTAGGGTGCACTGGGGGTGATGCGTCTTCCCCTTGCACAACAAGTCCCCTTACCTAGACTCTCGCAAACCAATAGGTTCCTAGTGACCTTAATACTAGGTGGCAACTCCTTATAATTTTAGTCGTAATTTTTACGACTATAAAACAACTCTCCATTTTCACCGCGCGCCGTTCTCCCCAATCCAACGGGGGATGTCGGGGCGCGAAGTGCGAAAAAAATCACCGTCGCGACAATAAAACACCCATCTTTTCACCGCGTGCCGTTGTCTCCCCATATTCGGGGATGGAAGAGCACGAAGCGCGAAAAAAATCGTCGTCGCGACAATGATGATAGAATAAGAATAAAAATAATGGTAAGATTAGTAGGAGTTATAGTAATGATAATAATTATAACAGCACTATTAGCAGTAATAATAATAATAATAATAATAATAATAATAATTCTTATAACCTAATTTTTAACTCATTTTAAATATTTTGCATTATTTTTGCTATTTTCAATATTTTCTCAAAAGGGCTTTATTTTTTAGCATGTTCAGCTTTTAATATGCCCATTTCAAAATTATTGTTTTTAAAATAATAATAATAAAAAATAGTTTAAAAACCTGTTCTGCTGATAACTTGCATTACCCTGAAACACGTCATTTCCTTACGTTGCAATTGCACTATTACCTTACCTGCAACACGTCATCTCTTGCACAACTACATGTTATTTCTTGCGCTGCAACAATCATGAATTTTTTCGTTATCATTGTAGACTATATATAGCCAAGGAAAGCGATAGGAAACGAGGGAAAAGAAAGAAAGAAAGAAAGGAACGAGGAGAATAAGAAAGAGGGGATATTGCTCGTGAACTACAGACCACTCACTTTTTTCTCCTACCGTTAACAATTAGCAATTGCACCCCTTCTTCTCCAGCGACATCATCAACTAAACTCTTTCTTCTCCTCCAACTACAGTAGTAGCAGCTGTATTTGTTCTTCTTCCTACTGCAACAAGCTTCATCTCCCTCTAACAAGTGACACCGGCCACTAACACCCCTTCCAGCATTAGGCTGATCTCCTCTTTGTGGGTGCAACAACAGTGAACTGCTGCAATACACTTCTTCTCCCCGTTGCAGCTAGTGTTCACTGCAAGTGAATGGTAGGAAGTTAATTAATTCACTTTCTCCTATTCACTTGCATGTGAACTGTAGGTAGGTATAAAATTAACAATCATATAAATTTATAATAATTCTAAAGTTTAAAAAATATAATGTGTATAATCCCCCAAAATTATAGGGTCAATTTTGACCCATTTTGTTGGGTGAGCCACGGAAAATATATAAACAATATATATATATATATATATATATATATATATATATATATATAGATAGATATATATATATATATAATATTTTATTTTTGTGCAGATAGAATCCTAAAACTTTTCTCAAAATATTTTTCAAAAAAAATTTAAATAAAATCCTAAAATTTATTTATATATTTTAAAAATCAATAAAACGTATTTATCATTCATTTTCAAACTTTATATAAAATTATTAAGATTTTAGAAACCAAAGAATTTAATTTAATATATTAGATGTTATAGAAAAAATATTATTTAATATTGAACAATGCTAAAGTAGTGTTTGTAATGTCGCCCAAATGTTGTTTGAAAAAAAAAAAGAATTTATTTGCTTTGTTAAAAAAAAATTAGATTGTTTTGATGAGATGATATTAAAAATAAATTTTAAAAAATAAAAAATATATTATTTTTAATGTATTTATAAGCCAAAAAACACTTTGAAAAATAATTATTACCCACAATATCAAATGCTTCTTAATTATATCATAGTTGAAGTTTAGTTTTATCACTATACATGGGTCCACAAATGCTAAGGGGTATATTTGTTTTGTAAAAAATAATATTTAGGAGCCACATGCAAGTTTGAAAAAATAAAAATAAAATCAATAATTTTAACTATAGAATGGAACAAATATATTTGTTCAATTTTAATTAGATGAGTAAAAAAAAAGATAACAATAGATCATTTTAAAATAAATATTTTGAAAAGACAAATAGCCCCTACTTGCAAATTTTCAGGGGGGGGGAGAGAGAAGTGGGAGACAGAAAGTCACGCCGACAAAACTGTATTCCTCCATCACTATTAGGCATTGCACCACTAAGAAAAATTAATGAATGCCTCACACATGGTAGCCCCTTTTGCAATTTAATAATATTCTATATTTATTAAAACAACAAATTGTCCTTGACCCACTTAATAAAAACAAAAAAGTTAAAATGAAAAGACAAAAGCCCCTACATGCAAATTTTGAAATAAAATTTTTGAAGGACAATTAAATTATTTTAATGTGAAAAAAATGGAAGCACAATTGTAGTGAATAGTGTTATGTGAGTATGTTAGAAATCACTGTTAGTTCTTAATTTATTTTTAATTTAATTTAATTTGGACTTTGTATAGTATTTGCAGTAATGTTTCTCTTTCGAGAAGGATGAAGGAAAATTCTTTATCAGATTTGCTTTCTGTCCTTTGCTGACCAATATTGCAGTTGTGCTTGGAGGCAAGAACAGTTCCAAAATGGCAAATCTTTACTCAAGTCATTGATTTCAGTCATTGTAAATGAAACACCATCCATGAAGAGGGTTTGTCAAGCCGGTTCCAATTACTTATGCTACTCTTATCAGAATTATTATTCAATTTAGTTGCAGTTATTGACTTCAAGAACATAAGATGCTTGAAATGCACAATTATTGATTTTTTTTCTCTTGAACTGATGATTGAAATTGACTCAAAGTCATTGTAGTCTACACAGTATGCTTCTAATACAATTTATATTCAACATGCCACAAATATGGTAACAGCATAAACATTAACTTTCACAAACAATGATCTCCACGGCATAAACTAACCACCATCTAGTGGTGGTGACTTCAGCAATAATCTGGAACTCAATCCATATAGACACTATTATGGGAAAATTCTCACAGATTCCATTTTTTATACATACGCGTAGAGAGAGAGCGAGAAAGAGAGAGAGAGAGCATAAGCTCTTTATTCAGTGCATGAAACGGACAAAGGATGATCGTTGGAAGTCATTAATTACTACACGTACCGGAGTTCTTCACTGGTCAGAATATTTAAAGTATCCTGTACAGAATCACTATCCTTGCTTGGCTTATGTCGTGATTACACTTATCAGCATGGACAGCTAAATCTTCAATGAATCCCATGAACACCGCCATCTTCTTTTTTATATCATCTATCACAAGTTTCACAGCATCTTCTTCTCGGATAGCAATGTCGGCATTGTGCAAGAGTGACTCAATTTGCATTTGCAATTTGATGACAAGAACCCGTATATTAACCATGTCCTTGATTGTCTCAGTTCCAACCTCAATTGACGTCACTAACCCCTTCTCTTCCTCCAATGCTTTCTCATAGCGGTTCCAAAGCGTGTTCCATTTTCCTCCAGAACCAATTGGAACGGTAATTGCACCTGCTAAGGCTGTTACAACAGAGGGTGCAGCAACGGCCGCTGCTAGCACTGAGAAAATCAACACAGAGACAAAAGCAGATACAAATAATACATTTGACACCCTCCTCCATGTCTTCATGGATTTCAATTTCTTATCAAACTTCTTCATCCGAGATTGCAGTTTCTTCAACATGGATACCTGTTGCTTATGCACTGATTCATAAAGAGCGAAGAGCTGGGGTGTAAATGGGTCCCCCGCTACCTTAAACTTCTGTAATCCTTCCAATGTCTTCTCAAACTTCTTCTCACCTGCCCCATCTTTCATTTCCACTTCTTCCTCAAACTGCTTGATTGCTGACTGTAGAATCAACTGACCCTTTTTAGCACGTTCAAGAGAACTTCCAAGAGCCGTACAAAACTCCATGGTTTTGACACTGCTCTTAAAGTATTCCTCAACCAAACCAAACAACTCTGGATTCTTCCATATATCTTCCTTGCTTTCTAGTATGACTTTAACAACATCTTGGTTCATTTCAAGAAGACAATTTGTGACCTCTTTAAATGAGCCTAAGAATCGAATCTCCACACCAGCAGAAAGGTTATTTATCACATGATTAGTCCTTTCATGGAGAGTAGCGTCAAAGGATTGCAATTCTGGATCTCGCTTACAGGCATCCTCATATGAGCTCAAATCTGCTGTGAGTTGGGAATTCGTGTTCACCTCCAATGAGCCTAAGGATCGAAGCTCCACACCATCAGCAAGGCTACATATCACATGATTAGTCCTTTCATGGAGAGTAGCATCAAAGGATTGCAATTCTGGATCTCGCTTACAGGCATCCTCATATGAGCTCAAATGTGCTGTGAGTTGGGAACTGGTCTTAGCTTGGAGAAGTGGCGACGGGGTACCACTTCTTCTCGTTTTGCTATATAGCCCTCCCATGATATGCAAATTATAACTGAAAATATTTTAACAAACCCAATGTGATCAAGAGATTTGATCTGTCTCAATTCAAATGCAAGCTTAAAAAGCATCAATTTTAAGCAAAACTCCAGTAAAGATGTGATGTTTTTTCCTTCCAATGCAATCAAATTGCAAAACTATCAAATCTAAGCAAACCCAGTTATCAAAACAACATAATCCAATTTAGGAAAGTTTCAAAACTGTCCAATGTAGAAGTCAAAACTAGCTTATGGAACAAGAAAACACTCAGATCAACAGATTTCTGTTATAATCTGCAAAACTCTGAACCAAATTCTTCACTTGATGACAAGAAGTAGATCTACAAAACGAAACTAAACCGAAACCCCAGAGGCAGGCCAGAAATGTAAAAAAACAAATTGGGTATTGAATAGCTTACAGTATATTCCTCTGTATCCGACGAGCTTTAAGTACCTGAAATTCAGTTGAAATAAGTAGCTTCCTCTCACGATCGAGCAATGACAAAAAAAGAGATGTTGTGCTCCCAAAAGAGATTTTGCTTGTTTAAATGTAAGAACGAAAGCAATAATATGTGACAAGAAAATGAATTCCGAGAAAGAGACCTGTTATCTAAATAATTAAAATAAAGCACTAGAAAGAGAAAGGTTTGAAGGGGTCTAGTTCAGAAGATGCTTCTTCGGACAAGAAAGCGAGGGAAATGAAAGAAAATGCGTTGAAAACAAAACGAAGAAAACGACGTTGCCAAAGAGCTGACTTTTCCTACCTGGGTAGTTGCTTGATTGCATATCGATGATAGGAGCTCTGATCGATATATCTTATAATATATGTATATATCGAATGATTATTATTTATTTGTCAGCATTTTACAAATAAGTAATCACATCATCTTTAAATATTATCTTAGCTGTCAGCATTTTACAATTAAGTAATCACATCTACGTAGACACTTCAATGCGTGAAATAAAAACATCAAATCGCAGGACATGCGGAGACTTTGTCTTCTCATTGAAACCAACGGCTCGACCACCGGAAGCAGAATCGTAGCCCCTCTCTGCTCTGACTTTTCCTACCCGGGAAGTTGCTTGATTGCATATCGATGAAATCTCGTTCCCCCGGAGACTTTGTCTTCTCATGAGATTTTTCAACATCTCCTTCTCATTTATCTCGGCTCTGACTTTTCCTAACTTGGGTAGGAGCTCTGATGCCTTATTAATTAAAACTAGAGGGACAAATGACTATAAACAACTGTTTCTGAAAGCTACCTAAGCGTTGACATTCTAATAGCTGAAAGCTGAGTGCTGTCTTTCTCGTATGTTCTATGAAGGGTTGCATATGCAGCAGAATTGACTCGGTTCTGATTCACAATTAGCCTGTTAGTCAAGCTAAAACGTGCAGTGGAATTGTTATAGATTTGTATTTGTTCATTGTGAATTTAATAGTTAAATGATAATGCTTATGCCATTGAAAAAACTCCAGAATATTGACTTTAAGGGTAAAAATAAAAAAAATGTTTTACTGTGTTTATGGACATAAATTATCGTAGATTGTGAAAGTAAAATTATCATTTTGTCTCTCGGGCTGGAAAAACTTAAACCTTGGGACTAGGGGCATTTTAATCATTTCCTAAAGACATTGTTTGATATTTTAATATTATTTGAGTTTTTTCAGGTATTTTTCGTTACAAATTACACTGTAAAATTATCATTTTATCCTTGAGAGCTGACCAAAAGATGAGGAGCACTGGGGGTGTTTTTATTTTTTCACTTATTTGTGCACATGGAAAGTACAAAAATACCCCAGAAAAGACAAAAACAATAGCCTGAAGTTGGGGTATTGTGGTACTTTTATCCCTAGTTTTTTCGTGGTTATTGTTGGGTCCAAAGGTGCATAGGTAATTTACCATTTTTTTATTTGACTCTCTTACTTTTGATTTTTTTTTTCTTAGCTATTTTTCACATATTTGTGCACATGGAAACTACAAAAATACCCCTAAAAAGACAAAAACAAAGGCTTGGAGTGGGGGTTATTGTGGTACTTTCATCCCCGATTTTTTCGTTGTTATTGCAAGATCCAGAGGTGCATAGGCAATTTACCATTTTTTATTATTTTTGTACAGAAACACGCTTGTAGTACCGACGTGCATGTAGTGTTTTAAACCAACACGTCTTTCAGGCGACGCGTGCTGTGTTGTTTGGCGGTGGAAACTACCCATCTGCCATGTCACCTAGTTCGCCGCTGTGTTCTCTGCCTCCAGGTGAGGTGTGTGTCGGGTTTTGGTGGTCCGTGCATCGCCGGTGAATGGTTTTTAGTGGTCTGTGAATCGCTGGTGAACGGTTTTTAGTTTTTTCTCCCTTTTCTCTCTTGCCGTCAGAAATTACATGTAAGTCCTTAATGTTTGTGATTGTTTTATTTTAGTACCTACTCTTTTGATTTTGATTTTATTCATGATTTCTTCAATGATTTTTTTTTCTTCAGTTGTTACCTTCAATTGAAAATGATTATATATGTTGGTTTTCATTTCAGTCTCTATTCTTTTGATTTTTTGTTAGTTTTTAGTTCTTTTAATTTTTTTGGTATATAGATTTTAATTTGTTTTGATTTTGTCCTGCACTTGAAATTGGTCATATCTTAGCTTGTTTTAATTAACAATAATTTTAGTAACTTAATAGATGCTTTGCTTGCCAATTCGCAGTTTTCTTTGACGTTTTTTCCATTCAACCAATAAGGTTACAACAAGTTAAGGCTTATACTATCAGACTACCTAATTATGTCCATGCTCTTTGTCTTCTTAGAAGAAGGATGTTTAATCCAATCATTCTAATTGGTTTAGATAAATTCACCTAGGATTTTCTTATCAAGAAAAGAAATCTCTTTTCAACTTCTTTATCTTATATTTTTTTATAAAAAAAATTAAAATAGTTTTTAGCTTGGATCTTTGAGTGAGGATATTGGATTAAGATTAAAATTCTCAGAAGTTAAAAGTGTATTTGCATATTCTAAGATTATTACTGGTTAGTAAAGAATAAAAATGAATATATTGATGTTTTAAACTATATGAAGGTAGTGACTAAAAAGTTTGGTAAAATTAATTTAACCACTAACAAAAGCTATATTTCAAACCTAAAATTAATTTGTTATAAATCTCTGGTTTGCATTAAGGCATAAGCTATAAGAACTTGAAATCAATAAAGCTCTACTTTCAATCATTAAATGAAGGTTGAGAGGGTTTTAATGTACTCTCTTGACAATACATTATTCTAGTCTTTTTCACTTTCAATATGATTCTTTATCATTATATCTATTAGGGATTGAACTTAATTTTTAAAATTTACTTTTTATGAGATTATCATATAATTTGGATCACGATTTTAACATATTAATTTGGTTGGTGTAGTGATGTGCATGACATTGGGGATGATAGGTTTGCCTCCTGCAATGTGGAAGAGAGGTTTGGTGTTTAATCATCAAATTATTATTATAATTTAGGAGTTACCACTAGGTATTATAATCATCAGAAAATATAATGGTTTGTGAGAATCTAGGTAAAGGAACCAGTTATCCATTGAGAAGATGCATCACCTTCAATCCACTAAACTTAAGGTAAGTTGTATTATTATTTGATTTTTTTCTCTAGGTCCAGTTTTATATTGGTTAGCCTCATCTAATGTTGAAGATAAATATTTCTTCGTGGGGATGTCCTTGCCTTAATGAATCAAAACCTTACCATTTTAAAGCCTAATTTTAGCATCATGTTTATTATTATTATTATTATTATTATTATTATTATTATTATTATTATTATATAAGGGTATAGTCTAAAATGTAGTTTTATACCTTCAAAAACTAAATTATATTGCTAAATCCTAATACTTTAAATACAAAGTGAATAAAATAATTGGTGAAGAGTTTTTGATTTTTTGGTTGAACTCTAACAAATAATTATAAACTACTTACAATAATCATTTTATATTTTAGTGCATATACGACCTGATATTGAATAAAATTGCTACAAAAGCATGCAATAAATCAAAAACATTTTAAATGATCCTATTTATTGGAATTTTTTTCTTGAAGTTTAAGAGAAAACTGAGTATTTTTAATATCACGTTTGTATCTTACAATATAAGTCTACAACCTGATATTATGTCAAATTGTTGAAAAAATATACGAGAATTGATTTGCCATTAACAAAAGCTATATATCAAACCTAAAATTGACTAAAATTTAAAACCTAAAATTGATATAAAGTCAATTTAACCACTAATAAAAGCTATATTTCAAACCTAAAATTGATATGCCATTAATCTCTAGTTTGCATTATGGCTTAAGCTATATTTCACTATTATAGCATCACGATTGATCATAAGAATATTTTTATCACTAAAAATCACCGCACACGCCACTAGAAATTCATGGAAGCCTTACACTTGCTAGCCACTTTTAAAATTTAATAATATTTTATTAACTGTTGAATGGTCCTTGACCCCTTAATAAACACAAAAAAGTTAAATTGAAAAGACAAACCCTACATGCAAATTTTGAAAAAAATAATTTGAAGGAAAATTAAATTATTTTAATGTGAAAAAAAAGGAAAAACAATTGTAGAAAACAGTGTTATGTGAGTATATCTAGAAATCATAGTTACTTCTTAGGTTTATGTTTAATTTAATTTAATTTGGACTTGTAAAGTATTTGCAATGATGTTTGTCATTCCAAAATGGCAAATCTTTACTCACATCATTGATTTCAGTTATAGTAAATGAAACAGCTTCTATAGAGAGGGTTTGTCAAGCTGGTTTCGATCACCTGTGCTACTAGTATCAAAATTATTATCCAACTTAGTTGCAGTTACTGACTTCAAGAGCATAGCATGCTTGGAATGCACAATTATTGATTTTTATTTTCTCGTTAATTGATGATTGAAACTGACTCAAAGTCATTTTACTAGTCTACACAAGTATGCTTCTAATACAATTTATTTATATTCAGCATGCCACAAATATGGTAACAACATAAACATTAACTTTCACAAACAATCTCTCGTCTCTACGGCATAAAGTAACCAACATCTAGTGCTGGTGACTTCAGCAATCATCTGGCACTCAATCCATATGGACATTATTATGGGAAAATTCCATTTTTTAAACATACGTGTAGAGAGAGAGAGAGAGAGAGAGAGAATAAGCCTTCTGGAAAATACAGTTTTCTAGGTTGAATATAAATGAAACTGGAGGAGTTGGCATCTCTTTATTCAGTGCATGAAACGCCCAAAGGATGATCGTTGGAAGTCATTTCAGTAACCGGAGTTCTTCACTGGTCAGTATTTCCAACTATCTTCTCCAGAACCGTTCTTCTTGCTGCGATTATGTCGTCATGACACTTACCGGCATGGGCAGCCAAATCTTCAATGCTTTCCATGAACACCGCCATCTTCCTTTTGATCTCATCTTCTTCTCTGGTAGCAAAGTCGGCAACGTGCAAGAGTGACTCGATTTCAACTTGGAGTTTGTTGACAAGCACCTGTATATCAACCATATCCTTGATTGTAACAAAAGTTCCAACCTCAATTGACCTCACTATCCCCATCTCTTCCTCCAATGCTTTATCATAGCGGTTGCACCAGTTTCCAACAAAACAAATTATTGCATATACAAATAACACATTTGACACCCTCCTCCATGTCTTCATGGATTTCAATTTCTCATCAAGCTTCTTCCTTAGAGATTGCAATTTATCCAACATGGATACCTGTTGCTCATGCACTGATTCATAAAGAGCGAAGAACTGGGGTGTAAATGGGTCCCCCGCTGCCTTAAACTTCTGTAATCCTTCCAATGTCTTCTCAACTGCCCCCTCTTTCATTTCTACTTCTTCCTCAAACTGATTGATTGCTAACTGTAGAATCAACTGGCTATTTTTAGCACGTTCAAGACAACTTCCAAGAGCCGTACAAAACTCCATGGTTTTGACACTAGTACTCTTAAAGTATTCATCAACCAAACCAAACAATTCTGGATTATCCCATATGTCTTCCTTGCTTTCTACTATGACTTTAACAGCATCTTCGTTCATTTCAAGAAGACAATTTCTGACCTCATTAAACGAGCCTAAGGATTGAATGTCCACACTATTTGTGACCACTTCCTCAAACCTCTTATCAACTGCCCCATCTTTCATTTTTACTTCTTCCTCAAACTGCTTGATTGCTAAGCTGTATAAATACTATTTTTAGTATTTATATAATAAAGTTAATATAATCTAATAAGTAACAACCAAAGAATAATAAACTAGCGCGTGAGTAAGAAAATATCCTTCAAATGACTTTGCGCGCGAAACAAGGTTTTCCATTAAAAAAAAAACTATTTTAAAAAAAAATACAGGTTACTCTAGTTGTAGATTTTGACTCAATCCGCCAGGGCCGTCCCGGATTCTGAATCTTCTTAACTCCTTGCGTCTGCTCTCTTTGACAACGTTGTTTTTTTTTTTTTTTTTTTTCTGTTTTCCACGCATTTTCTTCCATTTCCTTCGCTTTCTTGTCCGAAGAAGCAACTTCTGAACTAGACCCCTTCAAAGTTCAAACCCTTCTCTTTCCAGCGCTTTATTTCAATTGTTTAGATAACCGCCTCTTTCTCGGAATTCATTTTCATGTCACACAAACAACTAATTTGATTCTGCTTCCGGTGGTCGAGCCGTTGTTGGTTTCAATGAGAAGACAAAGTCTCCGCATGTCCTGCGATTTTAAATTAAATGTTTAATCTTTTCAAATAGAAATTTGATGGTTTTATTTCACGCATTAAAATGTCTAAGTAGATGTGATTACTTAATAGTAAATTGCTGACAGCTATGATAATATTTAAATATGATGTGATTAATTAATTGTTACGTTAACATATAAATAGAGTAAAACTTCTCTCCACAACATTGCTAAAAAAATGAAAATAATAATCAATCGATATATACATATATTATAAGATATCAATAGTTTTAATTAATAAGGCATAAGAGCTCCTATCATCGGTATGCAATCAAGTAAGCTCTTTGGCAACGTCGTTTTTTTTCGTTTTGTCTTCAACGCATTTTCTTTCATTTCCTTCGCTTTCTTGTCCTAAGAAGCATCTTCTGAACTAGACCCCTTCAAACCTTTCTCTTTCTAGGTTATTAAAAATAAATTTAAGTTTGAGCTAAATATACACGCATCAATTACATGTTGATGTCAAATTATATTCTGATTAGTATTAAATATCATCTTAAAAGTAAATGCCCATGTCATATAAATATTTTACTAGATAAAATAAAAAACTACAATTCCTATTCCTACAAGAAACCCAAATATTTAATTATAAAAATCATAAAAATTTAAACACTCAAATCGCTTTCCCCAAGAAAAAACATTATCAACATCTTTGACTATGCAATCAAGTCTTTCAAGTTTAGTAATGGTAATTTAATCTGAACCCATAGATATTAACGTGACTCAATTTGATCTAACTTGAATATATAAATATTTTGTAAATAATTAATTTATGAAAAAAATAATAAATAAGATGTGAATATTACCAAACTTGTCCAAAATTTACTCAAACCTAAGCTAACCTAAAATTGTTATAATAATAATAATAATAATAATAAGATGCTGACTTTTCCTACTTGGGTAGTTGCTTGATTGCATATCGATGATAGGAGCTCTGATACCTTAATAATTAAAACTAGTGGGACAAATGACTTAAAGAACTGTTTTTGATACTAAGTAATCGTTCACATTCTAATAGCCGAAAGCTGAACTTCTCAATCCATGAAGGGTTGCATATGCAGCAGAATTGACTCGGCTCTGATTCACAGCCCTTTCATCCGTAAAATCACTGTGATGATATTTTTTATTTGATTCTTTTACTTTTGATTTTTTTTTTCTTTGCTATTTTTCAAAGTTTTTATAGTTTTTTTATTTTATTTTTCAAATCAAATTTATGATTTTATTTTTGCAATAATAATAATATTTATTTCAATTTGGTCCTTTTTCTTTAAACTTCTTATTTGTTTCCTTTGCCTATTTCTCAAAGTTTTTATGGTTTTTAATTTTATCATTTAAATCAAGTTTATGGTTTTTGTTATTTCAACAACAACAACAATAATGATAATTATAATAACTGTAATAATAGTAGTAGTAATAACTATAGTGATACTAGCAATATTATTAATGGTGATGATAATGTTATTCTAGGTAGTAATAATAATAGTTTATCATGATAGTAATATGGTGATGGTGGAGATATTACTACTACTCTAAATAATAGTGCTAATAATTATAACAATAACAATAGTGCTAATAATTATAACAATGATAACGATAATAATGATGATAATTATAAGGATAAAAGTAATGGTAAGATTAGTAGTAGTTATAGTAATGATAATAATTATAACAACAACAATAATTGTCATAACCTGATTTTTAACTTTCTATTTTTAATAGTTTGAATCATTTTTGGTATTTTCAATATCTTCTCAAAAGGGTTTTATTTTTGTAGCATGTTAACTTTTAATATGCCCATTTCAAAATTTTTGATTAGTTTTACCGTTGACATTCATGTTATCTTTTTTAAAATAATAATAAAAAGAAAATTTAGAAAACATGTCCTCCCGATAAGTTGCATTACCCTGCAATTACACCATTACCTTACCTGCAACACGTACAGACTACTAAGATTTCCTCCCATCATAACAATCATCAATTGCACTTCTTCTCATTTACCGACAATGACGACAACAACAACAACAATTGCACTCATTCTTATTCTCTGGCGACATCAGGAGTAGTTGCATTCTTTCATCTTCCCGTTACAACAGACTTCATCTCCCTCTAACAAGCGACACCGGCCAACAACATCCTTTTCAAGACCGACCTGACCTCCTTTACATACTTCTTCTCTCAGAAGCAATTACTGGTCACTTGCAGTGTACACTAGGCAGGTGACTAGGTTGGACGTGGTGTCTAGTCCCTAAAATTATTGGGCCATTTAGGCTCATTTGGTTGGGCAAGCCTAACCCGGTAAATATATAAATAGAAAAAACAATAAAAGTCTGTATTTCAAAACCCGGTAAATATATAAATAGAAAAAACAATAAAAGTCTGTATTTCAAAAAATGTTTTGTTTAGATGCATACGACCGAATCTTAAGAAAATCTGACTATGTTTTTCACGTAAAATAAAAACATTGCTAAAATTATTTATATATTTTAAAAATCAACAAAAAATATTTATCATTAATTTTCAAACTTAATATAAAAACAAATACAAAAAGGTCAAGAAAAGAAATTAAAAATCAAAAGAATAAAGATTGATTAGAAAAATAAAATAAATTATACAAATTGGAATTAAAATATAAAATAAAAACAAATATTTAAAAATAATAATAATAACAAAATATAAACTGAAAAAAAAGGGAGCAAAACTTGAACTATATATAACTATAAAAGATAACTTAGAAATCTTGAATTGTCAACGTATTTTTTAAGGGGAGAGAGAGAAGAGGGAGAAAGAAAACCTCGCCCAAAACAATTTATTACTCCATCACTATTAGGCATTGCACCACTAAGAAAAATACATGACTATGAATATAGCAACACGATTGAAAATAATTTTTGATTACCAAAAAACACTGTACACACTACTAGAAATTCATGAATGCCTCACACGTACTAACCACTTTTATAGTTTAACAATATTCTATGTTTATTAAAACATCAAATTGTCCTCAACCCACATTTTAAAAACAAAAAAGTTAAATTGAAAAGGAAAAAGGCCCTATATGCAAATTTTGAAATAAAAAAATTGAAGGACAATTAAATTATTTTGTTGTAAAAAAAAAAAAAGGAAAGACAATTGTAGTGATAGTGTTATGTGAGTATGTTAGAAATCATTGTTACTTAGTTTATTTTTAATTTAATTTAATTTAGACTTGTAGAGTATTTGCAATCATGTTTCTCGTTCGAGAAGGATGAAGGATAATTCTTTATCAGATTTGGTACCTGTTCTATGCTAACCAATCTTGTGGCCATGCGTGGAGGCAAGAAATATTCCAAAATGGCAAATCTTTACTCACATCATTGATTTTTTTGATTTCAGTCAATGTAAATTACATAACATCCTCACATAACTGATGAAACGCCCAAAAGATGATCGCTTGAAGTTATTTACTCACATCACTGATTTTTTATTTCAGAATTACTGATTTTTTTTTCTCATAAACTGATGATTGAAATTGACTCAAAGTCATTGTAGTCTACACAGGTACAGTAACAACATGCCACTAATATGGTTACAGAATAAACTGTCATAAACAACATCGAGCGCTGGTGACTTCAGCAACAATCTGGCACTCAATCCAGATGGACACTATTATGGAAATATTCCCACCGATTCCATTTTTATACAAACGCGCAGAGAGATCTAGATGAGAGAGAGAGCGAGAGAAAGCGATGAGAGAGAGAGAGAGAGATGAGAGAGAGAGAGAGAGAGAGATGAGATGAGAGAGAGCGAGCGAGAGAGATGAGATGAGAGAGAGAGAGAGAGAGAGCGAGAGAGAGAGAGAGAGAGAGATGAGAGAGAGAGATGAGAGAGAGAGATGAGATGAGAGAGAGAGATGAGAGAGAGAGAGAGAGAGAGAGAGAGAGAGAGAGAGAGAGAGATGAGAGAGAGAGAGAGAGAGAGAGAGAAAGAGTGGCATCTCTTTATTCATTGCATGAAACGGACAGACGATGATCGAGTTGGAAGTCATTTTACACGTGCCGGAGTTCTTCACTGGCCATCATCTTTAAGTATCCTGTTCCGAATCACTGTCCTCGCTTTGTTTATGTCGTCATTACACTTAACGGCATGGGCAGCTAAGCCTTTAGTGATTTCCATGAACACCACCATCTTCTTTTTTATCTCTTCTATCACACCTTCCACATCAACTTCTTTTCTGATAGCACAGTCGGCATTCTTCAACAGTGACCCGATTACAACTTGTAATTTGTTGACAAGCACCCGTATACTTTCCATGTCCATGATTGTAAGAGAAGTTCCAACCTCAATTGACCTCACTAACCCCTTCTCTTCCTTCAATGCTTTCTCATAACGGTTCCAAAGCGAGTTGCACCATTTTCCTACAGAACCAATTGGCACGGTCATTGCTCCTGCTAAGGCTGTTACAACAGGGGGTGCAGCAACGGCAGCTGCTACCACTGAGATAATCAACACAGAGACAAAAGTAGATACAAACAACACATTTGACACCCTCCTCCATGTCTTCATGGATTTCAATTTCTTATCAAGCTGCTTCTTTCGAGATTTCAATTTGTCCAACATGGATACCTGTTCCTCATACACTGATTCAAACAGAACAAGGTACTGGGGTGTAAATGGGTCCCCCGCTGCCTCGAACCTCTGTAATCCTTCCAATGTCTTCACAAACCTGTTCTCAACTTCCCCATCTTTCATTTTTACTTCTTCCTCAAACTGCTCGATTGCTGACTGTATAATCAACAGGCTATTTTGAGCACCTTTAAGAGAACTTTCTAGAGCCGTACAAAACTCCATGGTTTTGACATTATTCTTAAAGTATTCCTCAACCACAGCAAACAACTCTTGATTATCCCATATATCTTCCTTGCATTCAAGTATGACTTTAGAAACATCTTGGTTCATTTCAAGAAGAAATTTTGTGACCTCTTTAAATGAGCCTAAGGATCGAAGCTCCACACCAGCAGCAAGGTTATTTATCGCATTATTAGTCCTTTCATGGAGAGTAGCATCAAAGGATTGCAATTCTGGATCTTGCTTACAGGCTTCCTCATATGAGCTGAAATCTGCTGTGAGTTGGGAACTGGTGTTAGCTTGGAGAAGTGGCGACGGGGTACTGTTAGCAAGTTGAAATACAATATCTCATGTATATGGAAGTAGATAATTTGTAAATATTATCTTTCTATATTAGTCTTTATCTTTCCCTACAATGTAGCTATATTCCTGACTTGTAGGAATATCTTGATGTACAAATACTGGACTCAATTTCTGTAATACTCATTCAATCAATATACACTCTTATTCCATCTTTTCATGGTATCAGAGCAAAATCAAAGATCCTAAATTTACTTTGATTCATCGTTACTCTTCACTGCATTCAAATCATCAAGAGTGCATAGTCTTCTTTCCCAGTCAACATGTCCACAGAAGAGAATCCTCTAGCAATCAACACAGGCATGGAAAATCAAGCAGCCGTTCATGCTGCTACTGCAGATCTCTCAAAGTCAAATATTTCAAATCCTTATTTCACCCATCATTCTGATCACCCAGGCCTAATCTTGGTCTCCAAACCCCTCAACGGAGATAATTACTCAACCTGGAAGAGGGCTATGACTTTAGCCTTAAATTCCAAAAACAAATTGGGTTTTGTCAACAACTCAATCAAAATTCCTTCAGAAGAAACTGATCCCGAAGGATATGCAACATGGTCTCGGTGTAACGACATGGTGCATTCATGGATTATCAATGCACTCAGTCCAGACATCTCCAACAGCGTAATCTACTACCCCACTGCTCATGAGGTTTGGGAAGACCTCAATGAGCGATTCTCCCAAAGCAATGCACCTCGTATTTTTGAAATACAAAGAGATATTGCTTATCTCAGACAAGAACAGCTCTCGGTTTCCTCTTATTACACCAAATTAAAGGGTCTGTGGGATGAACTGGCATCCTATGATAACACAGCCCATGGGGCACAGCAAGACCAACAGAAACTAATGCAATTCTTGATGGGATTGAACGAAACTTACAGTGCAATTCGTGGACAGATTCTGTTGATGCATCCCCTTCCCTCAATCCGACAAGCTTATGCCTCTGTTTCTCAGGAGGAGAAACAACGCTTGTTGAGCTCAACCCACGCTGCAATTGATTCCAGCAGCAGCGCCGCCATGGCTGTTCGCAGCAGGCCTCACCCATCCAGGAACGACCGATTCAACCGATCATACGGTACTCAGGACACACGGTTTCAGGAGAGAGAGAGACAGCCCGAAAATTTTAGGCAAGACAGAGAGAGGCCCCAAAATGGTGACAGACGACGCGTCGGTGCAGGTAGAGGCCGCCCCCTTTGTTCACATTGTGGTGAATTGGGCCATTGGGTCCAGACGTGCTTTGAGCTGCACGGGTACCCAATGGGCCATCCAAAGGCCAAGCCTCATTCGGGACAGAGGGCCTACAATAATCGGGCCAGGCCCACAGTGAATAATGTGGCTGAAAGTTCTTCTTCCAAGGCAGATGGCAGTCAATTTCTTGGAATTTCGGAGGAGCAACTGAAACAACTTTTATCACTTGTCAGTAAGAATGATGATTCTGTTTCTCAAGCTAATGCTGTGACCAAGCCAGGTTTGTCTAAAATCACTTCCCGCAATTGGATCATTGATAGCGGGGCGACAGACCATATTACTTCGTCACTTAAAAAAATTTTCAGTAAAAATAAAAGTTGTTCGTTGCCATCAGTAATGTTGCCTAGTGGAGATAAAGTTGATATTGTTGCGAAAGGATCAGTGCCTCTGAATTCCGTATTTTATCTGCATAATGTGTTATGTGTTCCAACTTTCAAAGTTGATCTGATATCAGTTAGTCGTCTGACGAGAGCCTTGAGTTGCTCGATAACATTTTTCCCTTACTGGTGTATTTTGCAGGATCTGGCTACGAGGAGGATGATTGGTTTGGGTAAACAACGAGACGGCCTGTATTATCTATCGGCACTTGTGACGAATAATCCCGTAAATCCCACCATCCAAACCACAAAACAGCCGACATGCAACCTTACCATCTCATCCACCGATCTCTGGCATCATCGATTAGGCCATGCATCTTCTCCTTGTTTAAGTTTTATTGCTAAGAATTTTTTAAATTTTTCCATTCGGTCAAATAATGCTTGCCATATCTGTCCTTTGGCCAAGCAGAGTCGTTTACCTTTCAGTACAAGTTCAATTTCTTCAATAAAACCTTTTGAAATCATTCATTGTGATATTTGGGGTCGTTATCGACACCCTTCTCTTACTGGTGCTCATTATTTTCTTACCATTGTGGATGATTTTTCTCGATTCACTTGGATATTTTTAATGCGACATAAAAATGAAGCACAAACTCTTTTAAAACAATTCTTCACTTTTGTTCAAAATCAATTCGAGTCTCACATAAAAATATTTCGAAGTGACAACGGTGGAGAATTTACCTCATTACGTCCCTTTCTTTCAAGATAATGGGGGTTGTTTTTTCAACATTCTTGCGTTTACACGCCTCAACAAAATGGGGTTGTGGAACGTAAACATCGCCACATTTTACAGGTGGCTCGTGCTTTAAAATTTCAAGCCAATCTCCCTACCCTTTTTTGGGGAGAATGTGCACTTACTGCTGTCCACATCATCAATCGGTTACCATCCCCAGTTCTTTCTTTCAAAACTCCTTTTGAACTTCTCTACTCTAAAATTCCTTCTTATTCTCATCTCCGTGTTTTTGGCTGTCTCACATATGCTACCAATGTCCATATTTCGCACAAATTTGACCAACGTTCAATTCCATCAATTTTTATTGGTTACCCTGTTGGACAAAAAGCATACAAATTATTTGATTTAAATACAAAAAATTTTTTTACTAGTCGAGATGTCAGATTTCACGAAAATTCCTTCCCTTATGGTCTAACCAAGCCCACACATGACCACGGCCCAATCACTTTTCCACCACTTGACACCGGCCCAACATCCACCTCCCCACCAGCACACGGCCCACTACCCATTGTAGCCCGTGACATACCATGGCCCGACACCCACAGCCCATCCCCAAACATTACCCCACTACACAGCTCCACTTCACCAAATTCCACAAATCCTTCTTCTTCTACCTCGGCCTCATCACCAGATTCCACACTTCCAAATCAACCCATTTCAACCACACCTGCACCTTCGTCACTTTCACCTCCACTCCCTGTCCCAAACCCCACTTCACAGCCAACACCACCTCCTGACCCAATTCCCCTTCGCCGTTCCACTCGTCCAACAAGTCTGCCGATCACCCTCAAAGACTTCGTCCCGCAACAACGTTTACTCAAATCAACCGTTCTCCTTGCTGCCTGGTCCAACGAAAGGTACTCGTCATCCCATCTCTAATCACATTTCATATCACAGATATAAGCCACACTACAAATCGTTTGTTGCTCAGCTTAGCCTACTGACCGAACCCAAGTCATACTCAGAAGCAATTCTTCATCCTGAGTGGCAGGCCGCAATGGACTCTGAATTGCATGCTCTTCAAGAAAACGGCACCTGGACACTTACCTCTCTTCCACCTGGTAAAGTTCCAATTGGATGCCGATGGGTGTACAAACTGAAATTACGTTCCGATGGGTCGGTTGAGAGGCACAAAGCCCGGTTGGTCGCAAAGGGGTTTACTCAGCTAGAGGGTATCGATTACCAAGATACATTTTCACCGACTGCCAAGATAATTTCAGTGAGATGTTTGCTTGCTTTGGCTGCAGCTCGGGGGTGGAATTTGCACCAAATGGATGTCAACAACGCCTTCCTTCACGGCGATTTGGCAGAGGAAATCTATATGTCCCCGCCACCTGGACTACAGCGACAGGGGGAGAGCAATCTGGTATGTCATTTGCATAAGTCGCTGTATGGTTTAAAACAGGCTTCTCGCCAATGGTTTGATAAATTTTCAGAAGCTATGTGTTCTGCCGGTTTTGTTCAATCTCGGGCCGATTACTCTCTGTTCACCAAAACACAAGGCAAGCACTTTACTGCTCTTTTAATTTATGTCGATGACATTCTAATTACTGGAAACCATCATGCTAGTATTGTTGCCACTAAGCAGTTCTTGCATAGTCAGTTTAAAATCAAAGACCTTGGAAACTTGAGATATTTCCTAGGTATTGAAATTTCTGCTTCTGAAAGAGGGATATTTATTTCTCAACGAAAATATGCCCTAGAGATTATTGAGGACATGGGTCTGTTAGGAGTAGCTCCGATTAACACCCCCATGGAAAGAGGTCTGAAATTGGCTGATAAGGGTGATCTGTTGAAAGAACCATGCAAGTATAGAAGATTGGTTGGTAGATTAATCTATTTGACAGTGTCAAGGCCGGATATTACTTATGCAGTGCATGTTTTAAGTCGGTTTATGCATCAGCCCCGAAAGTCTCATATGGAGGCTGCTCTTCGGGTTGTCCGATATTTGAAAAGTGCACCGGGGCAAGGTTTATTTTTCTCTTCTAAGAGTGACTTCAGGTTGAGGGCTTATTGTGATTCAGATTGGGCAGGATGTCCACTCACCAGGAGATCAACCACAGGTTATTGTGTTTTCATTGGACCGTCATTGATATCCTGGAGATCGAAACGACAAAAGACTGTTTCCCTCTCATCTGCCGAGGCAGAATATCGGGCAATGGCAGGCGCTTGTTGTGAGTTGACATGGTTGCGTTGTTTGTTAAAAGATTTGGGATTGGTACATCATGAATCGGCCTTACTGTTTTGCGACAACAAGGCTGCCCTACATATTGCGGCTAACCCAATTTTCCATGAGCGGACTAGGCACATTGAGATGGACTGCCATTATATCAGAGACAAAATTCGAGATGGTTCAGTGATTACGAGACATGTGAGTTCTACACATCAGCTAGCCGACATCTTGACCAAGCCTTTGGGCAAAGAGGATTTCATCCCCATGATCCGCAAGTTGGGAGTCAAAGACATTCACTCTCCAACTTGAGGGGGAGTGTTAGCAAGTTGAAATACAATATCTCATGTATATGGAAGTAGATAATTTGTAAATATTATCTTTCTATATTAGTCTTTATCTTTCCCTACAATGTAGCTATATTCCTGACTTGTAGGAATATCTTGATGTACAAATACTGGACTCAATTTCTGTAATACTCATTCAATCAATATACACTCTTATTCCATCTTTTCAGGTACCACTTCCTCCCGTTTTGCTACATTGCCCTTCCATGATATCCAAATTATAGCTGAAAATATTTTAACAAACCCAATGTGACCAAGAGATTTGATCTGTCTCACTTCAAATGCAAGCTTAAAAAGTATCAAATTTAAGCAAAACTCCAGTAAGGATGTGATGTGTTTTCCTTCCAATGCAATCAAATTGCAAAACTATCAAATTTAAGCAAACCCGGTTATCAAGTCGACTTAAACAACATAGTCCGATTTAGGAATGTTTCAAAACCGCCCAATTTTGAAATTAAACTAGATTATTGAACAAGAAAACAATCAGATGACCAGATTTCTTTTATAAACTGCAAAACCCGGAATCAAATTCTTCACTTGATGACAAGAATTAGATAAACAACGAAATCAAACCGAAGCCCTAGAGCCAAGCCAAAAATATATATAAAAAAAGGGTATTGAATAGCTAGCTTACAGTATGTTCCTCTGTACCCGACGAGCTTCGAGCAATGAAAAAAAAATCAGAGATGATGTGCTCCCAAAAGAGATTATGCTTGTTTGAATGTAAGAATCAAAGCAATAATATGTGACAAGAAAATTAATTCCGAGAAGGAGTCCTGTTATGTAACCAATTATAAATAAAGCTCTCGAAAGAAAAGAAGGGTTTGAAAGGGTCTAGTTCAGAAGTTGCTTCTTCGGACAAGAAAGCGAAGGAAATTTAAGAAAATGCTTGGAAAACAAAAATGCAAAAACGACGTTGTCAAAGAGAGCAGACGTCATTTAAAATCGCGTCCCCCCCCAGGACATGCAGAGACTTTGTCTTCTCATTGAAACCAACAACGGCTCGACCACCGGAAGCAGAATCGTAGCCGCTCTCTGCTCTGACTTTTCCTACCTGGGTAGTTGCTTGATTGCATATCAATGATAGGAGCTCTGATGCCTTATTGATTAAACCTAGTGGGACAAATGACTATAAACAATTGTTTCTGAAACTAGGTAAGCGTTGATATTCTATTAGCTGAAAGCTGACTGCTGACCTTCCTCGTATGATCTATGAAGGGTTGCATATGCAGCAGAACTGACTCGGCTCTGATTCACAATTAACCTGCTAGAAAAGCTAAAACATGCAGTGGAATTATTATTATAGATTTGTAGAATTATTATAGATTTGTATTTGTTCACTGTGATTTTATTATTATTTTTTGAAATTGGCTAAATACGGATATAGCTCTTAATAAGACAAAATTGATGACTTGGGAACAAGGACAAACCGGTAATTGGCCATTTTTATTATTATTTCTATTGGTTTACTGTCGGTGCGTGCGAAGCACGCGACCGACAGTATTCCACCTCACGCCCACACGTGAGGGGTCATATGGTGAACAGAGATGGGCTACCAGCATCCCCTTAGATGTGCCTCCGCATGGTCTTCCTCCCGGTGGGGCGCGTTTCAGCAACAGGTGGCCGTGAACGCGGCGGTAGCTGGTGAAAGCTGCTGGACCTGTTTCTCTCTCTCCTGCACGTAAAAGTGCAGGAGAGACCCTCGGTTTTGTATCTTTTTCACTTCGGTCCCTGCACTTTTAATTTTGTGTATGGTCCTGATTTCTGTTATATAAGTTTTGATTTAGTTCGATTGAAATTAATTCAATGTTAAAGTTTCACTTCGGTCCTCCTTTTTTTAATTTCCAGATTGGGTTTAAATTGATTAATATATTCAGTACATAAGTTTCAATTTTGTCAATTTTATCCTTTGATTGAAATTGATAATATATTTGATTTAATTTCGGCCCTTATACTTTTGATTTTTGATTTTAATCACTTTATTTTTTTATATTTCTTGAATAATCCCTACTTTTATCCATGTATATATAAGTGTGCTCTTGGCTATGATTTCTAATTTTTGTTATTTTCTTATTTGTTGAGGTGATATTTTTTATAAGAAAAAATAGCTCTTAAATTTTTTATTTTGTATCTATGATCATTTGAAAACTGATATTTCTGTTTTTTTTCCCTCCCTTTTTTCTTTCTTTTAGTTTTTTATTGGTTTTTTTTTTATTATTTCCAACTCAAATGAATTTTTTTACCTCATAATTTTTATTTGATTTTTTTGTTTGATCTTTTGTTAAAGTTATTAGGATTTTTTTATCTTTCATTTTTTTTCATTATTAACACAATAATAATAATAATAATAATAATAATAATAATAATAATAATAATAATAATAATAATAATAATAATTTCAGTTATTTTTCTTGTTTGCTCTTTTGTTAATGTCTTTCAGTTTTTTTCTCTTGGGATAATTTGATATTTTTTATTGTTTTGACAGTAATAGCAATGATAATTTTCAGATGTTA
The DNA here is from genome assembly GCA_029204005.1 of Salix udensis. Classification (NCBI taxonomy): domain Eukaryota; kingdom Viridiplantae; phylum Streptophyta; class Magnoliopsida; order Malpighiales; family Salicaceae; genus Salix; species Salix udensis. The sequence goes on from CM055025.1 coordinate 9,864,797, forward strand.
AGACTTCGATGTTGTTGTTTTTATAATAGGATGTGGTGAACTATTTTATTATATTAAATTTTGCATATATAGATATTATATTTGAATTTTGTACCCATTGTTGTTAAAATCGTGAGTTGACTCGCAAAATCGTACAATTTTACGAGTCAACTCAACAACCCTTGTCAACTCGGATAGAAAAATCATTTTTGGTCAAACTCGGTCAAAATCGGTCAAACTCGTAAAATCGGACCGGATCGGTCCGATTTTACGATTTTACTGAATTTTTGTGCAACCGGCCATTTTAAAGCAGCCCCGCCATTTTAAAAGCATACATCCCGGGCCCCCTTTATAGATAACTACGAGCGATGTGCCCGCGCGATACGTCGGGGCTTTTTTATCTATGTAAAAAATTGATTGTTTTTATATGTATTGTATTTTGTTATTTTAATATTGAATTAGTAAAATTATAATTGATAAAATCTGTATAATCGAAATGCAAAGTGGTTTGTGTATTTTTTAATTGCAGATAATGTAGGTAATTTTTTTTTTATGAGTTGCATTTTTCCCCCACTAATATTAGATCCGACACATTATAAATAAAAATATTGTAATTTGTAATCGAAACGGGAAGTGGTTCGTATATTTTTTTAAGTGTAGATAATCTAGGTAAATTTGTCAAAAGAAAAAAATTTGAGTTGATAAATTTGTCTACCTCTTGTTTTTTAAAGTTGTATTTTTTCCCCAGTAATATTAGATTTGAAATATTAAAAATGAAAATATTGGGAAAAAATTTAAAGAAATAAACTTAAGCAAAAGAGTATAAAATTTAAATTCAAAGACAATAATTTTTTTTTTATAAGATTTATTAAACATATTATTATATTAAATGTATTTAAGCATATTGATATTAATTTTTTTTCAAAAAAAATCTTACATCATTTTTTCTCTCTCTCTCTCTCTCTCTATATATATATATATATTTAGACAATAATATTTCATAAATATCAAAACATATAATTAGTCTCACATACTTTAATTCGTGATATATATATATATATATATATATATATATATATATATATATATATATATATATAATTAACTTGACATATTCTCAATAACATCTTTAATTTAAAGGACAAAATTGAAGTAAATCAAAACATTGGAATTAAATAATTTAACACAAAACCGGAAATTAAAAGATTCGGGACCGAAATGAAACTGAAATCCATAATTAACTTGCATAGAAGGATAAAATTGAAAGAAATTCAAGTTTGATACCAAAAATATTAAGGATTTATAATAAATTTGCAAGGAAGAATGAAATTGAAGTCAATGAAAACTTTGATACCAAATAATATTAAGGATTCCAGGCCAATCCGCAAAATTAAAAGATTGGGGACCTAATTGCAACTACAATATATAATCAATTTCAATTGAAGGACGAAATTGAAACAAATCAAAACCTATATAATAGAAATAAGGGCCAGAAAAACAAATTACAAAGATCAGGGACAGAAATGAAATTCGGCAAAAAACAGTTGCGCTGACGTCATCCTGATCTTCAAACGACCATTGACACGCCTACGGACGCTTTATAGGAACACGTGCCGCCCCGTATGGAAGGGAACAGTCCAAAAAAGCATTCTAGACGCCGGTTGGGCGTTTTTGGACGTCGGACTAAGCTGCACGCGCCGTCCGAAATACGCGTGGCCACGGAAATGGACGGCGCGTACGGAGACGCGCCAATAGTACTGTGCCGATATTTTTTTTGAAAAAAAGGCTAATTACCTTAATGCCCCTCACTGCAACGATTGTTTTTTTTTCCTTTTCGGGGCACAAATTGGTTATTCCATTGTTCAACTAATAATAAAAGAATAAAAAAACTGGTCGGCCGAGCCGGACCGGACCGGACCGGACCGAAAATGGTCAATTACCGCGGAGCCCCTGCAACCGGCGACGTTTTTTGTCGTTTTCGAAGGGTTTTTTCGTTAATACATTGTTCATAGGCCAAAAAAAAAAGATGGACGTGCACCCGCGAAGCGCCGGAGTAAATCGCCAATCAACAGTGACTATGAGTCACAATGAACAGTCTCCGAACTGTTCAAAAACTCCTAACGTTTTAGTGTTTTTGAGAATATATATATATATACTCTCTCTCTCTCTCTCTCTCTCTCTCTCTCTCATATATATATATATATATATATATATATATATATATATATATATATATAATCAATAATATTAATTTTAAAATTTATACTTCAAATTTTTGAAAAATATTTTTTTTATTTTTTACTTTAAATTAAAAAAATTGATGTTTTTAAATTATTTTCATGTCCTAAGTCAAAATAATTTGTTGAGATTGGAGCTAGTACTAGAAATAGTGGTGTTGGTACCGGTATTAGTACTGATAATCCTTTAAATAATAATGCTTTTGATGAATATAATAAAAATAATGAGAAAAATGACGGTCATGAGACTAATTTTAATTTATATAGCACAACAACAAAATATTTATTTTAAAATTGTTAGTTTTTACCGAATAAAATTCTATGGACATAATTGTTTTGTAATATATTTTTAAGTTATTTTGAATCATGTACCAACCTTAACTAATGAAGTTTTATGGGTATAATTATATTGTATTATATTATATTCGAAAATATTTTACTTACAATTTTTCTACCTCCACGATTTTAGTTGTGATTTTACGATTTTTGTACGGAAAAATTTAAATACGATTTTACGATCCGATTTTACAAAACCCCTTTTGTGTCGTGTCAAAATCGCGATTTTGACAACCATGTTTTATCATTTATTATTTTTATTTTTGTTTTCCAGTTAATAATTTTTATTTTTGTTTTATCATTTATTTTATTTTTTAATTTTTTCTTTGTTTTAATTTTTTTTATTGGATTTCTTTTATTATTTTCAGGTCAAATTAATTTTTTTAACCTCATAATTGTTTTTTTTATTACAATATAATTAAAAGAGAAGGGACTGAAATGAAACAATGATAAATTAGGGGGTTGACATGTAGTTTAGGGTAAAGGAGAGAGAAAAAGGGAAAAACAAGCTCAACTGCCCACCGTCACGTCTCCGACAACCTTGTGAGGCCACGCACTACACCATGAGGAAGAGAACATGGTGGCGCCTCAGGTGAGACACCGGATGGTCATTTTCCACCACTAGACAACGAAACAAGCGCCGCCTAAAACGACGCGTGAGTCCAAATATTGTCGATCGCGTGTGTCACACGCACCCACAGTATTCAAAGGAAAATTAAAAAAATTCTAAATCACCATAACACCCCTGCAGCCAACTCTTCAATTTTGGCTTATTGGGGGGCAGATTAGTATTTAGCTATTTTCAAAAAATATGAAATTCTCATGGCACCCCCGGGCAAGTGTTTTTTTTTTCTTTTTTGAGGGATAAAATGGTTATTTTACTGTGCAAGAAAATAAAAAAATTAGTAAACTAGTGACTCAACTGAGCCCAACAGAATCGACTGAGCAACACTATTGTAATCTACAATGATTTTACTCACAAGCTACAGTAACTAAACCTTGATCTCTTTTAGTATATCGTATAGTTAGCTTATTATATAAATACTAAAAAGAATATTGGAATTCTATATATATATATATATATATATATATATATACTTTATGTTCAAATAAGAAATATTTTTTATTTAAAAACTTAAATTTGAATGAAAACATAGTATATTTTCAGTAAAGAAAACTTTTTTAATAACCTTTTAAATTTTATTATTTACAGTATATATATATATATATATATATATATATATATATATATATATATAACATGGATTCACAAAGATTATTTTGTAACTTGCAAGATATATATATCTATATATATCTATATATATATATATATATATATATATATATATATATAACATGGATTCACAAAGATTATTTTGTAACTTGCAAGATATTAAAACCTCAAATATTTCTTTTATTTTTTTGAGATCCCTTGACTAGATTAATTTTAAACCGGTCTTGATAAATATGGTAAAAGAGTGAAGATTGTCTGGGTAAAAGTGAATAAAGATAGGTGAGCAAGACAAATATTGCTGCTACTGTTATGCGAGTGGCTTAGTTAATTGACTCGACAAGTGGTCTTTTTATAGACATGTGTGTATGTTGACTGTAACAACGGTGAGCATTTTGTATCAAATTAAATATAAAAGAACAAGAAAGATAAAGGTGTGGGATTCAGAAAGTTTAAAAAATAAAAAATAAAAAAACCATTTTAAAAATAGTTAGATAACAAAAGGAGTTTTTTTAAAGTCAAAAAACAAAAAGAGACCATTAAATATTAAAACCTAAAATCATTTTAGCCACTAATAAAAGCTATGTTTCAAGCCTAAAATTGATTTGCCATTAATCTCTAATTTGCATTAAGGCATAAGCTATATTTCACTATTATAGCATCACGAGCGACAAAAACAATTTCATCACCAAAAATCATCGCACATGTCACTAGAGATTCATGAATGCCTTACACGTGCTAGCCACTTTGGCAATTTAATAATAATTTATTAACAATTAAATTGTCCTTGACCCACTTGATAAAAACAAAAAAGTTAAATTGAAAAGACAAACCCTACATGCACATTTTGAAAAAAATAATTTGAAGGAAAATTAAATTATTTTAATGTGAAAAAAAGGAAAGACAATTATAGAAAACAGTGTTAACTGCTATGTGAGTATATCTAGAAATCATTGTTACTTCTTAGGTTTATGTTTAATTTAATTTAATTTGGACTTGTAAAGTATTTGCAATGATTTTGTCGTTCCAAAATGGCAAATCTTTATTCACATCATTGTAAATGAAACACCTTCTATAGAGAGGGTTTTTCAATCTGGTTTCGATCACCTGTGCTAACTCTTATCAGAATTATTATCCAATGTAGTTGTGGTTATTGACTTCAAGAGCATAGCATGCTTGGAATGCACAATTATTGATTTTTATTTTCTCGTAAATTGATGGTTGAAATTGACTCAAAGTCACTGTAGGCTATACAAGTATTATGCTGCTATCAAAGTCAATATAATGTGTACAACCATGGTTGAAATTGACTCAAAGTCACTGCTTGATTGCTAAGCTGTATAAATACTACTTTTAGTATTTATATAATAAAGTTAATATAATCTAATAACGAGCAACTAAAGAATAATAAACTAGTGCGTGAGTAAGAAAATATCCTTCAAATGACTTGGCGCGCGAAACAAGGTTTTCCATTAAAAAAACAAAAAAAAAGTATTTTTTTTTTTAAATATAGGTTACTCTAGTTTTAGATTTTGACTCAATCCGCCAGGGCCGTCCCGGATTCTGAATCTTCTTAACTCCTTGCGTCTGCTCTCTTTGACAACGTTGTTTTTTTTTTTATTATTATTTCTGTTTGCCACGCATTTTCTTTCATTTCCTTTGCTTTCTTGTCCGAAGAAGCAACTTCTGAAGTAGACCCCTTCAAACCCTTCTCTTTCTAGCGCTTTATTTTAATTGTTTAGATAACCGCTCTCTTTCTCGGAATTCATTTTCATGTCACACAAACAATTAATTTGATTCTGCTTCCGGTGGTCGAGCCGTCGTTGGTTAATGAGAAAACAAAGTCTCCGCATGTCCTGCAATTTTAAATCTAATGTTTAATCTGTTTTTCTTTTCAAATAGAAATTTGATGTTTTTATTTCACGCATTAAAGTGTCTAAGTAGATGTGTATTAGTAAATTAATTAATTGTTACGTTAACAAATAAATAGATTAAAACTTCTCTCCACAAAATGTCGAACGATGAAATAAAATAAAATAAAACCATAAAAAATGGTCATCCCATGTTAATTTTCCAAACTCATAACCTGGATTACTAGATTGGAAACATCATATATTGAAAAACCATGACACCTAATTTCAATCAACCAAATGTTAAAGGATAAAACTAGTGGGAAAATTATGCAAAAGGATCCAAAATCACAAAAAACAACTAAAGAATTAAGGAACAAAATTGAATAAATAAATAAATAAATTAGAGGACAACTATGAGTTTTTGATTGAAAGGCCAGATTGAAAAGAAAAATCTTTAACAAAAGGATAAAATAACAACAAACAATTCATAACCAAATTAGAAAAATAACATATCATATGGATGAAATAAAAAAATATATACAAAAAGGTCAAGAAAATAAATTAAAAATCAAAAGAATAAAGATTGGTTTGAAAAATAAAATAAATTACACAAATTGGAATAAAAATATAAAATAAAAACAAATACTTTTTTTAAAAAAAACTGATAACAAAATTCAAAATAAAATAATAGGAACAAAAGCTGAACTATATATAACTAAAAAAGATAACTTAGAAATCTTGAATTGTCAACGCATTTTTTAAGGAGAGAGAGAGAGAGAGAGAGAAGAGGGAGAAAGAAAGCCCCGCCCACAATAATTTATTACCCCATCACTATTAGGCATTGCACCACTAAAAAAATTACATAACTATGAATATAGCAACATGATCTTTTTAATCACCAAAAACACCGTGCACGCCACTAGAAATTGATGAATGACTTACACGTGCTAGCTATTTTTATAGTTTATTAATATTCTATGTTTATTAAAACATCAAATTGTCCTCTGCCCATTTTATAAAAACAAAAAAGTTAAATTGAAAAGAAAAAAGCCTCTATATACAAATTTTGAAATAAAAAAGTTTGAAGGACAATTAATTTAATTTAATGTGAAAAAAAAGGAAAGACAATTGTAGTGAATAGCGTTATGTGAGTATGCTAGAAATCACTGTTACTTAGTTTATTTTTAATCTAATTTAATTTGGACTTGTATAGTATTTGCAATAATGTTTCTCGTTCGAGAAGGATTTCATTAGACTTGCTTTTTGTTCTCTGCTAACCAATATTGTGGCCATGCTTGGAGGCAAGAAAAGTTCCAAAATGGCAAATCCTTACTCCTATCATTGATTTTTTATTTCAGTTAGTGTAAATGATATAACATACTCACATAAAACTATTCATAGAAGAGGTTTGTCAAGCCGATTCCAGTCACCTGTGCTATTCTTATTAGAATTATTATCCAATTTAGTTGCAGTTTTTGACTTCTAGAACATAATATGCTTGAAAATGAATGATTATTAAATATTTTCTCTTGAACTGATGATTGAAATTGACTCAAAGCCATTGTAGTCTACACAAGTATGGCAACAACATAAACATAAACTGTCACAAACTACATCTAGTGTTGTTGACTTTAATACAATTTATATTCAACATGCCACAAATAGGGTAACAACATACACATTAACTTTCACAAACAATGGTCTCTACGGCATAAAGTAACCAACATCTAGTGCTGGTGACTTCAGCAATAATCTGGCACTCAATCCAGATGGACACTATTATGGAAAAATCCCCACAGATTCCATTTTTATACATAAAGTATGCTTTTAATACAATTTTATACATAAGCCTTCTGGAAAATACAGTTTTCTAGGTAGAATATAAATCAAACTGGAGGAGTTGGCATCTCTTTACTCAGTGAATGAAACGCACAAAGGATGATCGATGGAAGTCCTTCTTACATGTACCGGAGTTCTTCACTGGTTATGAGCATCTTTAAGTATCCTGTTCAGAATCACTCTCCTTGTTGCGATTATGTCGACATGAAACTTGCCAGCATGGTCAGCTAAATCTGTTGGCGTGAGCTGTCATGGAAAGATTCTAGGAATCCCCTGTTTTAAAGGGTCAAATATTATTGCATGATTATTGCCTGTAATAGAGAGATCTTTGTGTATTAATAGACTAGCAACCATTGTAAACTACACACAGAAAATAAGAAATATACTTTCAAAAGTTGTCATGGTATCAGAGCCAGGCCGGTTCTGGGATTGCTTTTTTCTTTATTAATTCTTTCATATTTTTCATATTTCTCCACCAGTCTTCATGGAGATCACCGGAGACACAGAAAACTCTAGTGATCTGCCACCCAGCTCTTTCATCAATGATTTAACTATCAAGATGGCTGATGTTCTGACCAAAACTTCAGCCCAGACGAATGAATCTTCCGCTGTTCACATTGGAATCAAACTAAATCACAACAACTATGGACTATGGTCTCAGGTTATTGAGATGTATATCGTTGGCAAAGATAAGTTAGGATACATCAATGGTGAGTTTCCTCAGCCCCCTCAAACAGATCCCTCTTTCAGAAAATGGCGCACAAACAATGCGATTGTCAAAGGATGGATAATAAATTCCATGGATCCCTCTCTTATTGGAAATTTCATTCGATTTCCAACGACAATATCAGTGTGGGAAGCTATTGCCACAACCTTTTTTTATGGCAGTGATACCTCTCAAGTTTATGCTCTCCGTAGATGCGTAACTCGCCTAAAACTGGCTGGTGGTTCCCTAGAAAAATACTACAATGATCTTCAAGGTCTTTGGCGTGAAATAGATTTTCATCGCCCAAACCCAATGGAATGCAGTGCTGATATACAAAAATACAATGCACTTGTTCAGGAAGAGCGGGTCTATGTATTTTTAGATGGTCTTGATGACCAACTGGATGCAATACGAGGTGATATCTTGTAGATAAAACCATTTCCCACAGTCTAACAAGCCTATGCTCATGTTCGTAGGGAAGCTGTTCTCCAAGCTGTCATGAACAAAGAAAGGACCAGAGATACTCCAGGAGTGGTGCTAGCCTCAAAAGCCTTTAAACCAGGACACTTTAAGACACTCTCACTCGGGAACGGGAAATTTGCTAGAACAGGTAAAGCACGAATCTCCTCTGATGCAAACAGGTCTTCTGATGCAAACAGGTGCTCTCATTGTGGAAACCAGAAACACACTCGTGACAGCTGCTTTAAACTACATGGATATCCTGAATGATGGGCTGATTTTCAAGCAAAGAAAAAAAGGGATACTATCGGAGTAGATGGAACAATGGGAAAGGCTGTGGTTGCTGAAGCCACACCCCATCTGTCACTCATCCCTCCTGGAACTCCTCACGGAACAGGGTCTGTCAATGACCAAGGTATTGTATTACTCAATTCTTCTCCAGATGCCAAGAACGACGACTGGATTCTTGACTCTGGAGCCACTGATCATATGACCTTTGATGCCACTGACTTTACGGAACATTCCCCACCAAAGCGAACCAGCATTGCTAATGCTAATGGAGTTGTATCCCCAGTTATAGGGGGTGGCACAGTCACACTATCTCCTGAATTACCTCTATATAACACTTTGCTTGTTCCTTCTCTCTCGCATAAACTACTATCAATCAGTCCAGTTACAACTGATTTGAATTGTGTTGTACTCATTTACTCCACTTTTTGTTTACTTTAGGATATTCTCACCAAGAAGATCATTGGGCGTGGTACTAAGAGCGGGGGGGCTCTACTACATAGATGATTTCAGTATGGGCAGAGCAAATCATATGCATCACCCGGTAGGAAGCAACGGTCACCAAATTTGGCTTTGGCATCAACGGTTGGGGCATCCATTATTTGGCTATATGAAACGTTTGTTCCCGGGGTTATTTTTAAACATATCAGATTCTGAACTTAAATGTGATACTTGCATTTTAGCTAAGAGTCACCGAGTACACTGTCCTTTGAGTATGAATAAAAGTGATGTTCCCTTCGCTTTAATTCACTCAGATATGTGTGGGGTCCTTCTCCATCCTCTACGATTACTAGCATTCGGTGGTTTGTAATCTTTGTAGATGACTGCACTCGCATGACATGGTTGTACCTACTGAAACATAAACATGAAGTCCTAAATGTGTTTCAATCTTTCCACGTTATGGTGCGCACTCAATTCTCAGCTAAGATCCAGATCCTCCGTTCGGATAATGGCGGAGAATACATTCCTCATCAGTTTAAAGAGTATTGTCAACAACATGGAATCATGCATGAAACCTCATGCCCTCGAACTCCCCAACAAAATGGAGTGGTTGAACGAAAAAATCGACATATTTTGGAAACTACTTGGGTGCTATTACTCAGCGCGAACATGCCCAGAAGATTTTGGTTGGATGTCGTTGCCACAGCAGTACACCTTCTTAACAGAATGCCTTCCAAAGTATTAAACTTTGAAGCCCCACTTCAGGTACTCGCAACGCATGTCTCATTACCTTCCGTGTTGATGACTTCACCAAAAGTCTTTGGGTGTGTCGGTTTTGTTCACCTCCATAAGAACCAACGCACTAAGCTAGATCCTTGAGCGGTCCGCTGCATTTTTATGTGATATGGTTCTCATCAAAAGGGATACAGGTACCATGACCCAGTTAGCAAACGCATTTATGTGACAATGGATGTTACATTCTTGGAATCCGAAACCTTTTTTTCCAAAGAATCCAATTCTTCCCGTCAGGGGGAGTACTCAGATGAAGTGCAGAATTGGTTACAATTTGGTTAGTTTAATGATGCCAATATAGATATTCCAACTACAGAAGATACAACTGATATGCCAACTACATCCCAGAAGATGTAATTGAAGCAGACACAACAGCTAATATGCCAACTACAGAGGATGCAATTGAAGCAAACACAAAAGCCCCTCTCCCTTTAGTACCCGACAATCCTTCTTTTGAGAATACCACTGAGGTAAGCATCCCTACTACAGACTCACATGATTTAAATACCACTGTTAGCTATACTTTACCTATCAGGTGTAACAGAGGCAAGCCACCCAATAGATATTCGCCAGAAATTGAAGACCGAAGATCAAAATATCCAATTGCAAACTTTGTATCTACAACAAGGCTTTCTGAACCCCTCAAAAACTTTGCACATGCACTGTCCTCATGTCATGTACCCACAAGTGTTCATGAAGCATTGGTCGATCCTAAATGGACTCAAGCCATCAAAGAAGAAATGGATGCTCTACTGAAAAATGAAACCTGGACTTCGGTAAAAATCAATAGGGTGCAGATGGGTATTTTCGATCAAGCACAAAGCAGACGGATCAATTGAGAGATACAAAGCACGACTAGTGGCAAAAGGCTATACGCAGACATACAGGGTGGATTATCAAGAGACATTCTCACCAGTAGCAAAATTGAACACAATGAGAGTATTGTTATCCCTAGCAGCTAATCTTGACTGGCCACTACACCAATTTGATGTGAAAAATACCTTCCTCCATGGCGATCTCGAAGAGCAAGTCTACATGGATATTCCACCAGGATACACAACAACCTCGGAATCCAAGGTGGTGTGCAAGTTACAACGAGCATTATATGGGTTGAAACAATCACCCCGAGCATGGTTTGGAAGGTTTAGCTTTCCAATGAAGAAATACGGGTTTCAGCAAAGTAACTCAGATCATACACTATTCCTGAAGCATCAACAAGGTAAAGTGATGGCTCTAATAATCTATGTGGACGACATGATCATCACAAGAAATGATCCTGGAGAAATATCAAGGCTCCAAGAACAACTTGCTACTGAATTCGAGATGAAGAATCTAGGACTTAAATACTTTCTGGGAATTGAGGTCGCTAGATCAAAGCAAGGCATATTCCTTTCCTAGCTGAAATATATTCTAGACTTGCTATCAGAAGTTGGATTACTGGAATGCAAACCAGCAGACACGCTAATTATTCAGAATCACAAACTCGGAGAATACACTGACCAAGTACCCACAGATAAAAGCAAGGTACCAAAGACTAGTAGGGAAACTTATCTATCTCTCTCACACGCGACCGGATATTGCCTATGCCGTGAGCGTAGTGAGTCAATTCATGCATTGCCCAAGTAAAGATCACATGGAAGCTGTAACCAGAATTCTTCGATACTTGAAGTCCTCTCCTGGAAAAGGAATTATGTCTACAAATAATAACCATCTAAGGATAGAGGGATACAACGATGTAAACTGGGCAGGAAATATCGCTGATAGAAAGTCAACGTCAGGGTATTTCACATTTGTTGGAGGGAATCTGGTTACGTGGAGAAGTAAGAAGCAAAAAGTGGTGGCATTGTCTAGTGCTGAGGCTAAGTTCTATGGGATGGCTAAAGGTCTTTGTGAACTCCTATGGCTGAGGAGATTGTTAACAGAAATTGGTTTTGCGCCCTACTGCGAGATGAATCTATTTTGTGATAACAAGGCTGCTATAAGTATTTCACAGAATCCAATTAAACATTGTTAGGATTGAGAAATGTTGCAGGTAATTGAAGGAATTTAGGAAGAAAGGGAAAGTTGTTTAGAGAAGAGGAGAGAAGAGAAGAGAGAACGAGAGAGAGAATGAACTTTGTATTTCAACAGTAACCAATTTTGTTTTTCCCATACATTTCCATACATTTCCTGTGAGTCCATATTCCTATTTATACATAACAAACTATCATCATTCATACTTCTACATTACTCTAGAATATTCTTTCTTTTATACTCTAACATCCCCCCTCAATCTCTTGCTTTGATAAACCAAGCATGAGATTGCAACAATGAAAATAAAATACAAGAGTACTTAATTCTTTTGACAAACAATATGTAAACGAGAGAAGAGAAGGAATTTCATTGGTCTATTTCTTGACCAGAATTTCATTTGTCTTTGTAAGACTTTGAGAAGAGAGGGATGAGAAAAAAGAAATGGGAGGTAAGAGAGGTGATAGAATGGGTTTGAATTTCATTTATCTACTTCAGTTTTTTTCTGAAGGATTTCATTTGGCTTCTTCAGTTTTTCTGAAGTTTTTCATTTGCCGATGAATTTCTTAATCTGTGTAAGAATTCATTTTCTTCTTCTTCTTCTTCTTCTTCTTCATTGGATTAAGTTTTTCTTAATCTTTTTTTTTTATCAAAACGGTAGGATGAGAGACATAAAACGGCACACAAAACACAAAGCACACAAACGACATCAGCACACACACAAACGACACCACAATACAAACGACACAAAACCTAGGGTTTCTACTTATTTCTCTCGCAGCCGCCTCAGCCTCTTCTCTTCTCTGCAAAAAATTGCATTTCATCTTGCCTCAACACCATACAAAAATGAAGCAGAGCTTGAAGGGCTTGACACACACGAACCTGACCTGACTTTTACTCTGCCTTTCAGTTGTCTTTGCCTTGATTGACAGTGCTGAGATGCATATGATTCATAAATCTGGAATCCAAGTCTTGATAATCAAAACAACAAAATTAGGATGTCAATCTTGTGGCAAAACAGTATGATGCCCATCAACGGAGTCTCCTAGCTTCGCTCTCAGACTCAAGCAAGGTAAGAATGTCACCTTCTCGTACAGGTCCCTTGACATTCCTCATGATGAAATGGTTCTGGTCATCAATAAACGTAACTCTAACCTGAGTGACCTGTCCTCGAGACGCGGCTGCTGCTGGGTTCTCACACAGCAATTGCTGCAGGAACTCTGAAGAATTGAAACGGTGAGTCATGAATTCTCACTCTGCTGCTGCTTTTTTTTTTTTGCGCTCTGCTGCTGCTCTGTGCTTTGTTTGAGCTTCACTTTTGTTGTACAAAATTAGCAGTAATTTGTTGTGCAGAGACTGAATAGTTGAGAATAATACTGAGACTATATTATGATTTTTGTGTGTGGCTTTTGGCAGACTCTTTGAACACTGAGTGTTTGATTTAAGGAGTGAGAGAAGAAGATGATAGAATTGATGATAAGGTTCATGGATTTGGCATGAAAAATGCTAGATGTTGCCATAGCAGCAACACGAATCTATATTTTAAGGAAGAACAGAGGAAATCACAGAGACTGAAACTATTATTGAAGGAGCAACTATTGATCCGTAGGAAGAAAATGAAAATACCAGAAACAGACGACATAGCGTGCAAAGTATATTACTGAGACTGGAGATTTGAAAAGGATAGAACTGATATTACCATGAGTGGTATTGTAAATGAGAAGCAGCAGCGGCATGGATGATCATCTTCATCTTCAACTGCAGATTTTTTTTTTTTTTGAATGATCCATTGAAGGATTAGATTGCGGAAGCTTGGATCAATTCATGCGTTAGCAAAACTACTCTGATACCATGTTAGGATTGAGAAATGTTGCAGGTAATTGAAGGAATTTAGGAAGAAAGGGAAAGCTGTTTAGAGAAGAGAAGAGAAGAGAAGAGAGAACGAGAGAGAGAATAGAGAGAGAATGAACTTTGTATTTCAAAAGTAACCAATTCTGTTTTTCCCATACATTTCCATACATTTCCTGTGAGTCCATATTCCTATTTATACATAACAAACTATCATCATTCATACTTCTACATTACTCTAGAATATTCTTTCTTTTATACTCTAACAAACATGACCGAACAAAACATGTAGAGGTGGATCGACACTTTATTAAGCAGAATCTAGACGCAAAAATCATTCGGTTCCCGTTTGTCAAATCTGAAGACCAACTAGCAGATATACTCACCAAGGCGGTCTGTAGCAAGAATTTCTACGGCTCACTCGACAAGTTGAACATACAAAATTTGTATGAACCAACTTGAGGGGGAGTGTTGGCGTGAGCTGTCATGGAAAGATTCAAGGAATCCCCTGTTTTAAAGGGTCAAATATTATTGCATAATTATTGTCTATAATAGAGAGATCTTTGTGTATTAATAGACTAGCAACCGTTGTAAACTACACACAGAAAATAAGAAATATACTTTCAAAAGTTGTCAAAATCTTCAATGCTTTCCATGAACACCGCCATCTTCATTTTGATCGCATTTATCACAAGTTTCACAGCTAAATCTTCTTCTCTGATAGCAAAGTCGGCATTGTGCAAGAGTGACTCGATTAACTTGGAATTTGTTGACAAGCACCCGTATATTAAACATGTCCTCGATTGTAACAAAAGTTCCAACCGCAATTGACGTCACTAACGCCTTCTCTTCCTCCAATGCTTTCTCATAACGGTTCAAAAGCGTGTTGCACCAGTTTCCTACAGGAGCAATTGGAACGGCCATTGCACCTGCTAAGGCTGTTACAACAGGGGGTGCAGCAACGGCAGCTGCTACCACTGAGAAAATCAACACAGACAAAAGCAGATACAAATAACACATTTGACACCCTCCTCCATGTCTTCATGGATTTCAATTTCTTATCAAGCGTCTTCTTTTGAGATTGCGATTTCTTCAACATGGATACCTGTTGCTCATGCACTGATTGAAACAGAGCGTAGAACTGGGGTGTAAATGGGTCCCCCGCTGCCTTAAACTTCTGTAATCCTTCCAATGTCTTCACAAAATTCATCTCAACTGCCCCATCCTCCATTTCTACTTCTTGCTCAAACTGCTCGATTGCTAACTGTAGAATCAACTAGCTATTTTTAGCACGTTCAAGAGAACTTCCAAGAGCTGTACAAAATTCCATAGTTTTGACACTACTCTTAAAGTATTCCTCGAACAAACCAAACAATTCTGGATTATCCCATATATCTTCCTTGCTTTCTGGTATGACTTCAACAACATCTTGGTTCATTTTAAGAAGACAATTTGTGACCTCTTTAAATGAGCCTAAGGATCGAATCTCCATGCTGTTTTTGACCTCTTTAAATGAGCCTAAGGATCGAAGCTCCACACCATCAGCAAGGATTTTTATAACATGATTAATCCTTCCATGGAGAGTAACATTCCTGATTGCAATTCTGGATCATGGTTACAGGCTTCCTCATATGAGCTGAAATCTGCTGTTAGTTGGGAACTGGTGCTAGCTTGGAGAAGTGGCAACGGGGTACCACTTCCTCCCGTTTTGCTATATAGCCCTTCCATGATATCCAAATTGTAGCTGAAAATATTTTAACAAACCCAATGTGACCAAGAGATTTGATCTGTCTCACTTCAAATGCAAGCTTAAAAAGTATCAAATTTAAGCAAACCTCCAGTAAAGATGTGATCTTTTTTCCTTCCAATGCAATCAAATAGAAAAACTATCAAATCTAAGCAAACCCAGTTATCAAGTTGACTTAAACAACATAATCCAATTCAGGAAAGTTTAAAAACTGTCCAATGTTGAAGTCAAACGAGCTTATTGAACAAGAAAACACTCAGATGAACAGATTTCTGTTATAAACTGCAAAACCCGGAATCAAATTCTTCACTTGAACAAGAATTAGATCTAAACAACGAAATCAAACCGAAACCCCAGAGGCAAGCCAAAATGTAAAAAAATAATGGGTATTGAATAGCTTACAGTATATTCCTCTGTATCCGACGAGCTCCAACTACCTGAAATTCAGTTGAAATAATAAAGAGATCTTGTGCTCCCAAAAGAGATTTTTCTTGTGTGAATGTAAGAATCAAAGCAACAATATGTGACAAGAAAATGAATTCCGAGAAAGAGACCGGCTTCTAAACAATGAAAATAAAGCGCTAGAAAGAGAAGAAGGGTATGAAGGGGTCTAGTTCAGAAGTTGCTTCTTCGGACAAGAAAGCGACGGAAATTTCCTTATTCCCGCCCTAGTTAAACCTTTATTTTTAAAAAAAATATATTTTTTAATGGAAAAACCTTGTTTCGCGCGCAAACCTTGTTTAAACTTTCGATTATTATTTTGTTGTTATTATGATTATTAAATTGTCATAATTATTATAGTTGTCATTATAGTCATTAATGTAAATATTTAATATTCTAATATTATTGGTAATATTACTGTTGCTAGCATTATTATTGTTGTAAAACAGAATTCAATTATTTTTTTATTTTTTAAGATTTATTCTTATGTCATTATATTAAAAGTATTTCAGAATACTAAGATTAAATTAATTTATTTTTTAGAAAACTTAGTTTATTATATATATATATATATATATAGGCGTAAATATCAAAATATATAATTAGCAAACCTTAGAAAATTGTTATTATTCTTTTAAATGCTTTATCTATAATAAAATAAATATATATAAAAACTAAATGATTGAAAGTTTTGAAGGTAGATTATTTCGCTTAGATGTATAACATTAAAAAAAAATCTAGGACTATTAACATTTTTTCACATGTTAAAAAAATTGGTTATGTCTGAGCCGAAACACATGGCAAGTGGCTCATTTAATTTTTTATTATATATAAATTTGCCCAATATTTCCACTTGTTTTTTTAACGTTATATTAAAATCTGAAATATCATATATAAAAAGCTTGTAAAAGTCATTTTGTAATGAAAAGAACATTGATCAATGAATTATTTTGATTATTATCTCATTATTATCATCATTATTTTTAAATATTCACAATTCTTATAGCTATCATTATTGTAAATAATCATTATTATGATTATTATTGGCAGTACCGTTGTTGCCACTTTTGCGACGATGATTTTTTTCGCGCTTCGCGCCCCGCCATTCCCCTGATAGGGGAGAACGATGCGCGGTGAAAATGAGTTATGTTTTATAGTCATAAAAATTACAATTATAATTATCAGGAGTCGTCACCTAGTATTACTGTCACTAGGAAACCTATTGGTCTGCGAGAGTCTGGGTAAGGGGACTTGTTGTGCAAGGGAAAGACGCGTCACCCCCAGTGCACCTTACCTAAGGCAAGCTGTTATGTTGTTTGATTGTTTTTTCTAAGTTTAATTTTTTTAACACTGATTTTCAAAAAAACATTTTTTTATCCGCGGGTTTACTTTACAATATAATTTTACACCGAGATAGATAAAACAAAAGTAATTTTTAATTTTTTTGATATTTTGGCCAAATTCCAACGGATAATCATAAATTGGTTACGATATCCAATTTTCGTTCAAAATATGAGAAATATGCTATATTTGATTTTTACGAAAACAATACACTTGGGAAAACCTTGAAATTCGGCCGTATTCACAACAACAACACATTTTTTGTTTTTTTTAAATGCAATTTTTTTTTTTTAATTTCGAGTCGGCCGAATTCTATTTTGTCTCAATTCTCCAACTCTCCCAACTTTCCTCTCCACCGCTCGGTGACCAGCTCCTCTGCGCCGATGACCTCCCTTCTTTTTTGTCGATCAGCTCTCTCAAGTCTCCAACTCTCCCAGTCGAACCTCCCTTCCAGCCACTAGTAGTTGCTCCCTTCCCATCAGCTCTCCTCTCCATCTTTTAGTGGTCAGCTCCTCTACGCCGACGACCTCCTTTCTCCTCCACGATGATAGCCCAACTCACCCACACATCCTCCAACGACAGCCTTGACTGCCCACCCACGGCACCCAACCAGCCACCAAGTTAGCGTCCACAGTAGCTCTCTTCGGTCATCTCCAGAAGAAACTTGCACTTCACAAGATTTTTGCATATTTATTATTTTGTCCAAATTTATATTATAATAAAAAATATCATATAATTAAAAAAATGTGTTGAAAAAAATATGGTTATGGCCGCGATGAGGCGTGGGTTAATGGTTAGTAATTTTTTTTTTAATTTTAAATTTGATAATTATTCAAGGGATTTGTTGTCATTTTATCATGTTCACCATAGCACTTTGTTTTATTTAAAAACAAAAAGTCATTTAACTATTAGTTCCTGGTTTTTGTTTGTTTTCATAATACATCCTTTTAGTTTTGATTTTTTTAGTCCTTTTTTATTAGAGTTTAATTTGTTTTCAATTTAAACCTCCAATTCTAATTTGTGTATATGGTGTTTTTTCCTTTGATACTTCTACTTTTGATTTTTTTTCTTTAGCTATTTTTCAAAGTTTTATAGTTTTTGATTTTATTCTTTAAATCAAATTTATGATTTTCTTCCAATAACAATAATATTTATTTCAATTTGGTCCTTTTTCTTTTAACTTCTTATTTGTTTTCTTTTCTCTTTTATCAAATTTTTTTATGGTTTTGAATTTTATCATTTAAATCAAGTTTATGGTTTTTGTTATTTCAACAACAACATTAATAATAATGGTAATTATAATAGTTGTAATAATAATAATAATAGTAATAAGTATAATGATTTTAACAATATTATTAATAGTGAAGATTATGTTATTGAAGGTAGTAATAATATAAGTTTATCATTATAGTAATATGGTGATGTTGGAGATGATGATAATAAATTAATAATAATAATTATCAAACATCAATCCAAGAACCCAAAATTAATTTGAATTCAAATAATTTTCTAAGTTCATATCTATCTTTTCAAGTAATGGAAAGGCCTAAGAACACCCCAATAATTTTTTTCTCATCGAATGAAACTCACAAGTACCATAATCAATATTTTTTGTGCTAAATCGATGTCAACCCATATTTTTTTTCTTTCAACTACTAGAATTCAATTATTTTCTCTCTCAACTCACGAATTAAAAACTAAAAAAATAAGAAAAATAAATTTTTGAATCAAAATTATTTGTCAAAAACACTAAAAGGTTTGAAAAATGATCATATGACAGTATAAGGACCATAGTGTTTTTTTGCATCAATTTTGAAAACAACTATTTATTTTCTTTGTTATTTTCACTTTTATCATTTGTGTTTTAATCTTGTCATTTTCTAACATTTTAGAAGTAAATAATCATTAATTTGGGCTAAAAACAATTCAATTACAGAGAAAAAAAAGTTTAGGAATCAAAAAAAAAAATCAATGTTGAATCATAATGGCATATGATAAAGAACATAGTGATTAGAGTTAAAGTTTTTTCCCCACAAAGCTCAAATCTTAGTTTGTTTTAATCAACAATAATTTTAGTAAATTTTAGTAAATTAATAGATGTTTTGCTTGTCAATTCATAGTTTTCTTTGACTTTTTTTTTTTCATTCAACCAATAGGGTTACAACCATAGATTTCAATTTCGTGCCGTTCTGGCCGGAACGTGCCATGCCGGTGAGATAACTGAGACGAAACAACGTCGTTTTCATCCCGGTTTTCATTCCGGAAATTGCGGCCAAATTCCGGCAGGAACGCCTCGGTTCCGTTCCAGGCGTTCCGTTCCGGGTTCAAAATCAAAACGACGCCGTTTAATGTATCCTTACCTCTCCGATTTAAATCAAACATACATCCCCGGCACCCAAAAATTCTTATAGAATCACAATTTACATATGAAAATCAGTAAAATCAAGAAATCAGGTTAGGAGAACCTCAGCTGAGAGACTTGGCTACGTGCGATGTAAGCAGAGTATCAGATCTGACTAGATCTACCTCGCAGGATGATAGATCTTGGCGATCCAGAGCTGTTGCGGTGGTGAAGAGAAGTCAAGGGAGGAGCTACTGGAAATCTGCGGTATGGGAGGACTTGGAAAGACTCTTCTGAGTTCCTTTACAGTCATTCCAGTCTCTCCCATACCGGAAGCTTCCAGTGAATCAGTCTCCCTTTCCTTTCTAGCACAGTGTTAGACGATGAGAAACCCTAGTTGTGGGTGCATGCCTGTGTTTTCCGCTATATTTTTCTTTATATAGTGAGGAAAACACAGATCTACCACTTTTATTTTTTATTTTTTATTTTTCGAAGAGAAAAGGACAGTCTTGCTGACCAACTAAACTTTTTTTTTTGTAATAAAAAAAAAACCTGTTTATTTTTATATTTTAAAGATATTTTTTTTATGAATTGATATAAAAAATTATTTAATCTATTTTTATATATCACATTATCAATCACTTATAAAAGAACTTTATTATTTTTAATATGCAAAATAATGTTTTTCTCTATTTTTAAAAATAGATGTGCGGCCAGTTTGTCATTTAGAAGTGTAAATTGAGATATTAGATCTCGTAAAATGAGACATATATTTATTCATGTTTAATGATTTAGTTTATTGATATTTATCTTTTTGTTTAGTCATATGATAATACAAATAGATATATAAATGAAATTGATGAATAAAATTAAAGGTAAAATAATATTATACAAGAGTTCATATATTAGAATTATTATCCAAAAATAAATATTTTTCTTTTAAAATAAATAAATAAATTCATATTCAATTAACACTTCAAAGGTACACATTCCAAATGCTCCTGATGAGTTCTTCGAACTTTGATGCATAAAAGTGCTCTCTTTTAGTTATTGTATATCAATAATTGTTTATCGTAGCTTAGATATGAAGATATCACTGTGGGTTAACTGTTGGGAAAATCTGGATTAATATTTCAACATGAATAATTTTGTCACCTTGAAGTCACATGCAGGTTATGAATCTGAAAGATTTTGTCAAATTTGCACTATCAAACTAGTTAATCATGTCCATGAACACTCTTTGTCGGTCTATGAAGAAGGATGGTTAATCCAATCATTCTAATTGGTTTGGATAAATTAACTAAGATTTTCTTATCAAGAAAAGAAATCTTTTTTCAACTTTTTTTTTCTTAAACCGTCAATTTCACTTCTATTACTAAAACTTGTTGATTAAAATTCTCAGAAGTTAAAAAATTATCTTTACTCACGTCATTGATTTCAGTGAGGGTTTGTCAAGCCGGCTCCAGTCACTTTTGGAATTACTATCAAAATTATTATCCAATTTAGTTTCAGTTATTGACTTCAAGAACATAACATGCTTGAAATGTACAATTATTGAATTTGTTTCTCGTAAATTGATGATTGAAATTGACTCAATGTCATTGAGGTCTGCACAAGTATGCTTCTAATACAATTTATATTCAACATGCCACAAATATGGTAACGACATAAACACAATACATATGGACGAGAGAGAGACAGAGAGAGAGAGTTTTCTAGGTTGATTATAAATCAAACTGGAGGAGTTGGCATCTCTTTATTCAGTGCATGAAACGCAAAATGGATGATCGTTGGAAGTCATTACTACACGTACCGGAGTTCTTCAGTGGTCAGCATCTTTAAGTATCTTGTTTAGAACCATTCTCCTTGCTTCGATGATGTCGTCATGACACTTACTGGCATGGGCAGCTAAATTTTCAATTCTTTCCATGAACACCTCCATCTTCGTTTTGATCTCATCTATCACAAGTTTGACAGCATCTTCTTCTCCAATAGCAATGTCGGCATATTGGAAGAGTGACTCGATTTCAGATTGGAATTTTTCTACCAGCTTCAGTATAGTAACCATGTCCTCGATTGTAACAAAAGTTCCAGTCCAAATTAACTTCACCAACCCCTTCTCTTCCTCCAATGCTTTCTCATAACGGTCCCAAAGCGTGTTGCACCAGTTTCCTACAGAACCAATTGGAACGGTCATTGCACCTGCTAAGGCTGCTACAACAGGGGGTGCAACAACGGCAACTGCTACCACTGAGAAAATCAACACGGAGACAAAAGCAGATACAAATAACACATTTGACACCCTCCTCCATGTCTCCATGGATTTCAAATTCTCATCAAGCTTCTTAATTTGAGATTGTGATTTCTTCAGCATGGATACCTGTTGCTCACGCACTGATTCATAAAGAGCGAAGAACTGGAGTGTAAATGGGTCCCCCGCTTCCTTAAACTTCTGTAATCCTTCCAATGTCTTCACAAACTTGTTCTCAGCTGCCCTATCTTTCATTTTTACTTCTTCCTCAAACTGATCGATTGCTAACTGTATAATCAACTTGCTATTTTTAGCACGGTCAAGACAACTTCCAAGAGCCGTACAAAACTCCATGGTTTGGACACTACTCTTAAAGTATTCCTCAACCAAACCAAACAATTCAGGATTATCCCATATATCTTCCTTGCTTTCTAGTATGACTTTAACAACATCTTGGTTCATTTCAAGAAGACAATTTGTGACCTCTTTAAATAAGCCTAAGGATCGAATCTCCACACCATCAGCAAGGCTTTTTATCACATGATTAGTCCTTCCATGGAGAGTAACATCAAAGGATTGCAATTCTGGATCTCGCTTACAGGCATCCTCATATGAGCTCAAATCTGCTGTGAGTTGGGAACTGGTATTAGCTTGGAGAAGTGGCGACGGGGTACCACTTCTTCTCGTTTTGCTATGTAGCCCTCCCATGATATCCAAATTATAGCTGAAAATATTTTAACAAACCAAATGTGACCAAGAGATTTCATCTGTCTCCCTTCAAATGCATCTTAAAAAGTATAAAAAAAAAGGGTATTGAACAGCTTACAGTATATTCCTCTGTATCCGACGAGCTTCAACTACCTGAAATTCAGTTGAAATAAGTAGCTTCCTCTCACGATCGAGCAATGAAAAATGAAAAAAAAGAGAGATCTTGTGCTCCCAAAAGAGATTTTGCTTGTTTGAATGTAAGAATCAAAGCAATAATATGTGACAAGAAAATGAATTCCGAGAAAGAGACCGGTTATCTAAACAATTAAAATAAAGCGCTAGAAAGAGAAGGGTTTGAAGGGGTGTAGTTCCGAAGTTGCTTCTTCGGACAAGAAAGCGAAGGAAATGAAAGAAAATGCGTGGAAAACAAAACGACAACGTTGTGAAAGAGAGCAGACGTAAGTTGAGAAGGTGTTTCAGAATAGGCGTTGGGACGAGCTGGCGGATTGAGTTAAAATCTAAAACTAGAGTAACCTGTATTTTTATTAAAAAAAAAATAATAATTAATTTAAAATCGCGTCCCCCTCCCGGAGACTTTGTCTACTCGTGAGATTTTTCAACATCTCCTTCGCATTAATCTCGGCTCTGACTTTTCCTGCTTGGGTAATTGCTTGATTGTATATCGATGATAGGAGCTCTTTTGCCTTAATAATTAAAACTAGTGATATCTTATAATATATGTATATATCGATTGATTATTATTTTCAATAAGAAAATGTATCTAAAACCTAGTTTCCTACTTGGGTAGTTGCTTGATTGCATAAGGATGATAGGAGCTCTTATGCCTTATTAATTAAAACTAGTGGGACAAATGACTATAAACAACTGTTTCTAAAACTAAGTAATCGTTGACATTCTAATAGCTGAAAGCTGACCTTCTCGATTGATCCATGAAGGGTTGCATATGCAGTAGAACTGACTCAGTAAAATCACCATGATGATGTTTGTGTATATGATTTTTTTTATTTGATTCTTTTACTTTTGATTTTTTTTCTTAGCTACTTTTCACATATTTGTGCACTGAAAATATCTCTAGAAAAGATAAAAACAAAGGCATGAAGTTGTGGCTATTATGGTACTTTTATCCCCCTTTTTTTTCGTAGTTATTGCTGGGTTCAGAGAGGTATAGGTAATTTATAAAAAAAAAATTCAGAAACACTAAAGACGCATCGGTACGACGCGCGTGTAGTGTTTTACGCGCACGTGCCTTTCAAGCAACGCGTGTTGTGTCGTTTGGCGGTGGAAACTGATCGTCCATCGTGTCACTTGGTGCACCGCCATGTCCTTTGCCTCCCGGTGCGAAACGTGTCAATATCTGGTGATTGGTGAATCACCAGTGAACGCTTTTTAGTTTTTTTCTCTTTTTTTGGAAATTACATGTAAGTGCTTCATGTTTATGATTGTTTTATTTTACTCCCTGCTGTTTTGATTTCAGTTTTATTCCTTAGTTTTTTCAATAGAAAATTTGATTTTTTTCAAGTTTGACCTTCAAATGAAAATGATTATATTTGTTGATTTTCATTTCAGTCCTTATTCTTTTGATTTTTGGTTCATTTAATTTTTTCGGTGTGCAGATTTTAATTTGTTTTAATTTTGTCCTACAATTGAAATTGGTCATATATGCTACTTTTCATTTCGGATTTTTGGTTCATTTAATTTTTTCGATATGCAGATTTTAATTTGTTTTAATTTTGTCCTACAATTGAAATTGGTCATATATGCTACTTTTCATTTCGGTCCTTATTGTTTTATTTTTTTAGCAAAATTACACTGCATTTTTTAAAAAAAATACCTTTATTTGTTTCGGTCACAAGGTTTTTATTTGTTTCAATTTTGCCCTTCGATTTGAATTAATTATATATTTTATTTTTCATTTCAGCCCTTATTCTTTGAATTTTTATTTGGTATTAATTTCTTTTCTTTTTCGGTCTTTCTTGGACACTTTTTATTTTGTACCTATATTTATACATCTATGCTTTTAGTTTTTTTTTTTAATTTTATTTTTTATTGGAGTTTTATTTTTATTCAGTCTAGTCTTGAAATTTTAATTTATGTTGGTGATTATTTTAAAATTAATATCTCTTTTTTTCCCTTTGTTCTTTTTTTTAGTGTTTTCTGTTATTTTTATTTGTTCTTTGGATCAAATTATTTTATGATTTCATTGCTTGCGCAATAATAATATTAATTTTAGTGATTATTATTTTTTATATATAAAAATGTTTTGCTATTTTTTTTATTATTTGAGGCAATTTAATGATTTTAATTGTTTGGGAAATAATATTGATAATAATTTTAACTATTATAGTCATAATAATGATAGTAACATAGGGATGGATTTTCAAAGATATTTTCTTACTTTTTTAGATAGAAAATTAAGTACTTATTTTTGTTATTTGATTATTGTAGGTATTTTCACAATTTATATTCTGTTTGTTGTGTTTATTTTGAATTGGATTATAAAATAAATTAATCCTAATACAGTGAATTCGATAATTCAGGTATCTGAACCTTCTTGTTTTTTTAAAGATGATGATAATTTTATTTTTATGATTTCGTTGAAACCTACTAAATAGATAAATTTATATCGATTTAAAATTTATATATTTTATAATAAACTTGCACTTCACAAGAATTCTACATAGATTTATTATTTTGTCCAAATTTATATTATAAAGAAATCTTACACAATTAATATTTTTTTGAGTTGAAAAAAATATAATTCTGACTGCAATGAGGTGCGGGTTAGTAGCTAGTAATATATATATTTTGTTGATTTGTAATTTGATAATTGTTCAAGGGTCTTATTGTCTTTTTATCATGTTCATGCATAACAAAATGCTTTTGTTGTATTTAAAAACAAAACATCATTTAACTATTAGTCCTTGGGTTTTGTTGGTTTTTAGAATCCATCCTTTTAGTTTTGATTTTTATTTTATTTTAGTTCTTTTTTGTTTGTGTTTAATTTGTTTTCAATTTAGCCCTCCAATTCTAATTTGTGTATATGATATTTTTTCATTTGATCCTTCTACTTTTGATTTTTTTTTCTTTAGCTATTTTTCAAAGTTTTATAGTTTTTGATTTTATTCTTCAATTCAAATTTATGATTTTTTCCAATAACAATAATATTTGTTTGAATCTGGTCCTTTTTCTTATAACTTATTTGTTTCCTTTGTCCATTTATCAAAGTTTTTATGGTTTTAAATTTTACTGTTTAAATCAAGTTTATGGTTTTTGTTATTTCATCAATAACAATAATAATAATAATAATAATTATAATATTTTTAATAATAATAAAAGTAGAAATAATGATAATGATACTAACAATATTATTATTAATAGTGATGATAATGTTATTAAAGGTAGTAATAATAATAGTTTATCATGATAGTAATATGGTGATAGTGGGGATAATAATAAAATAATAATGTTAATAATAGTTCTAATAATTATAATAATGATAATGATACTAATAATAATACTGTTAAGAGTAATTATATTGGTAATATTAATAGTAATAATTGTTTTTATAATAATAGTAGTGGGGTTATAACATTAGTAATGATGATGATGATAGCATAAAAATAAAAAAAAATGGTAAGATTAGTTATAGTAATGATAATAATAATAATTATAACAACACTATTAACAATAATACTAATAATAATAATTGTTATAACCTAATTTTTAACTCCCTATTTTAAATATTTTGCATTATTTTTTGGTATTTTCAATATTATATCAAAAGGGCTTTTTTTTTAGCATGTTCAACTTTTAATATGCTCATTTCAAAATTATTGATTAGTTTTACTGATATGAAGTTGTTGTTAACTTTTTTAAAATAATACAAAAACAATAGTTAAAAAACATGCTCTGCTGATAACTTACATTACCCTGCAACACGTCATTTCCTTACCCTGCAATTGCACTATTACCTTACGTGCAACTCGTCATATCTTGCACAACAACATGTTATTTCTTGCACTGCAACACCCCCATGTCCTGCAACAATCATGGTAAAAATATAGCCAAGAAAGTGATAGGAAAAAAGGGAAAAGAAATAAAGAAAGGAACAAGGAGAAAAAACAAAGAAAGAGGGGATATTGCTCGTGAACTACAGACCACTTACTTTTTTCTCCTACCATAAACAATTAGCAGTTGCACTCCTTCTCCAGCGACATCATCAACTAAACTTTTTCTTCTTCTCCAACTATAGTAGTAGCAGCTGTATTTCTTCTTCTTTCTTCTGCAACAAACTTCATCTCCCTCTTGAAAGACATACTTTAAATAATCGAATGCTAAATAGATATAGCAGCAGAAATTTAGATTATAAATACCTCCAGCCATTGTTGCTCAAGTACCGAAAATTAAATGATTCACAATTGCAGCAGCAGCGAAGCTTTTCCCAAAGCGGCAACAACAATACAAAATAATAAAATATTTTATGAGAGGAGCCTTCTGATCTAGCCTACCAGTAGCCGTAGATGGAGTACACAAGCTATTATTTATAGGTAGATCAGGGACCCCACTCACTAATTTATTTTCCAATTTTCTCCTTCCATCATGGAGATAATTAGCCATGATCAATCAATTGATCCCCATGATCAAACCCCATGACCTATCTTCATGGTCATGGGTTTGCATGAACAAGAACATGGATGTGTCATGAGGGACACAAATGGAAATTTCCAACATTCTCCCACTTGGCCCTTATGACCAAGTTGTATTCCTCCATCACTATTAGGCAATGCACCACTAAGAAAAATACATAACTATGATTATAGCAACATGATTGAAAAGAATTTTTTGATCACCGAAAAACGCCACTAAAAATTCAAGAAGGCCTCACACATGGTAGCCACTTTTGCAATTTAATAATATTCTATATTTATTAAAACATCAAATTGTCTCAACCCACTTAATAAAAACAAAAAAAGTTAAATTGAAAAGAAAAAAGCCCCTACATGCAAATTTTGAAGGACAATTAAATTATTTTAATGTGAAAAAAATGGAAACACAATTGTAGTGAATAGTGTTATGTGAGTATGTTAGAAATAATTGTTAGTTCTTGATTTATTTTTAATTTAATTTAATTTGGACTTTGTATAGTATTTGCAGTAATGTTTCTCTTTCGAGAAGGATGAAGGAAAATTCTTTATCAGATTTGCCTTTTGTTCTCTGCTAACCAATATTGTGGTCATGCTTGGAGGCAAGAACAATTCCAAAATGACAAATTTTTACTCACGTCATTGATTTCAATCATCGTAAATGAAACACCATCCATCGAGAGGGTTTGTCAAGCCGGTTTCGATCATCTGTGCTACTCTTATCAGAATTATTATCCAATTTAGTTTTGGTTATTGACTTCAAGAGCATAACATGCTTGAAATGCACAATTATGGATTTTTTTTCTCGTAAATTGATGATTGAAATGGACTCAAAGTCATTGTAGTCTACACAAGTATGCTTCTAATACAATTTATATTCAACATGCATGCCACTAATATGGTAACAACATACACATTAACTTTCACAAACAATGATCTCCACGGCATAAAGTAACCACCATCTAGTGCTGGAACTCAATCCATATGGACACTATTATGGGAAAATTCCCACAGATTCCATTTTTTTTACATACGCGTAGAGAGAGAGAGAGAGAGCATAAGCCTTCTGGAAAATACAGTTTTCTAGGTTGCCTATAAATCAAACTGGAGGAGAGGCATCTCTTTATTCAGGGCATGAAACGCACAAAGGATGATCGTTGGAAGTAATTTCTACACGTACCGGAGTTCTTCACTGGTCAGCATATTTAAGTATCCTGTTCAGAATCACTCTCCTTGCTGCGATTATGTCGTCATGACACTTGCCGGCATGGGCAGCTAAATCTTCAATGCTTTCCATGAACACCGCCATCTTCGTTTTGATCTCATCTATCACAAGTTTCACAGCATCTTCTTCTCTGATAGCAAAGTCGGCATTGTTCAAGAGTGACTCGATTTCAACTTGCAACTTGTTGACAAGCACCCGTATATGAAACATGTCCTTGATTGTAACAAAAGTTCCAACCTCAAACACATTTGACACCCTCCTCCATGTCTGCACGGATTTCAATTTCTCATCAAGCTTCTTCTTTCGAGATTGCAGTTTCTTCAACATGGATACCTGTTGCTCATACACTGATTGAAACAGAGCAATTAACTGGGGTGTAAATGGGTCCCCCGCTGCCTTAAACTTCTGTAATCCTTCCAATGTCTTCACAAACTTGTTCTCAGCTGCCCTATCTTTCATTTCTACTTCTTCCTCAAACTGCTGGATTGCTAACTGTATAATCAACTGGCTATTTTTAGCACGTTCAAGAGAACTTCCAAGAGCCGTACAAAACTCCATGGTTTTGACACTACTCTTAAAGTATTCCTCAACCAAACCAAACAATTCAGGATTATCCCATATATCTTCCTTGCTTTCTAGTATGACTTTAACAACATCTTGGTTCATTTCAAGAAGACAATTTGTGACCTCTTTAAATGAGCCTAAGGATCGAATCTCCACACCATCAGCAAGGCTTTTTATCACATGATTAGTCCTTCCATGGAGAGTAACATCAAAGGATTGCAATTTTTCATCTTCCTTACAAGCATCCTCATATGAGCTAAAATCTGCTGTGAGTTGGGAACTGGTGTTAGCTCGGAGAAGTGGCGACGGGTTACTACTTCTTCTCGTTTTGCTATGTAGCCCTCCCATGATATCCAAATTATAGCTGAAAATATTTTAACAAACCAAATGTGACCAAGAGATTTCATCTGTCTCACTTCAAATGCAATCTTAAAAAGTATAAAAAAAAAGGGTATTGAATAGCTTACAGTATATTCCTCGGTATCCGACGAGCTTCAAGTACCTGAAATTCAGTTGAAATAAGTAGCTTCCTCTCACGATCGAGCAATGAAAAAAAAAGAGAGATCTTGTGCTCCCAAAAGAGATTTTGCTTGTTTGAATGTAAGAATCAAAGCACTAATATGTGACAAGAAAATAAATTCCGAGAAAGAGACCGGTTATCTAAACAATTAAAATAAAGCGCTAGAAAGAGAAGGGTTTGAAGGGGTCTAGTTCAGAAATTGCTTCTGTTGACAAGAAAGCGAAGGAAATGAAAGAAAATGCGTGGAAAACAAAATGACAACGTTGTGAAAGAGAGCAGACGTAAGTTGAGAAGGTGTTTCAGAATTATTTTTTTTTTAAAAAAAATATTTTAATTAATTTAAAATCGCGTCACCCCACCCCCCGGAGACTTTGTCTTCTCATGAGATTTTTCAACATCTCCTTCTCATTAATCTCGGCTCTGACTTTTCCTGATTGGGTAGTTGCTTGATTGTACATCGATGATAGGAGCTCTTTTGCCTTAATAATTAAAACTAGTGGGACAAATGACTATAAACAACTGTTTCTGAAACTAAGTAAGCGTTGACATTTTAATAACTGAAAGCTAAATGCTGATAAACCTGGTCTTTTTGTGTGAATAGGAATTGTATTTTTTATTTTATCTAGTAAAATATTTAAATGACATGGGCATTGACTTTTAAGATGATATTTAATACTAATTAGAATATAATTTGACATCAATAAGTATTTGATACGTGTATATTTAGCTCAAACTTAAATTTATTTTTAATAACCTAGTTTCTTATATTTGTTCGGTGATATCTTAAATAAGAAAATATATTTATAATATATGTATGTATCGAATGATTGTTATTTTCATTTTTTTAGCAATGTTGTGGAGAGAAGTTTTACTCTATTTATTTGTTAACGTAACAATTAATTAATCACATCATCTTTAAATATTATCTTAGCTGTCAGCAATTTACAATTAAGTAATCACATCAACTTAGACACTTTAATGCGTGAAATAAAAGCATCAAATTTCTATTTGAAAAGATTAAACATTTAATTTAAAATCGTAGGACATGCGGAGACTTTGTCTTCTTATTGAAACCAACGGCTCGATCACCGGAAGCAGAATCGTAGCCCCTCTCTGCTCTGACTTTTTCTCCATGGGAAGTTGCTAGATGAAATCGCGTTCTCCCACCCCCGGAGACTTTGTCTTCTCATGAGATTTTTCAACATCTCCTTCTCATTTATCTCGGCTCTGACTTTTCCTAACCAGGGTAGGAGCTCTGATGCCTTATTAATTAAAACTAGTGGGACAAATGACTATAGAGAACTGTTTCTGAAACTAACTAAGCGTTGACATTCTAATAACTGAAAGCTGGGTGCTGACCTTCTCGTACGTTCTTTGAAGGGTTGCATATGCAGCAGAACTGACTCAGTTCTGATTCACAATTAACCTGCTAGAAAAGCTAAAACATGCAGTGGAATTATTATAGATTTGTATTTGTTCATTGTGAATTTTAATAGTTAAATGATAATGCTTATGCCATTGAAAAAACTCCCACAATGTTGACTTTTAAGGGTAAAAATAAAAAATAAATAAAAAGCGTTGATGTTTCATTGTGTACATAAACATAATTTATCGTAGATTGAGAAAGTAAAATTATCATTTTCTCCCTCGAGCTGAAAAACTTAAACATTGGGACCGGGCATTTTAATCATTTCCTAGAGACATGTTTGATATTTTAATATTATTTGGGGTTTTCTGGTATTTTCTGTTACAAATTGCACTATTAAACTATCATTTTACCTCTCGGAGCTAACCAAAAGACGAGGAACAGTGGCGAGTGTTTTCATTTTTTGACTTATTTGTGCAAATGGAAAGTACAAAAATACCCTAGAAAAGATAAAAACAATGGCTTGAAGCTTGGGTATTGTGGTACTTTCATCCCTAGTTTTTCGTGGTTATTGCTAGGTCCAGAGGTGTATAGATAATTTACTATTTTTTTAATTTGATTCTCTTACTTTTTATTTATTTTTCTTAGCTATTTTTCACATATTTATGCACATGAAAACTACAAAAATACCCCTAGAAAAGATAAAAACAAAGGCTTGGAGTTGGGGGTATTATGGTACTTTCATCCCTGATTTTTTCATTGTTATCACAGGTCCAGAGGTGCATAGGTAATTTACTATTTTTTTATTATTTTTATCAGAAACACGCGCGTAGTACCGACGTGCCTGCAGTGTTTTACGTGCACACGCATTTCTATAGGCGCGTGCTGTGTCGTTTGACAGTGGAAACTGCCCGTCCGCCATGTCACCTAGTTCGCCACAGTGTTCTCTGCCTCCAGGTGGGGCACGTGTCGAGTTTTGGTGGTTCGTGAATCGCCGGTGAATGATTTTTAGTTCTTCTCCATTTTCCCTCTCTTGCCGCCAGAAATTACATGTAAGTCCTTCGTGTTAATTGTTTTATTTTAGACTCAGCTCTTTTGATTGCAGTTTTATTCCTGATTTCTTCAATGAAAATTTGTTTTTTTCAATTGTGACCATCAATTGAAAATGATTATATATGCTAGTTTTTATTTCACTCCCTATTCTTTTGATTTTTTGTTTGTTTTTGGTTCCTTTAATTTTTCGGTATATAGGTTTTAATTTGTTTTGATTTTGTCCTTTAATTGAAATTGGTCATATATGCTACTTTTCATTTCAATCCTTATTCCTTTAATTTTTTTAACAAAATGACACTATAATGTTTTTTAAAAAATGCCTTTATTTATTTCAATCCCAAGGTTTTTATATAATCTAATAATTGTTCAAGGGTTTTGTTGTCTTTTTATCATGTTCCCCATAGCACTTTGTTGTATTTAAAAACAAAAAGTCATTTAACTATTTTGTTCAAGGGTTTTGTTGTCTTTTTATCATGTTCACCATAGCACTTTGTTGTATTTAAAAACAAAAAGTCATTTAACAATTAGTCCCTTGTTTTTGTTGGTTTTCATAATCCATCCTTTTAGTTTTGATTTTTTTAGTCCTTTTTTATTAGAGTTTAATTTGTTTTCAATTTAGCCCTCCAATTCTAATTTGTGAATATGGTGTTTTATCATTTGATACTTCTACTTTTGATTTTTTTCTTAACTATTTTTCAAAGTTTTATAGTTTTTGATTTTATTCTTCAAATCAAATTTATGATTTTTTTTTCCAATAACAATAATATTTATTTCAATTTGGTCTTTTTTCTTTTAACTTCTTATTTGTTTCATTTTCTCTTTTATCAAAGTTTTTTTATGATTTTGAATTTTATCATTTAAATCAAGTTTATGATTTTTGTTATTTCAACAACAACATTAATAATAATGGTAATTATAATAGTTGTAATAATAATAGTAGTAATAAGGATATTGATATTAACAATGTTATTAATAGTGATGATAATGTTATTGAAGGTAGTAAAAATAATAGTTTATCATGATAGTAATGTGGTGTTGCTAGAGATAATAATAATAATAATAATAATAATAATAATAATAATAATAATAATAATAATAATAATGAAGATGATGATGATGGTGCTAATAATTATCAGACATTAATCCAAAAACCCAAAATTAATCTGAATTCAAATAATTTTCCGAGTTCATATCTACCTTTTCAAGTAATGGGAAGGCCAAAGAACACCCCAATAATTTTTTTCTCATCGAATGAAACTCACAAATACCATAATCAATACTTTTGGTGCTGAAATCAATGTCAACCCATATTTTTTTTCTTTCAACTACTAGAATTCAATTATTTTCTCTCTCAACTCTCGAATTAAAAACTAAAAAATAAGAAAAATAAATTTTTGAATCAATTTTTTTTGTCAAAAACACTAAAAGGATTGAAAAATAATCACCATAGTGTTTTTTTTTGCACCAATTTTGAACACAACTATTTATTTTCTTTGTTATTTTCACTTTTATCATTTGTCTTTTAATCTTGTCATTTTCCAAAATTTAGAATTAATTAATCAATAATTTGGGCTAAAAACAATTCAATTAGAGAGAAAAAAGTTTGGGAATTAAACAAAAAAATTAAAATCAATGTTTAATGATAATGGCATATGATAAATAACATAGTGATTATAGTTACAGTTTCTTCCACCACAAAGCTCAAATCTTTGTTTTAATCAAAAATAATTTTAGTAAATTAATAGATGTTTTGCTTGCCAATTTGTAGTTTTCTTTGATTATTTTTACATTCAACCAATAGGGTTACGACAAGTTAAGGCTTGTACTATCAAACTTGCTAATCATGTCCATGAACTCTCTTTGTCGTCTTAGAAGAAGGATGGTTAATCCAATCATTCAAATTGGTTTAGATAAAGTCACATAAGATTTTCTTATCAAGAAAAGAAATCTCTTTTCAACTGTTTTTTTCTTAAACCCTCTACTTCACTTCTATTATTTTTTTAAAAAACAAAAACTTGTTTTTAGCTTTGATCTTTGAGTGAAGATTTTGGATTAAGATTAAAATTCTTAGAAATTAAAAGTTTATTTGAATAAAGTCTGATTATTATTGGTTAATAAAGAATAAAAAAGAATATATTGATGTTGTAAACTATATGAAGGGAACAACTAAAAAGTTTGATAAAATTAATTTAACCACTAACAAAAGCTATATTTCAAACCTAAAATTGATTTGTCATTAATCTCTGGTTTGCACTAAGGGGTAAGCTATAAAAACTTGAAATCAATAAAGTTGTACTTTCAATCATTAAATAAAGGTTGAGAGGGTTTTAATGTACTCCTCCTGACAATATATTATTCTAGTTTTTTTCAATTTCAATTTAATTTTTTATCATTAGCTCAATTAGGGATTCAACTTAATTTTTAAAATTTACTTGTTATGAGATTATAATGTAATTTGGATCACGATTTTAACAGATTAATTTGGTTGATGTAGTGATGTGCACGACATTGGGGATGTTAGGTTTGCCTCCTGCAATGTGGAAGAGAGGTTTAGTGTTTAATCATGAAATTATTATTATAATTTAGGAGTCACCACCTAATATTATGGTCATAAGAAAACATAATGGTTTGTGAGAGTCTAGGTAAAGAAACCAGTTATTCATAGAGAAGATGCATCACCCTCAATCCACTAAGATAAGTTGTATTGTTATTTGATTTTTTTTCTAGGTTGAGTTTTATATTTGTTAGTCTCATCTGAGGTTCAAGATAAATATTCCTTCGTGGGGATGTCCCTACCTTAATGAATCAAAAACTAAGCATTTTAAAGCCTAATTTTAGCATCATGCTTATTATTATTATTATTATTATTATTATTATTATTATTATTATTATTATTATTATTATTATTATTATTATTATTATTATTATGTATCTTTAATATATAAGGGTATAGTCTACAATGTAGTTTTATACCTTCAAATACTAAAGTCTATTGCTAAATCCTAATACTTTAAATACAAAGTGAATAAAATAGTTGGTGAAGAGTTTTTGATATTTTGGTCGAACTCTAACGAATAATTATTAATTACTTACGATATTTATTTTATATTTTAGTACGTTGATGGCCTGATATTGAATAAAATTGCTACAAAAGCATGCAATAAAATCAAAAATATTTTAAATGATCCTAATTTTTGGATTTTTTTCTTGAAGTTTCAGAGAAAACTGAGTATTTTTAATATCGTGTTTGTATCTTACAATATAAGTCTACAACTGATATTATGTTAAATTGTTGAAAAAATATGCGAGAATTGATTTCCCATTAACAAAAGCTATATATCATACCTAAAATTGATAAAGTCAATTTAACCACTAATAAGAGCTATATTTCAAACCTAAAATTCATTTGCCATTAATCTCTAGTTTGCATTAAGGCTTAAGCTATATTTCACTATTATAGCATCATGATTGATAATAATATTTTTATCACCAAAAAACACCGCACACGACACTAGAAATTCAGGGAAGCCTTACACTTGCTAGCCACTTTTGCAATTTAATAATATTTTATTAACGGTTAAATTGTCCTTGACCCATGTCGCGACGACGATTTTTTACGCGCTTCGCGCCTCCACCATTCCCCCGGATTTAGAGAGACAACGGCGCGCGGTGAAAATGGGGTTTTTTTTATAGCCATAAAATTTATGACTATAAATATCAGGAGTCGCCACCTAGTATTAAGGTTACTAGGAACCTATTGGTCTGCGAGAGTCTAGGTAAGGAGAATTGTTGTGCAATGGGAAGACGTATCATCCCCAGTGCACCCTACCTAAGGTAAGTTGCATTGTTATTTGATTGTTTTTTTTTCTAATTTTACTTTTTAACACTGCATTTAAAAAAAAAACATTTTTTTTGTGTATGCGGGTGTACTTTACGATGTAATTTTACAACGCAATTAAAAACCTTTTTTTCTTATCTATGGATGTACTTTACAATGTAATTTTACACCGTAGTTAAAATCTTTTTTTATCTACGGATGTATTATACAAAGTAAATTTACATCGTAGTAAAAAATCTTTTTTATCTGCGGATGTACTTTACAATGTAATTTTACACCGCGATAGATAAAACAAAATAATTGTTAAATTATTTTTAATATTTTGGCCAAATTTCAACGGATAATTATAAACTGGTTACGATACTCAATTTTGTTTTAAAATATGAGAAAGATGCAATATATTTTTTTACCACAAAAATATGATGGAAAAATCTTGGAATCCGGCTGTATGCACGAAAACAAATACATTTTTTGTTTTTTTTTTAAAACATATTTTTTTTGTTTTTTTTTAAATTAAAAAAAAATCGGGTCGGGCCGGCCCAACCAAGATGGCAAAGCCCAACTCTAATGGGTTGGGCTGGGCCGAGAGCAGCCCAGCCCCACAACCAATTCAATTAACGTGAAGTGAATTATTTCGAACAGTGCACTTCACGTGAACAATAACTGGTGGTCGGCCGACCACCACGAGAGGCTCACCTGCTACTTCAGCCCATTAAAGAGGCCGAGGTGGTTGTCCTTGCGGTGGTGGTGTAAAAAATGGCGGCCTGTAGTGGCCGGAGGAGGTGTCGAAAGAGGGCCGGTCTGTGCTGGAATTCGAGCTTCCTGGTGCTGCTGGTGCTCTCGCCGGAGCTGGAGAAGAAGCTGGACTGAAGCTGCTTGCGACGGAGCTAAGGAGGAGCTTCTAACGTGGTGGTCGATGGGAGTTGGAGCTGCAACTGGATTTTTTTAGAGTGAGAAAACTCGGTCGGGGAGAGAGAGAGATACCTGCAATGGGCTGCGACGGAGGAGAGAGAGACGACGCTACTCAAGGAAGGCTACCGAAGATGACTCTGCCTGCGCAGAGGAGGATGAAGATGGCTGTCGTTGGTGGTTATGTGTATATGTTAATATCCGCATTGTGTCTTCGTCTTCTACAAATTTTACTCCCTCTGTTCTTCTCTGCGTTTTTCTTTTTTTCATTTGTTTTGCGTAAACTTTTGCTCTTATTCTTCTACCCCCCTCCTGTTACGTAAAATTATTCTCCTTGTTTTTCCTCTCTTCTCTACGTAAATATTTTCTCCTCTACGTGAAACACTTCGTTCTGCTCTCTTTTTTTTTTTCTCTTTTTTTTTCCTCTGCCTCTCTCTCTACGTAAAACTCTTCCTTTTACGTGAAAATTACGCTCATTTTTTTTTGTTTTTCTTCTCTGTAACGCGATTCCCCAATTGGCCGTCGTGCAAGGTGGCCTTTTATATGTGTGTTTGGCCTGCCACAGTGGCTGATTGTCTGCGGCGTGGTGGCTGTAAGAAACGGCGCGTCTGCAATGGTGGCTGGTCGGTGCTGGGCTGTCGGCAAGCGTGGTGGCTGGTCGGCATAGTGCAGGTGAAAGCGTGTGTGCTGCGGCAGCTTAGGGGAAGGTAGAAGTGCACTTGGGTCTTTAATTTTCAATTGTTCTAATTGCACCCCTAATTGGATTTAAATTTGTAATTTTGTGCAATTGTACCCCTTTCCGAATTTCAACATTAGTCTTAACTTTGCGCATCTTTTTCAGTTTGGTTCCTATCTTTTGATTTATGCAATTTGACTCTCAATTGAGCATTAAAATCTCAATTGTCTTCAATTTGGCCCCTAATTTTGCACAATTAGCTTGTAAAAATTCAATTGGGTTTCCAAAAATTCCAATTTTCTCAATTGAGCTCGAATTAAATTCAAGAATTTGATGTTTCATCAATTAAGCCCTTAATAAAATTAATTTGACCAATTTAAAGCATAATTAAGTCCTTGCACTCAATTAAATTCTTGAATTGAATCCTAAATTAATTCTCAAACATAATAATATTTTAAATTAGGCCATGATTAAATCAAATTGGCCTATAAAAAATATAATTATAATTTTTGACTTAATTTTTACTTCGAATTTGTATTTTATCTCATTTTTGGGCATAAAAGAGATACGATTCGGCTCCGAAACTATTAAAATTTTCACCGTGATTTTTACCGACGCCGACTCTTTTTATTTTATTTTTGCTATTTTTATTTTATTTTATTTCAGGGAGTAACCCAAAAATTGGCTTACGACAACCCACTTAATAAAAAC
Organism: Salix udensis; assembly: GCA_029204005.1. Classification (NCBI taxonomy): domain Eukaryota; kingdom Viridiplantae; phylum Streptophyta; class Magnoliopsida; order Malpighiales; family Salicaceae; genus Salix; species Salix udensis. The sequence goes on from CM055025.1 coordinate 9,903,171, forward strand.
AAAAAACTTTAATTGAAAAGACAAACCCTACATGCAAATTTTGAAATAAAATTTATGAAGGAAAATCAAATTATTTTAATGTTAAAAAAGGAAAAACAATTGTAAGTGTTATGTGAGTATATTAGAAATTATTGTTACTTCCTAGGTTTATTTTTACTTTAATTTAATTCAATTTGGACTTGTAAAGTATTTGCAATGATGTTACTCGTTCGGAAAGAATGAAGGAAAATTCTTTATCAAATTTGTTTTTTGTTCTCTGCTGACCAATATTGTGGCCATGCTTGGAGGCAAGAATAGTTCCAAAATGGCAAATTTTAATCACATCATTGATTTCAGTCATTGTAAATGAAACACCATCCATAGAGAGGGTTTGTCAAGCTGATTTCGATCACATTATGAAATTTAGTTGCATTTATTGACCTCAAGAACATAACATACTTGAAATGCACAATTATTGAATATTTTCTCATGAATTGATGATTGAAATTGACTCAAAGTCATTGTAGTATACACAAGTATACTTCTAATACAATTTATTTTCAACATGCCACAAATAGGGTAACAACATAAACATAAACTTTCACAAACAATGATCTCCACGGCATAAAGTAACCAACATCTACTGCTGGTGACTTCAGCAATAATCTGGCACTCAATCCTGATGGACATTATTATGGAAAAATTCCCACGGGTTCAATTTTTTATACATTCGCATAGAGAGAGAGAGAGCATAAGCCTTCTGGAAAATACAGTTTTCTAGGTTGACTATAAATCAAACTGGAGGAGTTGGCATCTCTTTATTCAGTGCATGAAACGCCCATGCAAAGGATGATCGTTGGAAGTCATTCCTCTACGTACCGGAGTACTTCACTGGTCAGCATATTTAACTATCCATTTCAGAATCACTGTCCTTGCTTGGCTTATGTCGCGATTACACTTATCAGCATGATCAGCTAAATCTTCAATGATATCCACGAACACCGTCATCTTCTTTTTGATCTTATCTATCACAAGTTTCACAGCATCTTCTTCTCTGATAGCAAAGTCGGCATTGTTCAAGAGTGACTCGATTTCAACTTGCAATTTGACGACAATCAACCGTATACTATCCATGTCCCAGATTGTAAGAGAAGTTCCAGCCTGTATTGAGCTCACTAACCCATTCTCTTCCTTCAAAGCTTTCTCATAACGGTTCCAAAGCGTGTTGCGCCAGTATCCTACCGAACCAATTGGAACGGTTATTGCACCTGCTAAGGCTGTTACAACAGGGGGTGCAGCAACGGCAGCTGCTAGCACTGAGAAAATCAACACAGAGACAAAAGCAGATACAAATAACACAATTGACACCCTCCTCCATGTCTCTATGGATTTCAATTTCTCATCAAGCTTCTTCTTTCGAGATAGCAATTTCTCCAATATGGGTACCTGTTGCTCATACACTGATTGAAACAGAGGAAAGAACTGGGGTGTAAATGGGTTCCCCGCTGCCGTAAATTTCTGTAATCCTTCCAGTGTCTTCTCAAACTTCGTATCAACTGCCCCATCTTTCATTTCTACTTCTTCCTCATCCTGCTTGATTGCTAACTGTATAATCGACTGGCTATTTTTAGCACGTTCAAGAGAACGTCCAAGAGCTGTATAAAACTCCATGGTTTCGACACTACTCTTAAAGTATTCCTTCACCAAACCAAACAGCTCTGGATTATCCCATATATCTTCCTCGCTTTCTAGTATGACTTTAATAACATCTTGGTTCATGTCAAGAAGACAAGTTGTGACCTCTTTAAATGAGCCTAAGGATCGAATCTCCACAGCAGTAGCAAGGCTACTTATCATATGATTAGTCCTTTCATGGTGAGTAGCATCACAGGATTGCGATTCTGAATCTGCTTTGACTTGGGAATTGGTACCACTTCCTCCCGTTTTGCTACGTAGCCCTCCTGTCATATCCAAATTATAAACGAAAATATTTTAACAAACCCAATGTGACCAAGAGATTTGATCTGTTTCACTTCAAATGCAAGCTTAAAAAGTATCAAATTTAAGCAAAACCCCAGTAAAGATATGTGATCTTTTTTCCTGCCATTGCATTCAAATCTAAGCAAACCCAGTTATCAAGTTGACTTAAACAACATAATCCAATTTAGGAATGTTTCGAAACTGTCCAATGTTGAAGTCAAAACTAGCTTATTGAACAAGAAAACACTCAGGATTAACAGATTTCTGTCATAAACTGCAAAACCCGGAACCAAATTCTTCACTTGGTGACAAGAATTAGATCAAAACAGCGAAATCAAACCGAACCCCCAAGGCAAGCCATAAATGTAAAAAAAAAATGGGTATTGAATAGCTTACAGTATATTCCTCTGTGTTTGACGCTTCTTCTCACAATCAAGCAATAAAAAAAAATAGATCTTGTGCTCCCAAAAGAGATTTTGCTTGTTTGAATGTAAGAATCAAAGCAATAATATGTGACAAGAAAATGAATTACGAGAAAGAGACCTCTTTTCTAAGCAATTAAAATAAAGCTCTAGAAAGAGAAGAAGGGTTTGAAGGGGTCTAGTTCAGAAGTTGCTTCTTCGGACAAGAAAGCGAAGGAAATGAAAGAAAATGCGTTGAAAACAAAACATGATTAATCCTTCCATGGAGAGTAACATCAAAGGATTTCAATTCTGGATCTTGGTTACAGGCTTCCTCATATGAGCTGAAATCTGCTGTGAGTTGGGAACTGGTGCTAGCTAGGAGAAGTGGCGACGGGGTACCACTTCCTCCCGTTTTGCTATATAGCCCTTCCATGATATCCAAATTATAGCTGAAAATATTTTAACAAACCTAATGTGACCAAGAGATTTGATCCGTCTCACTTCAAATGCAAGCTTAAAAAGCATCAATTTTAAGCAAAACTCCAGTAAAGATGTGATCTTTTTTCCTTCCAATGCAATCAAATAGAAAAACTATCAAATCTAAGCAAACCCAGTTATCAAGTTGACTTAAACAACATAATCCAATTCAGGAAAGTTTAAAAACTGTCCAATGTTGAAGTCAAACGAGCTTATTGAACAAGAAAACACTCAGATGAACAGATTTCTGTTATAAACTGCAAAACCCGGAATCAAATTTTTCACTTGAACAAGAATTAGATCTAAACAACGAAATCAAACCGAAACCCCAGAGGCAAGCCAAAATGTAAAAAAATAATGGGTATTGAATAGCTTACAGTATATTCCTCTGTATCCGACGAGCTCCAACCACCTGAAATTCAGTTGAAATAAGTAGCTTCCTCTCACAATCAAGCAAAAATAATAAAGAGATCTTGTGCTCCCAAAAGAGATTTTTCTTGGGTGAATGTAAGAATCAAAGCAACAATATGTGACAAGAAAATGAATTCCGAGAAAGAGACCGGCTTCTAAACAATGAAAATAAAGCGCTAGAAAGAGAAGAAGGGTTTGAAGGGGTCTAGTTCAGAAGTTGCTTCTTCGGACAAGAAAGCGAAGGAAATGAAAGAAACTGCGTGGAAAACAAAAAGAAAAAAACGACGTTGTCAAAGAGAGCAGACGTTAGGAGTTAAGAAGATTCAGAATACGCGTCTGAACCATTTTTATCAATCCGGGACGGACCTGGCGGATTGAGTCAAAATCTAAAACTAGAGTAACCTGGCGTATTTTAAAATCCTTGTCTCGCGCGCAAAGTCAATTGAAGTATATTTTCTTACTCACGCGCTAGTTTATTATTTTACTTGTTAGTTATTGGATTATATTAACTTTATTATATAAATACTAAAACTAATATTCGAATTCTATTAATATATACACTTTATGTTAAGATAAGAAATATTTTTTATTTATATACTTCAATTTCAAAGAAAAAATAGTATATTTTCAATGTAGAAAAGAAATTAGTAATCTTTCAAATTTTATTATTAACAATATATATATATATATATATATATGTGTGTGTGTGTGTGTGTGTGTGTGTGTGTGTGTGTGTGTGTGTGTGTATAACATGGATTCACAAAGATTGTTTCTTAACTTCCAAGATATTAAAACCTCAAATATTTCTTTAATTTTTTCTGAGATCCCTTGATGAGATCAATTTTAAACCGGACTTGTTAAATATGGTAAAAGAGTGAAGATTGTCCGGGTGAAAGCGAATATAGATAGGCGAGCAAGATAGACGCGACTGCTATTTGACTAGACATGTGGTTTTTTATAGACATGTGTGTACGTTGATTGTAACAACAATGAGACTCATTTTGTGTCAAATTAAAAAAAAAAAAAGATCAAAGAACAAAAAGATGTGAGATTGAAAAAATAAAAAACAGCCATTTTTTAAAATAGTTAGATAGCAAAAAGAGTTTTTTTAAGTCAAATAACAAAAACAGACCATTAAATAATGACACATAATTTTTTTTTCATTTTAAAGTGGTGATAATATATCAAATAAAAATACATTTAAAAAATTTACAATGACGTAGGTGTGTAAGCTGATCAAAAGAAACATGGCATTCACACCAAACCTTTTTTTATTATCAAATAGTGGATGACGTGTCATATACCCTCTAAACTTAATCAATGAAAACTATTTGTCACCACCAGTTATACAAGGGTAGGATAGCAAAAGCTTATTATAAAAAGGTCAAGCCATGGGTATTCAAATAAGGTGATTTGGTATTGAAGAAGATATCATTATCATCACAAGAAAACCAGGGTAAATGGGCGCCGAACTATGAGGGACCATATGTGGTGAAGAAGGTTTTTTCAAGAGAAGCCTTAATTCTAACTAGCATGGATGGAGAAAATCTGTCTAAACCTGTAAACTCTGATATGGTGAAGAAATATTATGTCTAATGTATTACTCATGATAGCTAATGAAATTAAAATTTGGCCATGAATTCTTGGTGTATCCTTTCTTTTCTTTTTTGCATGATCTTACGCTTAAAGATTTTTGGCAAATCAGAGTCTGGTACGAGAGGAAAGTCAAATTGGTGTTGGTTTAAAAAATATGTTCTGGGAACTTAAAGGATTTTATTGAAAGATGATCTCATACCTACAAAAACCCACATAATAAAGTTAAGCTCTTAGCTAAACAATTAATCCAAAAAATCATAAAAATCATTTCGAATGGAAAAGAAAAGTTTATCGATCCCAGATGCATGTTTTTGAAATGAGGAGATGTCAACTTTGATATATCTTCACAAGTCTCAAATATCCATTGTAGTCCCTATTTGAGCCTAAAAAAATTGTTTTTGATAATTAACCATGACAAGGATAACACTCTATACTGGGGGGAAATGCGAGGATCAAAATACACTTTTAATCTATAAAATAGTCATCAATGACAATAGATGCTCAAACAAAGCTGGGGCCCATAAACACAAAACAGGTTTTAGTACACTATAGCAAATCAAGTCAATATGATCGTAGAGCTAAAACCCATGATAAAAACCCTCAAACAAAATACTGAGGGCATGTCAAGCCAACATGATAATAGCGCTAAAAAACCATGATAAAACCCCAAATAAAATACTAGGAAGCATGTCAGTCATTATACAAATCAATTAGGAGGACCAAAAGAAGTTTTAAGAGTTAGCATTAGTGATCATTAGTTTAAACACTTTTTGAGCCTACAAATATCTTCTTTTTTTTAAATAAAGGCAACCCTGGATCGACAGGCAAGGCTTTTTCATTTGAAACAAGCTTTATAAATGTTTCACAAGACGTTATTAAAACCTTTTGACATGCAAGACATGAAAAAATGCATCATTTCACATTCCTATTGAAAGCAACATAAAACATGACAATGAGATCACTTGAATTGTTTAAGAACAGGTTTGTTTAAATAAATATCAAAATGGTTTTTGTGCTTAAGATGACTTTAAAATTTCAAAAATCTTACATGAAAATAATATTTGCAAATAACCAACCCTTTCTTGCAAACACTTGAGGCCTAGAACACTTGTAAGCATGACCAGATTGGGAGCAATGCAATTGAAGTTGGCTCCACCATTCCCTTTCAAGGAGTATTGAACAAAATTGGGGTCCTTAAATAGAGGGCCATATGGATGTGCTAAAGATCTGTAGCCTCTAGAGGTCAAAATCATAAGTTGCGGCTCGAGCAAGCAGAAGCGAGATATCGTTAAGGCCAGAGATCCAAACCCTGAAAAGAGAAGGTCATGAGGAAGAAAGGGGACCTATATTTTCTCAAGTAAGTATACGTACATCATCATGCATTGCATCTCCAATGAAGAACTAAGGAATGTTTGGAAAGGATTGTAGCTTATGAACTTTTGTTCTACATGTTGTGTGTGCATTTGAGACCTCACCTCTATCATTCCTTGGAATATGTTCACAATTCCTCCATCAATTAGGACAGTGCGCTTTTAGCGGTACTTTTCCTCTTCATTGGTTATGTTTTGCAACCCTTAATCACAAATTAAAATGGTGTTTTTCAACCCTATTTTTCTCTGAGTATGGTTTTTCCAAATTCAAACCATCAATTAGGATAGTGTGCTTCTTAGCAGTACCTTTCCTCTTGATTGGGTGTGTTTTCCAAACCCTTAACCACAAATTAAAATGGTGTGTTTTTCAACCCTATTTTTTTCTTTAAGTATGTTTTTTTCAAATTTTAAACCATCAATTAGGGTAGTGCGCTTCTTAGCGGTACCTTTCCTCTTAATTGGGTGTGCTTTATAACCCTTAACCACAAATTAAAATGGTGTGTTTTTCAACCCTATTTTTCTCTTTGAGTATGTTTTTTTTTTCAAAACCATCAATTAGGATAATGTGTTTCTTAGACGTACCTTTCCTCTTAATTGGATGTGCCTTTCCAACCCTCATTCATCCAACCTAAAATAGTGTGCTTCTTAACCCAAACTAATCATTCCTTGCTGAGCGTGTTTTATAGGTCTTCCCGAGAAATCAACCATTTTTCAGTTTGAAAAGCCTCTTACGAGATTTCTCTTTTTCTTTTTCTTTTTCTTTTTCTTTACAACGCTCACTATTTAAAGTCTCTTACAAGACTTTAGTCGTAAGCATTGTAAAGAGGAGGACAATTGTCATAACCCAAAAATGGGTTATTCCCCAAATCTACCAAATAAAAAAAAAAAGTGGTTGGCGTCCGTAGAAAAATTAAGGTGGAAAATTTAGACATTTTTGAGAGCCCGATCGTATCTCTTTTATGCCCAAAAATGAAGGCAAAATTATATTTTTTATAAGCCAATTTGATTTAATCATTGGTCAATTGAAAGTATAATTATGTTTAGAAATTAATTTAGTGTCCAATTGAAGGATTTAATTAAGTGCAAGGACTTAATTATAATTTAAATTGGTCAAATTAATTTTATTAAGGGCTTAATCAATGAAAAATCAAGTTCTTGAGCTTATTTCGGGTTTAATTGAGAAGATTGGAATTTTTGGAGACCAAATTGAATTTTTTTCAAGCAAATTGTGAAAAGTTAGGGGTCAAATTGAAGACAATTGAGAGTTAAATGGACAATTGAGGGTTAAATCGCATAATTTTGAAACCAAAGATCAAACAAAAAAAAGGCATGCAAAGATAAAGTTGTTGTTGAAATTCTGACCGGGGTACAATTGCATAAAATTAAAAGTTTAAAGCCAATTGGGAGTGCATTTAGACCAATTACAAATTGAGAGACCAAATTATATCTTCACCTTCTCCCAAATCTTCCAAAACCTGCAGACATGACTACATTGTTCAGTCACCTGAACAGTGCAGACATCCTACTATAGGTTCAGGAGGCAGGCAACCCATCGCTGCACGCAATGGGCAGCCAAAGGGTTGTCTCTTTTGCCTATAAATACCATGCACAGACCAATGAAGAGAAAAAAATGAACAAAGAATTTTGCAGAAAAAAAAAACAAGGTAAAAACACAAAGGAAGAAGACACTAGGAAAAAAAATTATACCACCTTCCTCGTCACTGGTAGAGTTGTCATCGACAACCTTCTCTACGTGTGCAGTGTTCTCTCTCTCTCCTATAGCACTAACCATCATCTCTCTCCTCTAACAAGTCAGCCAACCATCTAGCATCACCCCCGTCAGCAACGACATCTTCTCCGTCATGCCAGAAGGTCCACCGTTACCTCTAGTAGCAACAGCCAGTTCCTGCAACGCAGCAACAGCCTCTCCTACACAAACCAGTCTCCCTTCTGGCAACTTTCCTAGCCACCACATGTCATCATTTTTGACGTCACCACCACAGAAAGAACCACATCGGTCTCCTCTACCCAATGGTAGTGACAGGTACGATGTTCATCTTGCTCCCTCAACCACTTGTCTATTGTTATTCATTCAGTGAATAGTACGGGAAGTGAATTAATTAACTCCCCGCCCACTGTTCACTGCATGTGACAGTAGGACGTAATTTGCGTATGGTCTGGCCGAACTTTGTGTCCAGGCACCGAAGTGGTGGTCCTCCTGGCCCACCTGGCTAGAAGGCCAGACCATCTGGGTTGGATAGTCTAGCCCCAAATGATGGGCTTTTGGCCCATCAGGGCTAGACAGCCAGCCCCCACCCAAAAAAAATTTAAAAAAGATAAAAAATACAAAATCTGAATTAAAAAAAAAATCTTTTTCTTAAAAAAAAATGTTGTTTTCATGCATAAAGTCGAATTCCAAGGTTTTTCCAAGCATATTTTTCGTTAAAAATATATGTTGCATCTTTTTCATTTTCAAAATGTTGTGTCAAATTTTTGTGGTTAGGTTTTCAACTCTCAATAAGGTAGAGACTCTCTCATGAAAAGAGATCTATCTTGAGCATTAGGAAAGACCAACGAATAAAAAAATCAAACTTAAAAAAACAATCAAACAATAATGAAGCTTGTCTTAGGTAGGGTGCACTGGAGGTAGTGCGTTTTCCCCTTGCATAACAAGTCCCTTCACCTAGACTCTCGCAAACCAATAGATTTTCTACTGACATTAATACTGTAGCGACTCCGAAGATTTATAGTCGTAACTTTACAACTATAAAATCCCCCCTCCTTTTCACCACGCGCCGTTTCTTCCCTTCGCGGATAGCGGGGCGCGGAGCACGAAGAAAAACATTGTCGCGATAATGATTACGATAATAATACACTAATAATAATAATAAATTTACTTATTGATAATTGTAATTATGATAATAGTTGTAATGGTAGTGATAGTAACAATAATGATAATAATAACGATGAGAGTAATATTATTTATAATAATAATAATTCATTTGAAGTTGGATTTGGCGCGGCTGGCCGATTCCCTCTTAGTGGTTGTTTGGCGCTGCGGTGTGACCTGCGTTGCGGTTCACCGCAGCGCCAAAAGCTCATTTTACCAAACATCAACTGATTTTTTAGTGGCGGGTCCCATAAAAAAACAACGTTTTTTAGAAGCTCCTTTAGGATGCTTCTCAGAACGCGTTTTGCGTTACAAAACGAAAATGAAATAACAAAAAAAATAATAAATGAAAAATAACATGCAGACAGGGAGCAACAAATCGTCTTCCCCAACTCCGGCGACAGCAACACCGGCCACCAAGGTTGACAGCGCCAGCTCATCCTTGTCTCTCCCCCAACAGCAGCCTCTCTCTCTCTCTCTCTCTCTCTCTCTTCCTTCGCCATTGCAGCACAGCAAGCAAGCTCTCTCTCTCTCCTCGCCAACTCCTGCAACAGCTCCCGGCCAGAAGCAGCACCAGCTCCACCGTGAGCTCACGCCACCACCCAAGCCTTCTTCTTCAACTCCGGGAAGCAGCAACGAAGCAGTAGAGGCGAACGACAACTGTGCCCGACAACTTCCAACGCCCGTTCGGCCACCACAGGTCACCATTTTCGACGCCACCACGACAGGGAGAACCACCTCGGCCTCCTCTACCCGTCGGTACCGGCCATTCACCCTCTAGTCACAGTCGGCCATTCATGAACAGTAACATGACCTTGATTAATTCATGCAGAAACGAAGGTAAAAACTCACCGTTTTGTGCGTTTTTGCCTGCGCTGATTTTTAACTTTGGGGTCTGGGCTGGGCTGCTCTCGGCCCAGCCCAAGTCCAGCATAGTTGGGCCCTTTTGGCCCAACTTGGTTGTATCGACCCATTTAGTTTGGGACAAGCCCAGTCCAATGTTTAAAAAAAAATATAAAAATCATGTTTTTATAAAATTAAAAATTGTGTACATAGATATCAACTCTGATGAAAGTGATGTAGAACAAATGGCAGAGACGTACATGCTCAAGAGATAGTATCCAAAATTCAAAGGCAACTGAATTTCCGCAGTTCGGGCGCTGAAGTCGGAATGACGCAAAAACTCACCCAGTTGATGTGTCTCGGCGTTTCCGAAGGAAATCAGTACCTTTGCTGCTGATGCATGCCTTTTTTTGGTCAAATTCCATTGTTTAGTCCCCGAAATCATCATTTTGCCATTTTAGGAAATTTGATGGGAGAATAAAAATGAGTGTCTAATTTACTTTAATTATTAATTACATTTCATTATTCTGATTATTAAATCTACAATATTTAAAAAATATATATGTGTGTATTTTTAATTAATTTCATAAGTTGACAGCAATATGAAAAGCATGGTAACCAAACACACAAAACTGTTTTTCATTAAACTCAATCTCAACCACAGTTTTAACCAAACACAAATTTCAATTACGAAACCGCAGCTAAAAGCGCTTTTTATAAACCTGTTTTTTTTCAACCTCAACCACAACAGCAACAACTGTGCCAAACAGGCCCTTAGTCCAGCGGGTTAACTTATTTACCACCAAGAGAAGATTTTCATGCCAAGGGATTGGAAAATCTATAGTTTATGCTTCCCCTTTTCATGAATCAGGTCCATTCCCAATTCAATTACACTTGTTCTCGCTAAAGCCGGATCTGATCCCGCTTGAGAAAAAAATCTTGATCTTCCAATTGCATCAATAAGAGAGATGCTTGAATCGACTTCAATTCTCATTATTGTTAATTTCCACCACTATAAGAAAAAAGTTTTTTTTGGCATTATATTTCAAAAACATTTTTTTATTTTATTTTATTTTTATTTTGTACTTTAAATTAAAAAAAATGGTGTTTTTAGATTATTTTCATGTGCTGATGTCAAAAATGATTTAAAAAAAAACATCATTTTGATGCATTTCTAAATAAAAAAATACTTTCAAAAACAACCTCAACTACACTTCTAAACAGGCACGAAAAACCATGTTTGTTTCGAGTCTTGTATTTAGGTATCATTTCAAGAAGTATTATGATACTTGATACTAGTTATATTTTACTAGTTACACAAACACAAATAGAAAAAAATGTTTTAAAAATAATTATTAAAACTTGAAAAGGAGATTAATATTTTTTTCTCATTTTATTTATTTATCGATCGCATATAACCTAACATAATATAAATTAAGCTTCCTAATCACTTTAACCTATATAATATATTATTAGCACTTTATTTTGTATATGAATACAGTGAAAATATTAAAAACACGCAAAACAAATTCAACGCATGGTATTATGGTCATCAGAAAACATAATGGTTTGTGAGATTCTAAGTAAAAGAACCAGTTGTGCATAAAGAAGATGCATCACCCTCAATCCACTCAACTTAAGATAAGTTGTATTGTTATTTGACTCTTCTTCTAGGTCCAGTTTTATATTTATTAGTCTCATCTAAGGTTCAAGATAAATATTTCTTCGTGAAGATATCTCTACCTTAATGAATCAAAACCTAACCATTTTAAAACCTAATTTTAGCATCATTTTTATTATTATTATTATTATTATTATTATTATTATTATTATTATTATTATTATTATTATTATTATTATTATAAAAAGGTATAGTCTACAATGTAGTTTTATACTTTAAATACTAAAGTATATAGCTAAATCTTAATATTTTAAATACATAGTGAATAAAATAATTAGTGAAGAGTTTTTGATATTTTGATCAAACTCTAAGAAATAATTATAAACTACTTACAATATTCAATTTATATTTAGTGTGTAGATGACCTGATATTGAATAAAATTGCTACAAAAACATGCAATAAAATCAAAAATATTTTAAATTATCCTTATAATTTTTTGGATTTTTTTCTTGAAGTTTCGGAGAAAACTGAGTACTTTTAATATCACATTTGTATCTTACAATATAAATCTACAACCTGATATTATGTCAAATTGTTGAAAAAATATGCAAGAATTGATTTGCCATTAACAAAAGCTATATATCAAATCAACTAAAATTTAAAACCTAAAATTGATAAAGTCAATTTAACCACTAATAAAAGCTATATTTCAAACCTAAAATTGATTTGCCATTAATCACTAGTTTGCATTAAGGATTAAGCTATATTTCACTATTATAGCATCACGAGTAATAAGAATTTTTTTATTACCAAAAATCATCGCACATGTCACTAGATGCCACTTTTGCAATTTAATAATATTTTATTAACAATTAAATTATCCTTGACCCACTTCATAAAAACAAAAAAGTTAAATTGAAAAGACAAACCCTACATGCAATTTTAAAATAAAAATTTTAAAAGAAAACAAAATTATTTTAATGTGAAAAATAAGGAAAGAAAATTGTAGAGAATAGCGTTATGTGAGTATGTTCGAAATCACTGTTACGTCTTAGTTTATTTTTAATTTAATTTAATTTAATTTGGACTTGTATAGTATTTGCATTGTTGTTTCTCGTTCAAAAAGAATGAAAGAAAAATCTTTATCAGATTTGCTTTCTGTTCTCTGCTGACCAATATTGTGGCCATGCTTGGAGGCAAGAGCAATTCCAAAATACCAAATCTTTACTCACATCATTGATTTCAGTCATTGTAAATGAAACACCTTCTATAGAGAGGGTTGGTCAACCTGGTTTCGATCACCTGTGCTACTAGTATCAGAATTATTATCCAATTTAGTTGCAGTTACTGTCTTCAAGAGTAAAATAATTATTGATTTTTATTTTCTCGTAAATTGATGATTGAAATTGACTCAAAGGTCATTTTACTAGTCTACACAAGTATGCTTCTAATACAATTTATTTATATTCAACATGCCACAAATAGGGTAACAACATACACATTAACTTTCACAAACTATCGTCTCCACGGCATAAAGTAGCCATCATCTAGTGCTGGTGACCTCAGCAATAATCTGGAACTCAATCCATATGGAAAAAATCCCACAGATTTCAATTTTTATTCAGTGCATGAAACGGACAAAGGATGATCGAGTTAGAAGTCATTACTACACGTACCGGAGTTCTTCACTGGCCAGCATATTTAAGTGTCTTGTTTACAACCACTTTCCTTGCTGCGATTATGTCGTCTTGACACGTACCGGCACGGGCAGCTAAATCTTCAATTCTTTCCATGAACACCGCCATCATCTTTTTTATATCATCAATCCCATGTTTCACAGCATCTTCTTCTCTGATAGCAATGTCGGCATTCTTCAAGAGTGACTCGATTTCATCATGGAATTTCTTCACAACCGCCCGTATACTTTCCATGTCCTTGATTGTAAGACGAGTTCCAACCTCAAGTGACGTCACTAACACCTTCTCTTCCTCCAATGCTTTCTCATAACGGATCCAAAGCGAGCTGCACCATTTTCCCTACAGAACCAATTGGCACGGCCATTGCACTTGCTAAGGCTATTACAACAGGGGGTGCAGCAACGGCAGCTGCTACCACTGAGAAAATCAACACATTTGACACCCTCTTCTTTTGAGATTGCAATTTCTTCAACATGGATACCTGTTGCTCATGCACTGATTGAAACAGAAGCAAAGAACTGGGGTGTAAATGGGTCCCCCGCAGCCTTAAACTTCTGTAATCCTTCCACTGTCTTCACAAACTTCTCAGCTGCCCCATCTTGCATTTCCACTTCTTCCTCAAACTGCTTAATTGCTAACTGTATAATCAACTGGCTATTTTGAGCACGTTTAAGAGAACTTTCAAGAGCCGTACAAAACTCCATGGTTTTGACACTATTCTTAAAGTATTCCTTCACCAAACCAAACAACTCTGGATTATTCCATATATCGTCCTTGCATTCTAGTATGACTTTAACAACATCTTGGTTCATTTCAAGAAGACAATTTGTGACCTCTTTAAATGAGCCTAAGGATCGAATCTCCAATTAATAGAGGTTTGAGTGCCTGAAGGAGTTGTATCAGGAGGATGAAGATTTTAAACAAATCTGGGCGATGTGCATTGAGAGACAGCCCGTCAGCGATTTTCATGAGAGCGAAGGTTTTCTGTTTCGCGGAAATCGTTTGTGTATACCCCGGATGTCGCTGCGAGAGAAATTGATCCGTGTTCTTCATGGGGGTGGATTGAGTGGACACTTGGACAGGGACAAAACAGTGGCTAGCTTGGAGGAGCGATATTTCTGGCCACAACTGAAGAGAGACATCGGCAATTTCGTGCAGAGATGCTATATATGTCAGGTATCTAAATGTCAATCACAAAATACTGGTCTTTATACACCTTTACCCATTCCTAATGATATTTAGGAGGATTTGTCCATGGATTTTGTGTTGGGGTTACCTCGTACCCAGCGAGGAGTGGATTCTGTTTTTGTGGTGGTTGACAGATTTTTGAAGATGGCTCATTTTATACCCTGCCGAAAGACCTCAGATGCGTCGCACATAGCCAGATTATTTTTCAGGGAGGTGGTCCGACTTCATGGGGTGCCGCAATCAATTACTTCTGACCGCGACACGAAGTTCCTTAGTCACTTTTGGGTGACGTTATGGAAGATGTTTCAGACTTCGCTGAACCGAAACACAACCGCGCACCCGCAAACTGATGGGCAAACAGGACTTTGGGAAATTTGGTTCGCAGCATTTGTGGGGATAAACCAAAGCAGTGGGATCATGCGTTGCCATAGACTGAGTTTGCTTATAACAATGTCGTTCATAGCACAACGGGAAAGACTCGTTTTGCCATGATATATGTGACACCACCGAGGCACACAGTGGACTTAGTTCGTCTACCCAAGGGAGGTCCAGGATTTAGTATGGCTGCTGAGAACATGGCTACACAAGGCCAGGTCGTGCAGGAAGAAGTGAGGCAGAGGCTAGAAGCAACAAATGCAAAGTATAAGGTTGCGGCAGATAAGCACCGGCGTCGCAAGGTTTTTGAAGAGGGTGATTCAGTGATGGTTTTCTTGCGCAAAGAAAGGTTTCCTGTAGGGACTTACAACAAGCTAAAGCCCAAGAAGTATGGTCTGTATCAGGTTATGAAGAAGATCAACAATAATGCCTATGTGATTGATCTTCCCGAAACAATGGGCATTTCCAAGACTTTCAATGTTGCAGATTTGTTTCAGTATCACGCGGAGGAGCCATTGTATCCTGATTCTGATCCAAAACATAACTCGAGGTCGAGATCTTTTCAAGTAGAGGAGTCTGATGTAGAACAGGTTGCGGAAGAATACATGCTCAAGAGGGATCACCAGAAATTCAAAGGCAACTGAATTTCGGCAGCCGGGTCGTCGAAGTTGGAATGACGCGAATCTCACCCAGTCAATGCGTTTCGCCGTTTGCGGTAGAAGTCGAGGCTATGCCCCTGATGTACACCGGTTTTTGGCCAAATTCCATCGTTTCGGCCCCGAAATCGTCATTTTTGCTATTTTAGGAAAGTTTCGTTTTAGCCATAACTTTTGATGTAAGAGTCCAAATTGACTTTCGTCAATTGGTACCCTCTCAAAATTTATAGGCCTTTCACATTCTGCATTTATCTCAAATTTGCCATTTATGGCAAATTTAATGTTTTATGTCGTTTCCTTTTCTGTCTTGAATTACGCTAGGGTTTTTACTTTAAGTATTAATGTAAAACGTGCAGCCGACTTATCTATCATTTTATTAAATAAACGTTGAGTTTGATTGAGATTTCTTCTCGTTATCTTTGATTTACGGAATATTGACGTTGGTTATATTCCCTTGTGATTTTCTGATGCGTCACCCTTAATAAAAACAAAAAAGTTAAATTGAAAATACAAACCCTACATGCAAATTTTGAAATAAAATTTTGGAAGGAAAATTAAATTATTTTAATGTGAAAAAAGGAAAGACAATTGGAGAGAACAGTGTTATGTGAGTATATTAGAAATCATTGTTACTTCTTAGGTTTATTTTTTTTATTTTTAATTTAATTTAATTTGGACTTGTAAAGTATTTGCAACGATGTGATTATTGACTTCAAGAGTATAACATGCTTGAAATACACAATTAATGATTTTTTTTTTCTCGTGAATTGATGATTGAAACTGAATCAAGGTCATTATAGTCTACACAAGTATGCTTCTAATACAATTTATTTATATTCAACACGACACAGATAGGGTAACAACATAAACATTAACTATCGTCTCTACGGCATAAAGTAACCAACATCTAGTGCTGGTGACTTCAGCATTAGTCTGGCACTCAATCCATATGGACACTATTATGGAAAAATCCCCACAGATTCCATGTTTTATACATAAGCCTTCAGGAAAATACAGTTTTCTAGGTAGAATATAAATCAAACTGGAGGAGTTGGCATCTCTTTACTCAGTGAATGAAACGCACAAAGGATGATCGTTGGAAGTCATTTCTACACGTACCGGAGTTCTTCACTGGTCAGCATATTTAAGCATCCTGTTCAGAATCACTGTCCTTGCTTTGATTATGTCGGCATGACACTTACCAGCATGGAAAGCTAAATCTTCAATGCTTTCCATGAACCCCGCCATCTTCCTTTTGATCACATCTATCACAAGTTTCACAGCATCTTCTTCTCTGATAGCAAAGTCGGCTTTGTCCAAGAGTGACTCGATTTCAACTTGGAATTTGTTGACAAGCACCCGTATATTAACCATGTCTTCGATTGTAACAAAAGTTCCAACCTCAATTGTCCTCACTAACCCCTTCTCTTCCTTCAATGCTTTCTCATAACGGTTCCAAAGCGAGCTGCACCAGTTTCCTACAGGACCCATTGAATCGGTCATTGCACCTGCTAAGGCTGTTACAACAGGGGGTGCAGCAACGGCAGCTGCTACCACTGAGAAAATCAACACAGAGACAAAAGCAGATACAAATAACACGTTTGACACCCTCCTCCATGTCTTCATGGATTTCAATTTCTTATCAAGCTTCTTCATCCGAGATTGCAATTTCTTCAACATGGATACCTGTTGCTCATGCACTGATTGAAACAGAGCGTAGAACTGGGGTGTAAATGGGTCCCCCGCTGCCTTAAACTTCTGCAATCCTTCCAATGTCTTCACAAACTTCATCCCAACTGCCCCATCCTCCATTTCTACTTCTTGCTCAAACTGATTGATTGCTAACTGTATAATCAACTGGCTATTTTTAGCACGTTCAAGAGAACTTCCAAGAGCCGTACAAAACTCCATAGTTTTGACACTACTCTTAAAGTATTCCTCGACCAAATCAAACAACCCTGGATTATCCCATATATCTTCCTTGCTTTCTAGTATGACTTTAACAACATCTTGGTTCATTTCAAGAAGACAATTTGTGACCTCTTTAAATGAGCCTAAGGATCGAATCTCCACAATATTTGTGACCTCTTTCAATGAGCCTAAGGATCGAAGCTCCACACCATCAGCAAGGATTTTTATCACATGATTAGTCCTTCCATGGAGAGTAGCATCAAAGGATTGCAATTCTGGATCTTGCTTACAGGCTTCCTCATATGAGCTGAAATCTGCTGTGAGTTGGGAACTGGTGCTAGCTTGGAGAAGTGGAGACGGGGTACCACTTTCTCCCGTTTTGCTATATAGCCCTTCCATGATATCCAAATTATAACTGAAAATATTTTAACAAACCCAATGTGACCAAGAGATTTGATCTGTCTCACTTCAAATGCAAGCTTAAAAAGTATCAAATTTAAGCAAACCTCCAGTAAAGATGTGATCTTTTTTCCTTCCAATTCAATCAAATTGCAAAACTATCAAATCTAAGCAAACCCAGTTATCAAGTTGACTTAAACAACATAATCCGATTTAGGAAAGTTTCAAAACTGTCCAATATTAAATTCAAAACTAGCTAATTGAACAAGAAAACACTCAGATCAAAAGATTTCTGTTACAATCTGCAAAACTCTTAACCAAATTCTTCACTTGATGACAAGAAGTAGATCTACAAAACGAAATCAAACCGAAACCCCAGAGACAGGCCAGAAATGTAAGAAAACAAATTGGGTATTGAACAGCTTACTGTATATTCCTCTGTATCCGACGAGCTTCAACTACCTGAAATTTAGTTGAAATAAGTAGCTTCCTCTCACAATCAAGCAAAAATAATAAAGAGATCTTGTGCTCCCAAAAGAGATTTTTCTTGTGTGAATGTAAGAATCAAAGCAACAATATGTGACAAGAAAATGAATTCCGAGAAAGAGACCGGCTTCTAAACAATGAAAATAAAGCGCTAGAAAGAGAAGAAGGGTTTGAACTTTGAAGGGGTCTAGTTCAGAAGTTGCTTTTTCGGACAAGAAAGCGACCGAAATTTTCTTATTCCCGCCCTAGTTTAACCTTTATTTTAAAAAAAAATTATTTTTTAATGGAAAAACCTTGTTTCGCGCGCAAACCTTGTTTAAACCTTCTATTATTATTCTCATTGTTATTATCATAATTGTTAAATTGTCATAATTATTATAGCTGTCATTATAATCATTAATTTAAATATTTAATATTCTAATATTATTGGTAATATTACTGTTGCGAGGATTATTATTGTTGTAACACAGAATTCAATTATTTTTTCATTTTTTAAGATTTATTCTTTATGTTATTATATTAAAAGTATTTTAGAATACTGAGATTAAATTAATTTATTTTTTTAGAAAAAATTAGTTTATTATATATATATATATAGAACACTGAGATTAAATTATTATTTATTTATTAAGATTTATTTAAGAACACTGAGGCTAAATTAATGTGTGATTTCAAAAAGAAACTTAGTTGATATATATATATATATATATATATATATATAGGTGTAAATATCAAAATATATAATTAGCAAACCTTAAAAATAATAGTTATTATTATTCTTTTAAATGTCTTATCTATAATAAAATAAATATATATAAAAACTAAATAGTTGAAAGTTTTGAAGGTAGATTCTTTCGCTTAGATGTATAACATTAAAAAAATCTAGGACTATTAACATTTTTTCACATGTTAAAAAAAATTGGTTATGTCTGAGCCGAAACACATGGCAAGTGGCTCATTTAATTTTTTTTATTATATATAAATTTGCCTAATATTTCCACTTGTTTTTTTAACATTATATTAAATTTGAAATATCATATATAAAAAGCTTGTAAAAGTCAATTTGTAATGAAAAGAACATTGATCAATGAATTATTCTGATTATTATCTCATTATTATCATCATGATTTTTAAATTATCACAATTATTATAGCTATTATTATTGTAAATAATCATTATTATGATTATTATTGGCAGTACCATTGTTGCCACTGTCGCGACGATGAATTTTTTCGCGCTTCGCGCCCCGCCATTCCCCAGATAGGGGAGACAACGACGCTCGATGAAAATGAGGTGTGTTTTATAGTTTTAAAAATTACAATTATAATTATCAGGAGTCGTCACCTAGTATTAAGGTCACTAGAAAACCTATTGGTCTGCGAGGGTATGGGTAAGGGGACTTGTTGTGCGAGGGGAAGACGCGTCACCTCCAGGGCACCCTACCTAAGGCAAGCTGCTTTGTTGTTTGATTGTTTTTTCTAAGTTTAATTTTTTTAACACTGGTTTTCAAAAAAAAAAAAATTGTCTGCGGGTGTACTTTACAATGTAATTTTACACCGAGATAGCTAAAACAAAAGTAATTTTTAATTTTTTTGATATTTTGGCCAAATTCCAACAGATAATCATAAACTAGTTACAATATTCAATTTTCGTTCAAAATATGAGAAATATGCTATATTTGATTTTTACGAAAACATATGCTTGGGAAAACCTTGAAATTCGGCCGTATGCACAAAAAAAAAATATTTTTTGTTTTTTTTTAATATCGGGCCGGCCCAACTCTGCTGGAATTGGATTGGACCCGACCCAGCCAACTGGGCTGGGCCGATAGCAATCCAACCCAAGACAAAGCAGACAAAAAAGGGCAAAGAATTAAAACCGTTCACATAACACGTGAACAGAAAAATAGCACTGGAAAGAGAAGAAGGTTTTGAAGGGGTCTAGTTCAGAAGTTGACCAAGAGATTTGATCTGTCTCACTTCAAATGCAAGCTTAAAAAGTATCAAATTTAAGCAAACCTCAAGTAAAGATGTGATGTTTTTTCCTTCCAATGCAATCAAATTGCAAAACTATCAAATCTAAGCAAACCCAGTTATCAAGTTGCCTTAAACAACATAATCCAATTTAGGAAGTTTCAAAATTGTCCAATGTTGAAGTCAAAACTAGCTTGTTGAACAAGAAAACACTCAGATCAACAGAGTTCTGTTATAAAATGCAAAACTCTGAACCAAATTCTTCACTTGATGACAAGAAGTAGATCTACAAAACGAAATCAAACCGAAACCCCAGAGGCTGGCCAGAAATGTAAGAAAACAAATTGGGTATTGAACAGCTTACAGTATATTCCTCTGTATCCGACGAGCTTCAACTACCTGAAATTCAGTTGAAATAAGTACCTTCCTCTCACGATCTAGCAATGAACAAAAAAAGATGTTGTGCTCTTCTGCCTTATTAATTAAAACTAGTGATATCTTATAATATATGTATGTATCGATTGATTATTATTTTCATTTTTTAGCAATGTTGTGCAGAGAAGTTTTACTCTATTTATTTGTTAACGTAACAATTAATTAATCACATCATCTTTAAATATTATCTTAGCTGTCAGCATTTTACTATTAAGTAATCACATCTACTTAGACACTTTAATGCGTGAAATAAGAACATCAAATTTCTATTTGAAAAGAAAAAAGATTAAACATTTAATTTAAAATCGCAGGACATGCGGAGACTTGATTGAAACCAACAACGGCTCGACCACCGGTAGCAGAATCGTATATATATATAATCTGATAATTGTTCAAGGATTTTGTTGTCTTTTTATCATGTTCACCATCGCACTTTGTTGTATTTAAAAACAAAAAGTCATTTAACTATTAGTCCCTTGCTTTTGTTGGTTTTCATAATCCATCCTTTTAGTTTTGATTTTTTTAGTCCTTTTTTATTAGAGGTTAATTTGTTTTCAATTTAGCCCTCCAATTCTAATTTGTGAATATGATGTTTTTTTCATTTGATACTTCTACTTTTGATTTTTTTCTTAACTATTTTTCAAAGTTTTATAGTTTTTGATTTTATTCTTCAAATCAAATTTATGATTTTTTTCCAATAACAATAATATTTATTTCAATTTGGTCCTTTTTCTTTTAACTTCTTATTTGTTTCATTTTCTCTTTTATCAAAGTTTTTTTTATGGTTTTGAATTTTATCATTTAAATCAAGTTTATGATTTTTTTATTTCAACAACAACATTAATAATAATGGTAATTATAATAGTTGAAATAATAATAGTAGTAATAAGGATAATGATATTAACAATATTATTAATAGTGATGATAATGTTATTGAAGGTAGTAATAATAATAGTTTATCATGATAGTAATGTGGTGTTGCTAGAGATAATAATAATAATAATAATAATAATAATAATAATAATGAAGATGATGATGATGGTGCTAATAATTATTAGACATTAATCCAAAAACCCAAAATTAATCTGAATTCAAATAATTTTCCAAGTTCATATCTACCTTTTCAAGTAATGGGAAGGCCAAAGAACACCCCAATAATTTTTTTCTCATCGAATGAAACTCACAAGTACCATAATCAATATTTTTGGTGCTAGAATCGATGTCAACCCATATTTTTTTTCTTTCAACTACTAAAATACAATTATTTTCTCTCTCATCTCTCAAATTAAAAACTACAAAAATAAGAAAAATAAACTTTTGAATCAAAATTACTTGTCAAAAACACCAAAAGGATTGAAAAATGATCATATGATAGTATTAGGATCGTTGTGTTTTTTTGCACCAATTTTGAACACAACTATTTATTTTTTTTGTTATTTTCACTTTTATCATTTGTCTTTTAATCTTTTCATTTTCTAACATTTTAGAAGTAACTAATCATTAATTTGGGGAAAAACAATTCAATTAGAGAGAGAAAAAGTTACCCCCCCCCCCCCCCCACCCCACCCCCATCTTAGTTTGTTTTAATCAACTATAATTTTAGTAAATTAAATAATGTTTTGCTTGCCAATTCGCTGTTTTCTTTGACCTTTTTTTCATTCAACCAATAGGATTGTCACAAATTAAGGATTGCTATCAAATTAGTCAATCATGTCAATGAACTCTCTTTGTCGTCTTAGAAACAGGATGGTTAATCCAATCATTCTAATTGGTTTAGATAAATTCACCTAAGATTTTCTTATCAAGAAAAGAAATCTCTTTTCAACTTTTTTTATAAACCTCATTTTCACTTGTATTTTTTTAAAAAAAAACTAAAACTTGTTTTTAGCTTGGATCTTTGAGTGAGGATTTTGGATTAAGATTAAAAGTTTATTTGCACAGTCTATGATTATAATTGGTTAGTAAAGCATAAAAATGAATTTATTGATGTTTTAAACTATATGAAGGTAATGACTAAAAAGTTTGATAAAATTAATTTAACCACTAACAAAAACTATATTTCAAACCTAAAATTGATTTGTCATTAATCTTTGGTTTGCATTAAGGCGCAAGCTATAAAACTTGAAATCAATAAAATTCTACTTTCAATAATTAAATGAAGGTTGAGAGGGTTTTAATGTACCCCTCTTGACAATACATTATTCTATTTTTTTATAATTTCAATTTAACTCTTCAACATTAGATCTATTAGGGATTGAACTTAGTATTTTAAATTTATTTTTCATAAGATTATCATGTAATTTGGATCACAATTTTAACATATTAATGTGGTTGGTGTAGTGATGTGCACGACATTAGGGATGATCGGTTTGCCCCCTGCAATGTGGAAGAGAGGTTTAGGGTTTAATCATGAAATTATTATTATAATTTAGGAATCACCATATGATATTATGGTCATCAAAAAACATAATGGTTTGTGAGAGTCTAGGTAAAGGAACCAGTTATGTATAGAGAAGATGCATCATCCTCAATCCTCTCAACCTAAGGTAAGTTGTATTATTATTTGATTCTTTTTCTAGGTCCAGTTTTATATTTGTTAGTCTCATCTAAGGTTCATGATAAATATTCCTTCGTAGGGATGTCTCTACCTTAATGAAAAAACCTAACCATTTTAAAACCTAATTTTAGCATCATATTTATTATTATTATTATTATTATTATTATTATTATTATTATGTATCTTTAACATATAAGGGTATAGTCTGCAATGTAGTTTTATACCTTCAAATACTGAAGTCTATAGCTAAATCCTAATATTTTAAATACATAATGAATAAAATAATTGGTGAAAAGTTTTTGATATTTGGTCAAACTCTAACGAATAATTATAAACTACTTACAATATTCATTTTATATTTTAGTGCGAAGATGGCTTGATATTGAATAAAATTGCTACAAAAGCATGCAACAAAATAAAAAATATTTTAAATGATCCTTATAATTTCTTGGACTTTTTTTCTTGAAGTTTCAGAGAAAATTGAGTATTTTTAATATCACGTTTGTATCTTACGATATAAATCTATGACCTGATATTATGTCAAATTGTTGAAAAAATATGCGAGAATTAATTTGCCATTAACAAAAGCTATATATCAAACCTAAAATTGACTAAAATTTAAAACCTAAAATTGATAAAGTCAATTTAACCACTAATAAAAGCTATATTTCAAGCCTAAAATTGATTTGCCATTAATCTCTAGTTTGCATTAAGGCTTAAGCTATTAACAATAAGCTAAAATGTGTGGGGAAATCACTGTAGCTCCCCACACATTTTACTGTGGATTTCAACAGTGATTTCCTTTTCTTTTCTTTTTTGCTTTTTGCTTTTTATTTGTTTTTACCTCCGGATTACGTTTTTCTTTTTTTTTTTCATTTTATTTGTTTCTTGCTTTTCTTTCTTGCTTTTTTATTACTTTTTTTTTGTTTTTTTATTAATATTTTTTTTGTTTCTTGCCTTTTTCTATTTCTGTCATTATGTTTTTTTCCTAATTATTTTTTTTATATATTTTCCCATGAAATATTTTTTTTGCTGGTTATACTTTTTTTTTTCTTTTTTTGGCTTATATATATTTATTTTTTATTTATTTTGTATAATCAGAGTGTCTGGCTAGCTTAAACGCATCATGATTAATCCCTGGATTCAATTTTTTTTTAATGCTTTTTTTCCCTAATTTTTTTTCGTTGTTAAATTTTTTTAATTATTTTTTCCACTTATATATATATATGATCGAGGTGTCCGGGCTAGCTTAAATGCACCACGATTAATCCTCGGATCCAATTTTTTTATAGCTTTTTTTTTGTTTTTTCCTTATTATGTTTTTTTTGTTATTTTTATGATTTTTTTTTCATTTTTTTTCCATGAAATATTTTTTTTCCTGGTTATATTTTTTTTAATTTATTTCTTTTTCTACTTTTATATATATATATATTATGATTGGGGTATCTGGCTAGCTTAAGTGCGCCACAATTCATCCCCGGATCCAATTTTTTTGTTATAACCAGGGTGTCCAGACCAGCTTATGTGTACAAAGACTAATTGTCGGACCCTTTTTTTTTTTTTGCTAAAGTGTTTTTCTTATACTTTTATTTTGTTCACTTATATATTTATTTTATAACCAGGGTTTACGGGCCAGCCAATGTACACGACAACTAATTCTCAAATCGAATTTGTTTTTAAAACAATATGGATTGCTACAGTGCTTTCATGCTTATATTTTTTTTCTTTAACTTATATATTTTTTTATAATCACAGTCTCTGAGTCAACTTATGTTTTTTTTATTTTTTTTACTTATATATTTATTTTATAACCAGGATCTCCGTGCTACCTTAGGCGCACGATAACTAATCCCCGGACAAAATTGTTTTTGATAACCGGGGTGTCCAGGCCACCTTGCGTGCACCACGACTAATCCCTTGACCAATTTATTATTTTTTCTGAATTTTTTTCCTTATACTTTTTTTTCCACTTATACATTGTTTTTTCTTATCACGGGATCAATTGTTTTTGGTAACTGGTGTCTCCGGGTCAGCTTAAGCACACCATGACTATTTCCTGGACCGAATTTATTTTTTTAAGCAATATGGATTGTAAATGGTGTGGAGAAAGCACTATAGCTCCCCACACATAATATTGTTGATTGCAATAGTGCTTTCCCGCTACAGTTTTGTTTTCCCTGTTTTTTTCTTCTTCTTTTTTTTACCTTTTTTTTTCATTTTTTTCCTTATTATGTTTATTTTTTCATTTTTTCTCTTATTATGTTTTTTTCCCCAAAACATTTTTTTGCCCATTATACTTTTTTATATTCTTTTTTTCTTTTTTCACTTATATATTTTTTTTTGTTTTTTGTTTTTTTAACTATGGTGTCTTAAGCGCACCACGATTAATTCTCATATCCAATTTTTTTTTATAACCAGGATGTTCAGACCAACTTATGTGTACCATGACAACCCTTGGACCCATACTTTTTTTTCTAAAGTGCTTTCCCGCTGATACTTTTGTTTTGTTCACTTATACATTTTTTTATAACCGGAATCTTTGAACCAGCTTAAGCACGCCATGACTAATTTCTAAGCTGATTTTTTTTAAAATAATATGGATTGCTACAGTGCTTTCACGCTTATATATTTTTTTTTATAACCATGGTCTCTCAGGCAACTTAAGATTATATACCCCTATAAGATAAAACCAAAAGGTTGGCTATAAGGGCGCATTGGTAATTTACCAATTTTTAATTATATTTTCTGTAGCAGTGTTATGGACGCGTCTTCGGGCACGACGTCGATTTCAGAGCTCATGCATATTTCAGATGGCGCGTGCGGCGTTGTAAAACTTCTAAAAATATATCATAGTTTTTTATATATTCATTCTATTATGTAAAATGTGTTTAAAATAATGTTATAGTATTAGAGGTATTTTTAATTTTTTTCATTTTTGTGCATAGTACAATAATTATAATACCTTTAAATAAGACAAAAACCAAGAATTGTTAGTGGGGGTGTCCCGATAATTTTACTTTTTTAGTGCACAGTAAAATAACTTTTGTTGCCTCAAATAAGACAAAATGAAAGAGTCACCTGCGGTAGTGTTTCAAACATTTCACGTTTAACTATACATGCATATGAAAGAGTTTCACTCTTATTTTACACCACCAAAGTTAAACTTACTATGTTTTTTAACGAGAGTTTCATTTAATACAAATAAAAACAACAATAAAAAATAAAAACCTAAACAAAGAGCAAAGATGTATAGATAGAAATAAAAAATTTAAAACTATCTTAGAAGGACCGAAAAAATCAAGAGATCGAAACTAAACTAAAAAAATAAAAGAATAAAAACTAAAATACAAAATTATGTGTTAAATCTAGATAAAAAAATTTAATCCCTGCAGCGAAGCACGGGTTTACGGCTCGTATTTCACTATTATAGCATCACGAGTGACAAGAATTTTTTTTATCACCAAAAATCATCGCACATGTCTCTAGAAATTCATGAATGCCTTACACTTGCTAGCCACTTTGGTAATTTAATAATATTTTATTAACAATTAAATTGTCCTTGACCCACTTGATAAAAACAAAAAAGTTAAATTGAAAAGACAAGCCCTACATGCAATAATAAAATAAAAATTTAAAAGGAAAATAAAATTATTTTAATGTGAAAAATAAGGAAAGAAAATTGTAGAGAATAGCGTCATGTGAGTATGTTAGAAATCACTGTTACGTCTTATTTTTAATTTAATTTGGACTTGTATAGTATTTGCAGTGATGTTTCTCGTTCAAAAAGAATGAAGGAAAAATCTTTATCAGATTTGCTTTCTGTTCTCTGCTGACCAATATTGTGGCCATGCTTGGAGGCAAGAACAATTCCAAAATAGCAAATCTTTACTCACATCATTGATTTCAGTCATTGTAAATGAAACACCATCCACAGAGAGGGTTTGTCAAGCAGGTTCCGATCACCTGTGCTACTCTTATCAGAATTATTATCAAATTTAGTTGCAGTTATTGACTTCAAGAACATAACATGCTTGAAATGCACAATTATTGAATATTTTCTCACAAGTATGCTTTTAATACAATTTATATTCAACATGCCACTAATATGGTAACAGCATAAACATAAACTGTCACAAACAATGGTCTCTGTGGCATAAATATTCTGGCACTCAATCCAGATGGACACTATTATGGAAAAATCCCCGCAGATTCCATGTTTTATACATAAAGTATGCTTCTAATACAATTTTATACATAAGCCTTCTGAAAAATACAGTTTTCTAGGTAGAATATAAATCAAACTGGAGGAGTTGGCATCTCTTTATTCAGTGCATGAAACGCCCTAAGGATGATCGTTGGAAGTCACTCCTACACGTACCGGAGTACTTCACTGGTCAGCATATTTAAGTATCCTGTTCAGAATCACTGTCCTTGCTTGGCTTATGTCGCGATTACACTTATCAGCATGGACAGCCAAATCTTCAATGATTTCCATGAACACCGCCATCTTCGTTTTGATCTCATCTATCACAAGTTTCACAGCATCTTCTTCTCTGATAGCAAAGTCGGCATTGTTCAAGAGTGACTCGATTTCAACTTGGAATTTGTTGACAAGCACCCGTATACTATCCATGTCCTTGATTGTAAAACGAGTTCTAAACAGCATTGAGCTCACTAACCCCTTTTCTTCCTTCAATGCTTTCTCATAACGGTTCCAAAGCGAGTTGCACCATTTTCCTACAGAACCAATTGGCACGGCCATTGCACCTGCTAAGGCTGTTACAACAGGGGGTGCAGCAACGGCAGCTGCTACCACTGAGAAAATCAACACAGAGACAAAAGCAGATACAAATAATACATTTGACACCCTCCTCCATGTCTTCATGGATTTCAATTTCTTATCAAGCTTCTTCTTTTGAGATAGCAATTTCTTCAACATGGATACCTGTTGCTCATACACTGATTGAAACAGAGCAAAGAACTGGGGTGTAAATGGGTCCCCCGCTGCCTTAAACTTCTGTAATCCTTCCAATGTCTTCACAAACTTCTTCTCAGCTGCCCCATCTTGCATTTCCACTGCTTCCTCAAACTGCTTAATTGCTAACTGTATAATCAACTGGCTATTTTGAGCACGTTTAAGAGAACTTTCAAGAGCCGTACAAAACTCCATGGTTTTGACACTATTCTTAAAGTATTCCTTCACCAAACCAAACAACTCTGGATTATTCCATATATCGTCCTTGCATTCTAGTATGACTTTAACAACATCTTGGTTCATTTCAAGAAGACAATTTGTGACCTCTTTAAATGAGCCTAAGGATCGAATCTCCACACCAGTAGCAAGGCTATTTATCACATGATTAGTCCTTTCATGGAGAGTAGCATCAAAGGATTGCAATTCTGGATCTCGCTTACAGGCATCCTCATATGAGCTCAAATCTGCTGTGAGTTGGGAATTGGTGTTAGCTTGGAGAAGTGGCGACGGGGTACCACTTCCTCCCGTTTTGCTACATTGCCCTCCCATCATATCCAAATTATAACTGAAATATTTTAACAAACCCAATGTGACCAAGAGATTTGATCTCTTTCACTTCAAATGCAAGCTTAAAAAGTATCAAGTTTAAGCAAAACTCCAGTAAAGATGTTATCTTTTTTCCTTCCAAAGCAATCAAATTGCAAACTTTCAAATCTAAGCAAACCCAGTTACCAAGTTGACTTAAACAACATAATCCAATTTAGGAAAGTTTCAAAACTGTCCAATGTCGAAGTTAAAACTAGCTTTAAGAAAACACTCAGATCAACAGAGTTCTGTTATAAACTTCAAAACGCGGAACCGAATTCTTCACTTGATGACAAGAATTAGATCTACAAAACGAAATAGCCGAAACCCCAGAGGCAAGCCAGATTTGTAAAAAACAAAAATTGGTATTGAATAGCTTACAGTATATATTCCTCTGTATCCGACGAGCTTCAACTACCTGAAATTCAGTTGAAATAAGTACCTTCCTCTTACATTCAAGCAAAAAAAACAGAGATCTTGTGCTCCCAAAAGAGATTTTGGCTTGTGTGAATGTCAGAATCAAAACAATAATATATGACAAGGAAATAAATTCCGAGAAAGAGAGGTTTTCTAAACAATTAAAATAAAGCGCTAGATAGAGAAGAAGGGTTTGAAGGGGTCTAGTTCAGAAGCTGCTTCTTCGGACAAGAAAGCGAAGGAAATGAAAGAAAAAGCGTGGAAAACAAAAAGAAAAAAAGAACGATGTTTGATAACGAGAGCAGACGGAAGTAGCTAAGAAGATTCAGAATACGCGTCTGAACCATTTTGATCAATCCGGGCCGGGCCTGGCGGATTGATTCAAAATCCGAAACTAGAGTAACCTGTATTTTTTTTAATAAATTTAAAACAAATAATTTATAAATATCTTCTAA
The DNA here is from genome assembly GCA_029204005.1 of Salix udensis. Taxonomy (NCBI): domain Eukaryota; kingdom Viridiplantae; phylum Streptophyta; class Magnoliopsida; order Malpighiales; family Salicaceae; genus Salix; species Salix udensis. The sequence continues at coordinate 9,932,852 of CM055025.1, forward strand.
CATTTTTTTTAATGGAAATGCCTTGTCTCGCGCGCAAGAGTCAATTGAAGGATATTTTACTTACTCACGTGCTAGTTTATTATTCTTTGCTTATTAGTTATTAGATTATATTAAACTTTAGTATATAAACACTAAAAAAGAATATTTTATTTTTTCAATGGAGGGTTGAAATCCTATTATTATATATACTCAATGTTAAGATAAGAAATATTTTTTTATTTAAATACTTCCATTTCAAAAAAGAAATTAGTATATTTTTAATGTATGGTAAAAAACATTGAAATAATTTTTTAAACTTAATTATTTACAATATATATATATATATATATAACAAATACTGTTTCTTAACTTGTAAGATATTAAAACATCAGATATTTCTTTTTAATTCTTGTTTGGGAGTGTGGTTGTGGTAGCTTTTCAAAATGCTTATCGTGCTGAAATACATCAAAATAATATTTTTTTTTATTTTTTAAAAATTATTTTTGAAATCAGTACATCTAAATGATCTAAAACACATAAAATCATATTTATTTAAACTAAAAAAAAATCAAATTTCAGAAGCCGGTGGGATGACTTGACTTGATCAAACTGGTCGTAATAAATATGGTAAAGGAATGAAGATTGTCCGGGTGAAAGCGAATAAAGATGGGCAAGTGAGACAGTCGTTGTTGCTGCTGATGTACGAGTGGCTTGGCTAATGACTCGACACGTGGTCTTTTTATGGACATGTGTGTACGTTGACTGTAATGATGGAGAACTGGAGATACTTGAGTTATTGGTGACTTAACATGGTGATTAATTACACTATTGGCATGTGCAACATTGCGGATTGAGTTTTTTTTAATAAAAAATAATGTTTTTTTAAATAAAATAAAAAATTAAATGTATATTTAAAAAAAATTATTATGGTAATAGATAGTAATATATTGAAAAAAATAAAAATTATTGAAATAACAATATATTAAATTAAATTGAATATTCTAGTTAACTTGTTAAACTCATGACTTAGAAAATAAGATCATAAAAAAAACACAAAAAATGATGTTACTATTTAAAGATAAAATTAAAAAATATATATTCAATTAAAGAATTAAGATCATAATGAACTTTGATTAGCTTTATTAAACTCATGATCTAGATTATGAATCACACTAGATTTAATAACCTTTTATCTCTTAAATTATTATTTTTATATCTAATCATACGTCAACCAAATGTGTGAAACTTGTTTTGCATCAAATTAAAAAAAAAAAAAAAGAACAAGGAAGATAAAGGCATGAGATTGAAAAAAAAACCATTTTTAAAAATAGTTATATAACTAAAGGAGTTTTTTGAAGTCAAATAACAAAAAGAGACTATTAAATAATGATTGATAATTTGTTTTTTTTTATTTTAAAGTGGTGAAAATATATCAAATAAAAATAACATTTAAAAAATTAGCAATCACGTCAGGTGTGTAAGCCTACCCATAACCCGAGCATATCAAAAGATACATGGCATGCACACCGAACCTTTTTTATTATCAAATTGTGGAAGTAATGTCATATACCCTATATTTAAAATCTTTTTTTATATGTATATAAAAAAACAAAGCAGATGACTCGTCTTCCACGTCTCTAGAATCCGACGACTAGAGAGTCATAGAAAAATCAAGCATAGATATTTTATGCCTTAAAATTCATTTTTTAACCTACCCAAAACACCTTAAAACATCGTAGAGACCTTAATAAACTTGTTTATGACCTAAAATGACTCAAAGATTGATCCAAAAACCCAAAATCAATCTGAATTCAAATAATTTCCTATGTTTATATTTATCCTTTCAAGTAATACGAACGTTAGAGAACACCCTAACAAGTTTTTTTCTAATCGAATGGAGCTCATGAGTACCATAATCAATACTTTTTTGTATTGAAATTGATGTCAACCCATATATTTTTCTTTGTATTACTAAAATTCAATTATTTTCTCTCTCCTCTCTTGAATTAAAAACTAAGAAATAAGAAAAATAAATTATTGAATCAAAGTTACTTGTCAAAAAAAACTAAAAGGATTGAAAATTGATCATACGAGAGTATAAGGACCACAATATTTTTTTGCATCAATTTTGAAACAAATATTTATTTTCTTTTTTCTTTTCACTTTGATCTTTTGTCTTTTAATCTCGTTATTTTCTAACAATTTAGAAGTAGTTGATCATTAATTTGGGCAAAAGATGATTCAATTAGAGAGAAAAAAAAGTTTGGGAATCAAACGAAAATAAATAAAATCATTGTTGAATATAATGGAATATGATAAAGAACATAGTGATTAGAGTCAAAGTTGTAAAATCCGTTCCGTTACGGCCGGAACGTGCCATTCCGTTCATAAAACCGGGAGAAAAACGGTGTCGTTTTTGTCCCGGTTTTAATTCGACAGTTCGGAAATTCCGGCCAAATTCCGGCCGGAACGCCTCTGTTCCGTTCCGGTATCAGAAAAAAAAAATGACGCCGTGAATGTATTCATCAAAGTAAACCAGAGAGACACAGAGAGAACATAAATGAACAACTCAAAGCAAAATATCCAAGCCCCTGGACCACACGTGCCTCGCACATGGATATAGTCTAGTGGTGTAAACTCTCGACTCCCTTAGCAGATCTTCCATGGTTTCCACAAAGAGATTCAAGCTCCTCACAGGTGGGATGTGCAGAGTTAGAGGCACTGTCGAGGAAGGGTGGGGCAGTAGCAAGCAAAGAGAAGCCAAGGGAAAGTGGAGGGACGGCGCAAGCAAAGAGAAAGTGGGGAGGGGGTAGGGTTAGGTTTTTATAATTTATACTAATAATAATAAATGGGGGCAGTAGGGTTTGTGGGTTTTTATAATAATAATAATAATAATAATAATAAAGAAGGGTTTATAGGTGTAACTTCACGTTACAACTAACTGTAAGCTTTTATATATATATAAATTAAAAATAATATATATATATATTATCAAAAAAATGTTGCGTCAACTTTGATTTTATAAAAAATAAAAATTATATTTTGTTTTTTTAATTTTTTTTCATATATATATATATATATATATATATGAACAGTACAAAACCAGAACAGCACGCCGGAATACACCGAAACCGGAACGTTCCGTTCCAATCAAAAAACTGGAACGGCGCCCGGAACAGATTTTACAACTATGATTAGAGTTACAATATTTTCCCCCACGGACCTTAAATCTTAGTTTCTTTTAATCAATGATTATTTTAGTAAATTAATAGATGTTTTACTCTCCAATTCACTATTTTCTTTGGCCTTTTTTCATTTAACCAATAGGATCACAACAAGTTGATGTTTGTACTATCAAACTAGTCAATCATGTCCATGAACTCTCTTCGTCGTACTAGAAATAGGATGGTTAATCCAATCATTCTAATTGGTTCAAATAAATTCACCTAGGATTTTCTTATCAAGTAAAGAAATCCCTTTTCAACTTTTTTATTTCTTAAACCCTTAATTTCACTTTTATTATTTTTTTTTAAAAAAAACTTGTTTTTAGCTTGGAAATTGAGTAAGGATTTTGAATTAAGATTAAAATTATTAGAAATTAAAAGTTATTATTATTGGTTAATAAAGGATAAAAAATAATATATTGATGTTTTACACTATATGAAGGTAATGACTAAAAAGTTTGATAAAGTTAGTTTAACCACTAACAAAAGCTTTATTTCAAACCTAATCATTAATCTCTGTTTTGCATTAAGGCTTAAGCTATATAAACTTAAAATCAATAAAATTCTACTTTCAATCATTAAATAAAAAAAAAAACTAATGATGGTTGGGAAGGTTTTAATGCACCCCTCATCACATTACATTATTCTAGTTTTTTTTTCCAATTCCAATTTAATTCTTCAATATTAAATTTATTAGGGATTGAACTTAATTTAAAAAATTTACTTGTATGAGATTGTTATGTACTCATGATTTGGATCACGGGTTTTACATATTAATTTGGCTAGTGTTGTGATGTGGACTACATCAGGGATGACAGGTTTGCCTCCTAAAATATGGAAAAAAAAAGTTCAGTATTTAATCATAAAATTATTATTATTATAATTTAGGTGTTGTCACCTAGAATTATAGTCACTAGAAAACATAATTGTTTGCGAGAGTCTTGATAAATGAACTAGTTATGCAAGAAAAAAAGGCATTACCCCCAATCCATAAATTAGGGTTGGATCTCGCTTAAGCCATGCTAAGTAAGTTCACTTAGCCATTGTATGTGCTGGTTATCTTCGGGGCTGGTTCATGTGTTGGATGGTTGTGGCGTCGCTGGAGATGGAGAAAAAAAAAGAAGGGAAAAAGAGAGGCTGCTAAAATAGGAAGAAAATTCAACACAAAAACATCTCAACTACCTGTTCAAAGTTGTTATCAAGAGTTGTCAAACTTGACAGCTCAAGAGGGTCTGGGCTGGCTATTTTAAAATGGTGTCATTTAGCTAGAAAACCATGCCGAGATGAAGTCAAATGTTAGACCATTATTTTGACTTATGGTTTGTTGTATTTGGTTAATAAAATGAAGCATTAAATGTTTTTGAAATGGAGTCACTCAATTAGTTTTTCCTTACAAAACAGAAGGGGAAGAAGATCAATAGACAATATATGTCTATTTTTTTTTATTTTTTTTTCAATATGACATTGTTTTGTTTAAAGTCCAATTTGGTTTTCAACGTATAATTCCTCAAATCACACCATTAATTGACTTCAAACTTTTTTTTTCCTTGCAATTTCACCTCTGACGAACTTTAAAGTCAGTCTTAGATTTGCATGTTTTTTTCATTTTAATTTTGGTCTTTGATGTTTTTTTTTTAATCTTTAATTAATTTTTAAACTTTTATTATCTTCAATTTCACCCCTAGTTTCAACCAATTAAGTCTTTAGGGTTCGATACTTTCTACAAATTGGTCATTAACTGTAAATTTCTTCAATTTAGCCCTTAATTGATCTTAATATATCAATTGTCTTCCAATTTTGTCTCTAATTTCAATCATTTGGCTTTGTGAAAATTAATTTTTATTTTTTAAAATTCCAATTTTCTCAATCAAATTCAAATTAGGGTCCAAAACATATTTTTCACCAATTAAGTTCCTAATAAAATTAATTTGACTTGTTTAACATATAATTAAGTCTTTGTACCTAATTAAATCCTTCAATTAGACCTAAATTAATTCTTAAATATAACTAGAATTTTATTTCATGTATGATTAAATCAAATTGACCTATTAAAAATCTACATTGTGTTCTTTATTTTTGGGTACAGCAAGGTATAACAAGGCTCTCAACTTCATCTAAAAATTTTAACTTGATTTTTCCACCACTTTAACCCTTTTTATTTTTATTCTTGTTGTTTTGTTTTTATTTTTATTTCTGATAAATTTGGAAAATAACCCTAAAATGGGTTATGATAGTTATTGTTGTTGTTGCTGTTGTTTTTTTGATATAATAAAATTAAATCATCTTATTTGATCCAATAGGGCCTTCAACTCGAGTCAATGGATTTTGTTATTTTAGAACACATTAATAGTCCTTGAACATTGATTTTTTTTAAGTTAAAATAACTGACCCACCCCACAGCGAAACACAAATCACCTATCTAATAACAAAAGAAAATCTAGGACTTAAGCCATTTAATTTGAATGGGTTTAACAATCTTGGATAATTTAATAATATGGTTAAAAAATTCAGTTACAAAAAAATATCAATGACCAATAAAAAAATGAAATCTTGTCAATATTATGAAAAAATACCCTCTAAATAATCTTAAAATATCTCAACAATCTTATTTGATAATAAAGGAAAAATTAAATGAGAATGGAAGAACCTAAATAAGAGAAGAATGAAGAAATCTAAAGTTGAATTACCAATAAAACAAACATTAAAGGATGAACGAGATTTTTCTTAAAAAAATAACAAAAATCCTGACTCGATTAAGCATTCTAAATATGTGGCTGAGACGTGAGACTAAGATAACCCCTTACAAAACAAATTTAATAAAATAATAGAGGTCAATTCTCAAGCAAAAAAAATAATAATAAAAGGCAAAGCTAAAAAGAAATATAATTTAAAAAAAAAATTAAAAACAATGACTAAACTCCTATTAACTTAACTAATATGCAACATAGGATATGAGATTAGGATAACCTCATAAAAAATAAAAAACAGAAAAGATCATGAAACTCAAGACTTAGTCATCCAAGTTGAGAGATGAGATTGGATTTTTGCTTTCTTCAAAAAATTGATTTTAAAAACACAAGTTAAATCGTTAAATCAAATTAATTCTTGAAATATATGACATAATTCATGAGACCAAAATTATCCTAGAAAAGACAGAAATAAAAAGAATAATCATGAAGCATGATTCTTTTAAGCAAAAAGAAGCATAAAATCAAAATCAAAATGGATACAAACACAAACTAAGAAGAAACATTTGATTTTTGCAAGAGTTGACGCGAAACTTGAGAGAACGAGAGAGGAAAAAAAAGAAAGAAAAAATCATTGGAGCTTAAACACTACGCCGCTGAGCACACACATTTAACCACTGTGAAAAGGATGGAGTTATGTTTGAAATGCTACCATGGAAGGTGATATTTGATATAAGGATGTGTCGTATAAGTTGTCTAAAAAAAACAATGTAATAAAAATTCTAAAGAGACTGAATCACCTAATTATAACTAAAAAACATAATGAAAATGTTAAAATTCCATTGACCAACAATTGTTTTTATTTTAAAAGGACAATGTAATCATTTTATTATGTAACAAATAGTAAAAGACTGAAAAGCTTCAGGACTCTAAGTTTATTTTCTTAATAATATTTAAATTATGTTATTATGCATCCAAAACATTAAAGACTAATTTGTTCACACATAACACACATATATATATAATAACAAATGAATCAAGTAAAAAAAAACTAAAATTCTTTACGTATATAACTTAGTTCAATACTGATATTTCTGCCATGCATCTTGGTGTATACTGAGTTTTTATTTTATATTTTTAGTCAAACACTTAACCATCAAATCATATTCAATAAAGCACTATTGACCTCAGCCATTATACCCTTTTCTCCATTTGTGACTTGAAAAATCGGAAGGCACGGAACCCCACTCTCTTTTTCTGCACTCATGGATCATGGCCAATCACATTTCTCCACCATATAAAGTCCATTAAATCTAAATTAAAAGGTTGGTAGGTCTCGTGTCATTCAACACTGATCTGAAATTTCTCTTCACACCTCCATTGTTCATGGAATAATACTATTTATCCCTTTCCAGTCTCCGCAACTTGTTGGTATTTTTTCTATATTGACTTTTATGAAAAAGTGTGACAGCCAGGTCGTTGTAGTATAGTGGTAAGTATTCCCGCCTGTCACGCGGGTGACCCGGGTTCGATCCCCGGCAACGGCGTTTTCTTTTTAATCTCTTTTTTTTTTGTTTTGTGCAGAGAGAGAGAGAGAGAGAGAGAGAGAGATCCTTCTCTTCTAGGCATGGAAAGGGACTATCACTTGCTGCTACGGGGAAATGAGCAAAGATAAACAGAGGTCCAATTGAGGTTGATTACTTCCATTGCGTTCCAAATTCATGAATTGTTTCCTGGGACAGTTTCACATGTAACAACCATGGAAATCTTGTCTTTGGCTAGCAAGTACTGAATGGTCATCCTGAGGGTGTCAGGATGATAGTGAAGGCTGGTTTTACAAGCTCTAAAACAGCATGCATTGATTCATTTTATCTGGGATTTTTCTAGGAATAGTCGCAAGGTACCTAAGCTAGAAATCTTTTTTTGCATTTTGCAGTCCATTTCACTCCCTAACTTGTGCTATCGCCTGACACTTTGAATCAGGAAAATCAATAACTATATTTTCCACATATTTCTTTCCAGTTCCTGCAAGAATTTGGCACCAAGGGATTCCCAAAGTAATGCAAGAAGCTTCTCTCATTATTAGGCCTCTGAGAGCCTACACAATTTTGAATCAGAGTTGATTATCACAAAACTTCAAGCAATACAAAATCAGCAGTTTCATTTTAAGAATCGATTATTGATCTTGGTTTATTCCAGCAACAAAAATATTAGAAAGAACAGCAAAACTAACCCGGACCTATAATTGTATACTTCGAGGGAACAGAAAACTTCAAGCTTTCAAAAATGCAGATGCCTCAAATTTATGAATGCATTCTTCATCCAGACAAAAATACATAAATCAGGAAGTCCTAGGAGGGTTAGCTAGGTTCTCAAAAATAATCTTTGCTTCGCAATTCTTGAACGTCATTGAAGAGCTTTCACGCTGTCACAAAACATTCTTTTCGCAGTTAATGCATATTGAATTCACTATACAGACCACAATTCTTATCAATGAAAAACCTGACAATCAAGCAAAAAGAATGACAAAGCAGTTAGTTGTCAAGTAACCCCAATTTCAAGGGGAAATTCAGCATGCTTGTTTCACAAACGATGAAAACTTATGCACAGAGAGAAAATTAAGTTGTCCCTATTGCTATTGATCTGGATCGCAACTTTGGTACAACCTCAGTAACACAACATTGATGCAATAAGCTCTCTTCGAAAACTGTAGAGAGATCTAACTTTATACAAAAAACAAGGCAACCGAGAAACAATTGTAATACAACATAAATTAGTTTTGCCTGTAAGCAATGTAATTAGCTAAAGCAATCAACGGAGCGGCCTTCTCTTGATCAAATCCAGAAAGCAAGTCCTTGGCTTCGTTAAGCAACTTCTCAGCAAACTCCCGAGACTTCTCAATCCCCATTAACCTAGGATAAGTAGCCTTATCCGCAACCAAATCCTTCCCTGCGGTTTTCCCCAATTCTTGTGAAGATTTGGTAACATCAAGAATATCATCCACTACTTGAAACAACAATCCAATACTTCTTGCATATTTCCTCAATTTCTCAACTTCCTCATCGGTTCCTCCACCTAATATGGCCCCTAGAACAACAGCCCCTTCCAACAACTTCGCCGTCTTATGAATATGAATAAATTCAAGCTGCTCTAACCCCACTTCGGACAACCCTTCAGAACAAATATCAACAACTTGTCCAGCAACAAGTCCTTCAGCACCAATAGCTTTCGCCAATTCACCAACTGCACGAACAATTCTATGAGGTGAAACATGGATTGTAGACACTGCAATATGTTCAAATGCAAATGACAGTAAAGCATCCCCTGCCAAAACCGCAACATCCTCGCCAAAAACAATATGATTGGTGGGTTTCCCGCGGCGAAGATCATCGTTATCCATGCAAGGAAGATCGTCATGGATTAATGACATAGTATGGATCATTTCTACGGCGCAAGCAGCAGGCAAAGCCATGGATTCAGACCCACCAACAAGGTCACACGCAGCAAGACAAAGCACTGGCCTAACCCTCTTGCCACCAGCCAGAAGAGAGTATCGCATAGACTCATGGATTTTAGCCGGCTCTTTAAGAGTGACAGCAGCATCTAATGCTTTGTTAACAGAATTGGCTTTTTGTAGCATGTAAGACTTGAAATCAAAAGTGGGCTTTTGTTGATCTTCTTGAAGAGTCTCTTCTTTTGTGAGAACCGCATAAATTGAAGACATGGGTTTTCTCTGTTTTTTATGTATTGAAGGAATTTGAAGACTTTTAGAACCTGGAGATAAAAATCTTGAGATGGGTCTGGATCTGGATCTTGAATCTTTGTTGATGATTGATGTCTGAAACCATGAACCCAGATTCACAGAAGTCATTTTCTGTGTGCTCGTGTCTTAGAGGGAGAGAGAGACAGAGAGAGAGGGGTTGCTCTTACTCTGTAATTGTAATAAAAAGCTGAAGTACAGGTGAAATTCAGGTTAGGTTCTAAACAATAGCACTACAAAGGTTGGCCATGAGAGTTAACTTTAGCCAGAAATGGAAAAACATTCAAGTGTCCACAAGGCCACGAATGAGAAAAGGAGTGATGATATTCCTAGTATCAAGTACTGAGACAATAAAGGTATGCAGGGAGAAAGGATTCTGGAGAGAGAGTGAAATGGGAAATTTTGGACAGGGAGAGAGAGGGAGTGGAACTGTGATTCATTGAAGCTAGGGTTTGGATTGGTTTGGATGGATGGATCTTATAGAACGCTTTATCATCATCTTTTCCTTGAGCGTGTGTCAATGGTCGGAGTTTGGCTGGTGATTCTGTTTTTCCAAATAAAAGTGAGTTTTTTTTGCAAATAAAAAAATTAAAATATAAAATAACGCAAAAACATTTTTTAAATAAATAGCAAAATTTAGTGAGTTGCTTTTAATATCTATAACCTGAAAGTTGCGAGTCATTGCAACACTTAAATAGTAAAATAAGCATATATAATTTATAATAGGAAGGGAGATAAGAAAAAACAATAAATAAATAAAAAGAGATTTCATACTCATAAAAACTTTCATAACGATAATATTGGTACCAGTAGAAAAATCTCTACAAAATAAATTCAATTGTATAAGAAAAGTCATCCATGATACTTAAAATGAGTTACATAAAAACAAGTAAATCTTAAGATTTTTGAGCGACTCGTATGACTTTTTTTATTCACCATGACTAATTTTTTTAGTGTTGTTGTTCAATAAATCATTGCTTTTTATTTTAAAAGTTATTAGCTAAATTCCTTATAATTTTAATTGTGCTAATTTTATCTTGAATAATTTTTAATATTTTAATATATCATTTTGGTAAGAATTTTGATTTGATCATGATTGAAGGCTAATTCATTTGGATTTCTTAAGCTAAAGTGGAATTAAAAGAATAAAGATCCAAATTAAAAGTAGTTAAACATAGATGACATTCTATAAATTTTGGAAAAAATAATTTTTGGATCTTAAACTTTAAAAATAATACAAATTATATGATTTTAATGCTTTATTTTTTTAAAATTCGGTATAAAGTTTGTTTTTATTTGTATATTCCCTAGTATTATTTGTCACTGTAGTAAATAGATTGATAGAAAATGAAGGAAAATAAAGTTTTTGAAGTTCGAACTTTGAGATTACTATTAAAGTGAAATTATTCAAGTACTTTTGAATATATTGTCCAAAATAATTGTTAAACAAATGAGTGTTTTTTCTCCAATTATCTAAATTTGTTTCCTCTTCTTCAGTAAATTGTAAGGAAGTGGAAGTAATAAATAATAGATTTCTTGTACATAAACTATTTTATTAATGAAATTATTTTCCCATTTTCCGTACATAACTTTGCACCAATTAAATGAAGTTGCTTGCCCTGCTTATTCGATGGAATGCATTTATTGTAACCTAAGAAAATAGAATTATTTTGATTATATTGTTTTTAAAAATATTTTTGTTTATAGATATATTAAGATGAGATTTTTTTATTTTTAAAAAATATTTTTAATTTTAGTAATTAAAATAATTTAAGAACACTAAACAAATTTAATTTGAAATAAAAAAAACAAAAAAATCATTTTTTTTTAAAATATTTTAAAATGCAATATTAAACAGGTTCTTCAATTATTAATGGAAGAGTTTTTCCCTACTAAGAGGTACACCATCTACTAATAAAATGATTTTCTCTTGTATTAGATTTAGATTTAGATCTTTTGGTTGGTGGACGACACGTTGTTTAATTTATTTTTTTCAAAAAACATTTGTACATGTGATGTCATATGCCTGAGCTACAAAAATATTAAAAAAACAAAATCTCATTCGCCCATGCCCTAACAAAATGGGTCGGCCATGCTAAGCTAACTTATCAAGCCTAACAACACTTGACTTTTTTTTTAATTATTCTTTTTCTATTTTTTAATTACTGTTTTTTGTGTTTTTTTAAAATAATTATTTTTATTTAGATTTAGATTAATACTTTTCTCTTATATTTTGTTTACAGAGCATCTTTTAAATATTATTTATTTATTATTTTCTATACATTTAATTCTTAAAGTGATTTATCTTTATTTTTTGTATATTTAAACTTTATTTTTAAAATAAAAAATAATTATTTTCAAATAATATCTCTAATATATAGTTTTACATGGTATTCTTTTCTATTTGATTCAATTAATTGAACGTGTGTTTCTATTTCTATTATTATTTGATTAAATAAAATATTATTTTAATAAATACAACTAAATAAATAATGTATTTTACAAAATTAAATACATTGATATATATTTATCTTTCAAGTTTTCAGTTTTATTTCAGCTTCGTTTTATTGACACAGTTACATATTTATAATTACAGATTTCTTTGATTACATGTATACATAAAGAAATTCACTTATTTTTTTTAATTAAAAAAACATGTAAACAAAAGCATTTGTACACAAATTTTTGCCTATGGAGTAACCCTAGTGAGCTAAAAGGCAAAATTTGCAACGCAAAGGAGAGTAAAAAAACAAACATATTTTCCAAATGGTGAATGGGTGGGAGAGGGGAGGAGAAATTCTCAAAAGATTCACTCTCGCTAGCAAAATTATTAGACCGAGATATAGCAAATGATTTACCATATAGTAAAACTGCATTAAACCTATAATGTTATGGTTCTAATACTCATCAAAAGTTCTACAAGTGCAAAACTAATGGTGGATAAGTTTAGCACAACGTCATTTCACCAATATTCCTCCTAAATAATGAAATTGCTAGGGAAGCTGCTACATGGCCCTCGAAATATTCTCCAGGTGTTAAAAAGGGACCATCTAAATAGAAAAGCAATCATCTCTGTTATAACAGGGCTTTCACTTGTGGTACAGGTAAACAAAGCTGAAGATAAAGAAGCCAGCCATCTGCAATCAACAGAACCATTTGTTTAGCACGCACTTGAACATACACAAATGATATGGATTCACAAGATAATAAAATTCTAGTTTTTTTTATATTGAGAATACCATTGTAAAAGAAGCTCCATAGTAAGGAAAAGCAGCTGTTATAAATCTCTCATATTCATTGTGTTTGAAGGGCCGAACTGGAATCTGCAATCACAATATAAATTGGCTTTTTACTCGGAGCCTTTCAGGATGTTCAGCACTACGATGAGGAATTATGCACCGAGGGTATATTGACAACATGCAATAATAGATGCAGGAATCTTCAAAAAACTGAAGGCAGCATGCATTAATTCATGCATTTTGTAACTAGAAGCAATACAATTTGCAATCAATTTCTTTGGGATTCATTATTGTTGCCCCATGACTAGATCTTTGGACAGGTCAGCATATAATAATATTTCTCAAAGTGCTTTTCCCCGGATGAACATAAATACGTCCCTCCAGCAAAAAATAAAGCCACTGAATTGATACAGTTGCACCACTTATTCTATCTGATATGCCAGAATACTGTTGTTAACTATCCAAATTCCTTTTCATAAGAAGTCCCAAATATGTTATCTTTGGTTATATTACTATCACCAAATTGCAATCAACATTTTCAACATCAAAAATCACCAAAATAATCAATCCACTACAAAAATAAAGTAAACCAAGTAAGTTGCTACGTTGATTGGGTACAGGAGAGATCATACAGGTCCAAGAAGCTTACCTGTTTGGAGAGCAACAGGCTAGTATATCCAAGCCTGTTATACTCAACCTTAAACTGAAAAACACCATAAACATCAGGCACCTTGAATGATGTATGATACAAGCCCTGAAAAGCAGGTGCACAAATGATCAGAGACATGGGCACAAGAAGGGTTATAAGTAGTAAGGAAATGATATTGGGTGATAGAAAAGATGTACCTTCTTGTCATTTGATAGGGTTTTCAACACATAGGGGCTCATCATGTAGAACTGAACCTGAACATCATTGGCCACATATGGTTCCCAGCTCTTTCCAGACCATTCATATATCTCAACAGAAAAATCCTGCACTCGTATATAAGTTCATGGTGATTGTCGATACTCTCTCATATGTAGCTTCTCAGAAAAAAAAAAAAAACAAAAAACTAAATGAGCACACAGCTTGACAAGTTACCAAATCATCCTTGATCCTGTACATTGCAGGCTCGTCTGTTTCGCCAGCTTTGTTGTGTCTAAGATTCACAGCCTGGAGGTCAAGATCAAGACTTGATATTACACAATAGATGAAAATGCAATGAAACACTATAGAGTGAAAGAAAGAAAGAAAGATCCTAAAAGTTGCCATTGTATCAACAATCTTAAGACTATTCTTTAGTATGTCTCAAAATGTTGCAATTTGATTATACATTAGCAAGATGTATAAAGTAACTCAAGACAACTGAAATAAAAGCCTAACCTTCAGATGACCTCTTTCATGGAAGACCCATTTGCTAAGTTCAGCCACAAATTGCTCATTACCAGATTTATCATATCTGCCAACACAAGGTCACAGATAACGTGACTTTCTTCCCTTAAAAATATCAATATATATTTATTTCTGTTCACAAGCAAAACATGTTGCCAAGCATATGGATGAAATTAACAAAAACATCCAACCAAAAATTTCAACAACCAAAATCAGGAGCAATGACATCCCCCTTCTCTCACTGTGAGCTCAAAATCAGCCAAGTACTGTTTAATGAGCATACAAACACAAACATCATGGCTTTATGGATCCTCTAAGAAAGCTATTCCTCTTCTTATTGTATCCATAAGCATATTGTGAAAGGGAATCAACCATGGAAAATAGAAGCTATGTGGACCTGCCTCTAATATCAATCAATCGAGGCCTTGACATATACAGAAGTATACGTGTATTGTGTGTTTGTGTGAAATAAAAATTGAAACTTGCAAATAAAGTTTTGAGACATGTATGGATATAATGCTATCAACAATTCAACACGATCTCAGCCTAAGCAAAGCCTTACTGATGTAAAGGAAGGTGATTTCCTTGAACTCTTCAAAATGAACTTGGCCATTAACCATTAGTTTTCCCATTCTCAGTCCATTGTACTATATCGAGTTACACAGAAAAAATATGCATTTGCACAGCAAACAGTTAAAATGATGGATGAGACCATTTCATATTGCAAGACATGAAACAGCGGTTTAGAAAAACCTCAGGTCCCCAAAGTAGATGTAAAATGAAAAGGAGTTCAATAAGAACTTCACTTACTTTTTTGGGCTCCCGGCTTTCTGAACGCTTGATCTGAAAAATCTGAATCATATAAAGAAGAGATGGTGTCAACAAACATAAACCAAACAATTGCTAGAGAAACACTAAAGCTGAAAAATCATCACATGATTGCATACATACCGGTTACTAAACAAATCTAATGAGCCCGTAATCATAATCCGAGCATTGTTTCTAGCCTGCATTATGTAAAAACCATTGGTCAGAAGAAATTTCACCTCAATTTTTTGATTTTTCTCAAAACCTAAGCTAAGAGCAGTGTTCAAAGCACAGACATCCACTATGACATGCAATAGTCATATGTACATGTGTGCTTGTATGCATTCAGAACCGACACAAGGAAGTATAATTAGAGACCAACAGAATGGTCAGCAAACAAAAATACAATAAACCATCAAGTACAACACAACAAGCAATTGTTCTTCAGCTGTTGCACGTGCGATATGAAAAAACGAGCAGCAATTTGATGGAGGGAGCCAAGTTACCTGAACTACTGAAACTAATGAGATGGAAGATCCGGTTAATGATGGAGGACTTGACAATTTGGAACTTGGATTAGCTGAATAAGCAGCAGGAGATGCAGAAAGGACCTTCAATACCTATACATCATACCACATACCCCGTAAAGAGAGAAACCGTTAGCACAAACCCTTAAAAACTTTTTTAACTAGCGACATTAACAAATAAATAAACAAAGAAACAGTTGACCTCACCAGGTTATTTGCTGCATTTAAAGAATGTGCAATCCCTTTAAAGAGCACAGGAGCCTGTTTAATCCAAAACCCATAAACATTCAAAACTCGAACTTTAAGCTTCACAAGCAATTCACTGATCCATAATTGCAGGGGGGGAATTTTAATATAAGGAACGAAACAATCAGACAAACCAACCTCAATCTTATTTTCTCCAAGCAGCACATCAGATTCAATAAAATCATCCGCAGCAATCAATGTATGATCACCCTCAGTCCCAACGACTGCATAACTTCTATGATCAATAACCAGAGCCGATGGATCCTACAACATTACATAAACAAATTAAACTAAATAAATAAAATGACAAAAACAACCAATGAATCACAAAGTCAACACTGACCTCATCGAAATCAACCCCACATTCAGTAGCTACACTCTTAATCAGATCAGAAGCAGAACTATCCGCCGCAATAAACAGATCATGACCCGAGTCAACAAAGTCAAGCACAGCAGCTAAATCCAATGCACCACCAAATCCTAACGATAACAAGAACAAACAAAACCCAATTGCCCGGTCACAAATCATTCCCAAAAAGGAAAAAAAATGTAAAAAGAACCAAACCCATTTTCTCAAATCAGAAACAGGACCATAAAAACCAAAAACTTGACAAAGATAAACAACAATTTCCTTCAATTTAATAGCTTACTTTCGATTGAAGGAGAGAAGAGAATCAAGCCATCATACAAGTACTGGCCATAACGTTGAAGGGCGAGTTTTGGGTCATCAGCAAGCTTGAAATCGAGATCAAAACCGCGAGATTTGAGAGAATTGAAGAAGATTGAATGGGAAGATTTGAGTGACAAGTCGTCGAAGAGGACTAAGAGGCGACGATCCGAGGGCGAGTCAGGGGAGAAAGAGAGGGAAAGAACGGGAAGGAGGAGTATGACTGATAGAATTGTTAATACCGAGAAATTGCTTCTCGCCATTTTTGTGGTTGTGGGATCTTTTGGCTGCCTCGGAGAGAGAGAGATTGGCTGAGGGTTTACCCGGTGAGGAGGAGACATTAAAAGGACTGATAAATGGGTTTTGAGAGTTTGCAACAAGAGTGTCCACTTGGATTTTTTTTTTTGAAACGTTTCGAATGGAAATTAAATTTCTTCTTGTTTTTGAAGCAAACATTTTAGCAATTTTTATTTTTATTTTTTTAACTCGATAGACTATTAATTATTGTATGTCGTTCACTTACAAAACGATAAAATATTTTTATGATTTTTTATGGATTATATATTTTATTTTTTATTTTTATTTATTTATGTAAAATATACTCACAAAATAATTAATCATAGAAAGAATGTTATAAGTTATTCTTTCTATACCATAAAATTCTTCATGCAATATAAAATCAATTTGGTTGGGATATAATCTTAGTTGACACAATGAAAAATAAATTTAAGATAATATACGATATTTTAATCAATCTCTTAACTTTGTAATTCTTTTTACTCTTTTATTCATGGTATCTAATTGCCCAGAATTGTAAAAGAAAAATTATTAAAAACATCATATATATTGAATTGTGCACTTTATATACCATAGTTTCATTTATTATAATTTACATTTTTGGTATATATCATCTTCAAAATGATGGAAAATGTGCATGTTTATTAATAACCCAAGTCCCAAAAATCTAATATGGAAATACCATTTTATCTTCTTTATCTTCGAAAAAGATAATGACAAAAAAAAAACTCTCTTTTTATAATCTACTATATAAATTTTTAATTAATAAAACAAAACAGCATCTCCTCGAAAACCTAAAACAATTTTTTTTCGTGTCTATCAAATAGATCAAAACACTCATATTTTCAATCATTTCCTCAATTCTTACCTCTCTCTCCTTTATCATCTTTTTTAAACTATTTATCTCCTTCACTATAAATCTCGTCACCTCCACCACAACCACTTTTATTGTTTGAATTTTCACAAACCTCATCAACATAATTCTTTTAGTGACTTGGTGTTTTAGAAACTTTAAAGACTTGGTTTTAATGTTATATTAGGTTTAAAATGGGTTCCATGATTGAGAATTTGTGTGCCAAGAATGTAGATTTTATGACCGGTTTTTATCATTTGTTAAAAAATCTGTTTAGATTTCAACAAGGTTTCAAAGTATCAATATTTGATTTCAAAAGTTTTTTTTAAAATTAAACAAAACAAGACTATTGAGTTTGTTTAGATTAATCTTATATATTTTGGTTATTTCTAAATTCTATCAATTTAGGTTTAGTTTTGTGTTTGTTAAAGATTTTAAAAACATTAATTTTATTGTTTTATTGTTTTTAAGTGATTTTCTAATAGGCTTGTATTGTTTTCTTATGTTTTGTGATTAGTTTATCAATAATTTCAAAGGTTGGGATTTATGCAATATGGTATGGGATATATTGATATTCTTCATATAAATTTCACTATTTTATTATAAAGTTGTCTTGGCTAGAAAGGTGTATTTGTATATGTTTATTGATACTAAGATTAAAAGAAAGGTTAAATAACATTGAACTTCTATTAGTCTACTCTTCTTTAACATCATTTTTTTAGAAATTAAACTTTGTATTTTAAAAGTTTATATATTCATAACACTTCACGTTTGCTTACTGAAAGTAGTCGTTGTTTAATGCCTTTATAAATATGAAAATATCATCATTTACATGTTTTTAACAGAGAAATAATCTTTCTCTTATCTCATCATTTAAAATAATAAACATCAATTTTTTTATTTTTTCACATAGTTTTCTCAACAATTCTTCACCATCTCTAGAGATCACAAACTTGCAACCATATTATTAATATGAACACCATTTAAGCACAAACTAATCATCATATTCAACAAACTAACTCATAAATTTTTATAAACATATTATAACAAATCCAATAAACATATGACCATAAATCCAGCAAAACATTATCTGAAACTTGAAGAAACACTGCCAATATTTCTAGCAAAAACACATCCTAATTTCTAGCAAACTCCTTCTGATTTCCAACAAAATCCACATCCAAAAACCTAGCAAACACAGACATTGCCCAAAACTTAAGCAAACATAACAAAGATTTTCTATAAAAACACATATCAATTCCCAACTTGGATATAACTCAAAACACATTAACAACAACTCAAGATTTGAAGCATATTTTTTGCTAACAAAAATAAACACATTATCAACATGTCATCATATTTTTTATGAAAAAAATAGAAGAATAAAGAGAAACATGTGTAATAGCGATTTTAGTTGGGAGAGAAGGTATTTTTTTTTTTCTCTAATAAGAAACTACTCAATTGTAAATGGTCAATATTAGTGGATAAAATATTTCATTATTTTTTAAAACTACAAATTTTATTAATATTTTTTTTATAAATTATAAGGGCTAAGTCATAGTTCATTTTTGAAACTAAAAAAGAAATTCATTTGTAGTTAAAAACAAAATCTTGATGGAAGGATTTATTTTCCGTTTTTTCTCTCCAAAGATCTTTTTACTGTGTGTTAAAACAGTGAAAAATACTAAAATTATTGTTTCATTTTATACAATATTAGGAAAAAAACACCTTCAAATTAACTTTGTTTTTTTATGTCAATTTGACAAATCAACCTTGGTGAGACAATTTCATCAAATTTAAATTCAATCTGTCTTCATTGTTAGAGATGTTTTCACCTCAACCACACTTCTTTTTTAGTGATTGAGATAAATACATTCTAACAAAAAGTCTGATTATAGTGTCTAACATATGGTTGCACTAATCAACTCCACCAATAACTATTGGTGGAACAACTTTAACTTGATTTTAGCATGCTTTCTTCTAGAGAATGCATGTTTCACTGTTTGCAACTATGCAATTACTATATATGTTTTAATTATTTTATTTTAAAGAAAACATTTTCAGCAATAGTCTTAACTAAACTCATGGGAGCTAGTTTTTTATTCAACAAGTATTTAAAAAGCAACCGTAACTAAACATATATAAAATCAAACAAGCAACAACTAAAAGTAGTTTTTAAAATTATATTCACAAATACTATACTTTATGTAAATATAACATTTATAAAACCAATAGTTATAATAAGATCAATTTATGTCCATCCAAATAGAGCATGATCCAAAAAATAAGATCACTCAAGCTTGGGAAAGGCCTGGTACACAGGAAATAAAATCCACCTATCAGAGGAAAAAAATACTCATATTAGAAATTTTGCTTTAAAGATAACTCATCTTAGGAAATTGAAACAACTTAACACCTGCTTTGATTTAATATTTTTATTTCAGCATAGAATATTTAATATATCTATTGTTATAAATTATTAGAAAAATAAAAAGTTTAAAAGATAAAAATGTTGTAATACTTCAACAAAACTAATTTGAATTTATGGGATTTTGAACACGATTTTGTTCAGTTATTAGAGGAAAAAAACATATTTTTCTGTATAAAAAATAAGTAGCAAAAAAGGACTATAAATACAAAAAACAAATCCATTGCACAGTAGTAAATAAGCAATCTACTTGATATTTCCTTCACTTATCCACATATAAATTTTATATACACTTTAGTGGTCGCGGGCAGGTACCATAAACTTTGGTTTTAAAAATAAAATATAAGTTAACTCCAACCATGCATATAATTTTTAATTAAATCATTAAACTTCAAAATTAAACAATATTATTTTGAGACTATTATATTTTAATTAACAGTATCAAGTTGTTAAGCACTCTTGCTTACAAATGCAACTATTTACATTTATAAAACCTATTAAATTATGTACATTTAATGACATCTTAATTTCTCTTAATAAATGTTGCTTATGTAATTATTTATGTGAAATAATATATTTTCAATCCTTACCATCATCATTTGATTTGAAAACAAAATAATACTTTGATTTATCTTTATATTATATTTGTACAAACAAAATTCTTTTGTATCGTATAAAAGCACTAAAAAAATTTGTTGTCAAAATTACAGCAATAAATTTGATTACAAGAAAAGGTGGAACTCTCTTGAAGTGTTCTCCACGTGCACAAATCATCTTATTAATGGTCAGATCTAGACCTTGTTCTCGTTTTGAATGAAGAGATATTAACATGAGCTTGAAAGTTTTAATCGTGTGAAATCTTGATTTGAAAAAAGAGTTAAATTGATTTGCTAAAGATTATTCACTCGAACTCAAAAGCTTGAATAATATGATATCTTGATTTGATTTGGTGAAGGAAAGCACTTTGATCTTTTGTTTCCTTGATTGATTTGATGAAGATGAAGACTTTTATCATTTTCTTCTTGATAAACTTGAATTCTTTTTAGAGAGTTTCCTAAATATTTGTGATTGTTCTTTAGTTTCTTCTTGATGAACTTGAATTCCTTTCAAAGAGCTTCCTAAATATCTGTGATTGATCTTTAGTCTTTGCTTTTCTCTTTTCTTTTTTTTGCTTGTTTTTTGTTGTTCTACCCCTCCTTTTTTATGATGGCTTTTATGTCTATTTATAGACAAGTCAAAAGTTTGAATTTACCTCAAATATCCTTTAATTAAATGATATTTAGAAAAATCAATATAAAAATTACTTAAAATACTTTTATTTGAAGGATATTTAAGTAAAATCGATAAACTATATTTGAATTTGGATTTTTATTTTGGGCTCAAACCCAATAAATTTAGTTAGGTCTACACCTAATAAATAAATTTTTTGGATAGATCAAACTTGTAGAAATTTTGATGTCTACAATATTTTCTTGGCTTGTAACAATTATATTTTAAAATATATCAGCATGATTTGAATGACT